>OY856413.1:985183996-985653996 GCA_963693085.1 Alisma plantago-aquatica
TATTCCTTTTGACTTGACCTTGTGTTGATCTAGCACTCTCAATATCATAAATAATTGCTTTTAAGTCAATAAAGATATTAATCTTATTAGTAAGTATCAAAAATTTTAATATTAATGAAAGTAATTTAATGAGATCTCTCAAGATCATAAATATATATATTAAACATTTTTATAATTAGTTTAATATGATCTGGACCCGTGGTTAAAATTTCAAAGTAAATGATAGTGTCATTTATAAGATACGAACACTTAGAAGTAATAAGCAGGTAGGAATTGAAAATAGATATGTTAGAGTTTATTATATTAGTAATTGTGAAAGAGTCGGATGCCTTCCTTGTTCCCATTTCTTGCCTACCCAATGGGTACACAAAAAGAATAGAGAGGCCATCCAATATGTCCATACCATCCTAAGCAATGAAACCAGGTTGATGCAAATCGCCTCCATCACCTCTACCCCAACCAACACCTACAAAATGCTCCTCATAAAACCTATCACTTGGATTACCTCTCAATCTAGCTTCTACTAGGACCTCACCATCAATGTAGAGTGGAAGAAATGATATCATGATATTTATGAATGTAATGCTTCATAGTGCTAGAAAATAAATAACATCAACATTGCATTTTCTCCTCATCAGCAAGCCCCCATCCAAAACCCTACCATGTACCTTATAATCTCATATAACCCTATCCTGTATCCCCTCACGGGCAATAAAATTGCAAAAACTCTATTCAACAAATTGCAAGCCCTCTATTGAACCCTGCCCCTTCCCAACATCTTGTGGAATTATGCAACCCAACCTCTAACCCTATCTCATCTCATAGAAGAAAATACACCATAATAAATGTTGTCCCCTCCTCCTACATCATGACCAACTCCCCTCTATTTTTCATGGTCCCCCTTGCTAGTGGATCAAATCCAGTGATGAATAATGTAGAGTCTATCCATGGTGACTTGCTCAGTACAATTGTAAGTGCTCCTACCACATACATATGCAACAATGGTGTTCATGTGGATGAGTTTCTTAAAGACCTACAAATTGTTCCCCTTCAAATCTACAAGACCACCACTACAATGCACCCTCATCCCTCTGCCCTCTAATCCAACACCTACAACCCAACAAGAAACTATATATAATTCTTATTGACAGAAATCCAGATCTGAAACCATCCCCTTGTAGATACCTTCCTTGACTCCCCTAGATCACCAATTCACCTAATTTGATCTTAGTTGCTTCATACCAAATGACAACACCTACAACACATCATCACCTTCAATGTCTACCCTATTGTCTTCTACACATGTATTGGCCTTAAACCGAATGTAACTACCCAAGATCTGCCACCTTCTACAATTTCCCATAACACCACCACCTGAACTACCTGCAAACTAGTTACCACTGGCCATCGTTCAAATCCTTGAAGACCTCAGAAGCCTAAGCAACATAGTCTAGATACTAGGCTACACCTGAGGTACTTCTATGATCCCTAGTCAAGTCTAACCATTTTGATATGTGCGGTCAACCTCTTTCAATCATTCACCAAAGTCATCAAGGGATAATAATTGTTGATCAAGAAATGGTGGGTATGTTTTGTTTCCTAAAATATACATTTGGATTTTTAGATAAATATTGATAAAATTAAAATTCTATATAAATAGTAGGAGGTATGAATTTAAATATCAAGCATATTTACAAACTGGTAAGGTAAATGACAACTTCGTCATTGTATCTTGTATACAAAATAATCAAATAACTCTATAATATTATTTTAATATATAAATACACACACACACATATATATGTATATATACATATATTAACAACCATAAAATTAGTAATTTAAGTAAGTACAAGTCAATTATATTAGTTTACCTTTAACTCGAGATGATAACATCCCTTGACATTATATTAATAGGATATTATTTGGTAACATTTCAAAATTGGATCTAACAACATATTTTGAGGGAAATATAGTATGATCTAAATGTATCAGAGAACTTGATTATTTTGATACATATGATTCTAGAAAGATAGTACAAACCTATTTTATTGAATATTCCTATTAGAAGGAAAAGTAGGCCTAAAACTCAAATCATGAATATTGATCGTCACCAGTTTAAATACTAATATATATTGTTATATAGTTTATTATTGTGCAATACAATTACCATTTGTATAATAGTGAATATCTAATGGTGATGGACATGTGTAAGAATATGAGTCAAATGTGATCACTGTAGTTTTATATTAATTTATACATATACTGATTTTTGGTATGGACATTAATAAGCATCGAAACCATAGAGAGAACGATAATAGATAAAATGATGATATACATGTCTATGTGGGTAAAACATGATATAGTAATCCAATATGGAAAAACTTAACCCTAAATAAATCAAACTGGACAACATGTGATTCCAAGCCAATGAGTAACAATTTTATCCTAATTTGTTGATTTGTCTTCATTAAGTTGTGGAGTCACTTTAATTATGTCTTGTGCAATCCTTAATAAAAACTCCTTATTTTAATAATTGTTCTATTTTATGTGTCTTGAATTTCATTTTGACAAGTGGTGAACCCAAACTTGTTTATTATCCTTATCTTTCCTATTTGAAATGTTACAACAATTATTTGATATATTGAATATTTTTTAATCATTGAATAAAATTGGATTTCTACATTGGCATAAAACTAGAAATTTGACTAGATCTTTGGCTCTTAGATTCAGTGGGTTATATCCCTTACCCTATGTAGTGGATAAAGGACAATTAGAGGTGGGGTGCAGTATTGGTTACGCCACAAGTGAAAGAGTCATACTCTAATAGAGGGGATAACACTAGGCACCTAGCCTTGGTAAAGACAAAATTTTAGACTTCATGTGCCAATCCATAAATTCTTAAATCTTCAATATGTGAATATCTTGATACTTGAAATTGTTCGTAATCATGAATACATCTTATTTTTTTAACAATATTGCAAAATTAGGTATCTTGAACGTTCTTGTGAATCCTATCTTTTGAACCTTGATATCCTCATTCATTGTCCTTATTCCACCATAGAGACCTTGCCAAATTTATAGATACATTGAACCTCATTTTGTTTATGTTTATTTAAATAGCTCAATAGTAAATATTTAGTACTAGCTTTGCTGACCGAATCCTTGCTTTTAGTCAGTTTGTGGATTCATTTCCAATGGAAGGTGTGCAAAGAATACCTAGAATAGACTAGAAAGACTTGTCCTCTATTGAAAAGTAGATAGGACTCATGTAACTTTTAAAAAAATTGTAATATATTTGTATAAGCTTCCATGAACACTCTGATATAAAGCATTGGTGCAAACAAGATTTTTTTATATACTCTTATATGAAAATAAATATCATATCTTTACAAAAGGCATCACCAACTAAGACCACAATGCAGTGGAAAGTTGATTTCTTTAAGTCAAGCATGAAAGAGGAGCTATGATGTATTGTTATATTTGGTTATGTTGAAATGTATATTATTATTATCTTCATTATTTATGTGTACATAATATCTATGACTTTAATTTCTATTGCATTATGTTGTTTGATGCATCTTATTTAGGATGTATTAACAATACAAACTACCTATCATTTGAAAAATCTTTGAAGATATGGAAAAGGGCCATATATGTGGTTATCTTGGACCATTGTTTGGCTTGATAGTAACCAAGGACAAATCTAGTTGTGGGGGGGGGGGGGATTCCAGGGTTCCACCCCTCATATTCTACAATCATGTTCATAAATAAATAATCATATATATGTAAATGTATATATATGTGTATATATATAAAGTACAAAAAAAATAAAGATTTGACATACTTATCAAACAAAGTCTTATAGGTATCCAAACATGTAAATCTATTGATTTTTGTTTGGGTTGCCCCAAGTTTGTCTTCTAATCAAAGGCTACACATTTGATAAAAAAAAATTATGATCGCCTAGGGTAACATATCTTCTAAATCTATATAAATAGTTATATCAACTATTATATATTTGTATATATATTATGGTAGCCCAATGTTCAATTCTCTACAATAACAATATTTTTATCCAATAAAAAGTACCAAATAGGTTAGCTAATGTAACATAAGATTTTCTTAAATGATGTGTTAATAAGATATAATTAAAATTGTCATTTCAACCGGTATATGGTTCCTAATGCATGTAAGTTGACTTTATTTCCACTCCCTCATCCCAAAACTATTTATCCAAAAATGATAGATCAGTTAGTTGTAGTAAATTTAGGTTTTTTCCTTGTTAATTAGTTAGAAAATAAGAATAAAATGGAACAAATAAAAGGAAGAGTTTGTTTAACTTCTCATTGTCATGTTTGTTGTTTCTTTAGAGTAGATTTCTTTGAAAAGGTAATATTAAGGTGTTGTATCTCAGTATCTTTTATTCTCTTCCTCTATTTCTAGTTGTTACTTCAAATTTAAATAAGATCATGTATTTTTTTTCAAAATAGTTTAATAATTGCTGATTGATCTTCTAAATTTCCTCTCTAAAACTATGTTCATTTTTAAATTAACTTTTGATTTTGTTTTGTTTATTAATTTGTTCATAATTTGGTTCCTCAACTCAAGGGTATTGCTTAAATGTTTATAAAGGATTGTCCATACTTTAGTTTGGGTTAGTCATGTTTGGGTTGAAGTGAGATTATAATTTAGGGTAATATAAAACTTCCAAATCATATCATATTTGACCTTTTTTAATATACAATGTTTATCAATTATACATAAAAACATAATAGACATGATCAAGCTTCTTAACTGATATAATGCCATAGTTCCATATGAATATTTACAATTACAATGATGGTCGAGCTTAAAAAAGAGACAAATGGAGTTTAATTTATAGGCCACAATTCAATGAGGTAGATAGTTATATTAGACATTAAAAATAACAAGTTAATTTTTAGATTAAGAATCAAAGTCTGAGTATGTCAACATGATTTGGCTAATAGTACACATAAAATTCAACAGGTAACAAATCAAAATAATTTATATTTATCCAATTTACCACTTTAATAAAACAAGAAGACCCTAGTTATTGAGTTTTAAGTTGAATATATACTAAATTAGTTGACCTTATAAGGATGTTGCAACCTTTAGGGTTTGGGAGAGGAGGTTCTCAAGTGGGATACAGTAGTTGTGGTCATGGGTAGCGGGATCGACCACTAGAACAGTTCACAGGGAACACCTCCACGGAGGAAGTGGTACACAAACACAATAAATCTTTAGATAATTAAGTGATCGATGTCGAGATGAAACTTATCGGAAATGACTCCTCATCATGTGTATAGTTCAAGGATTCCACTACCGACAATATTAAGATTAGACCCACACTGCAAAATCCAATGTCTCCAGATACTCTTTAGTCTAAAAATAGTAGGTTGTTGGCCAATATCTTGACTATCACACACTAATTAATAGGATTCAATTACCCTGGGACTCACTAAATGGTTTACAGTCATTAACCTTGAACTAGGGTACTACATCATTCAACTAATTAACTAAGCATACTTTGTAAAAGTCATGACAGGGTCATCTTTGAAAACTATCGATCTATTCATTATGGTCCCTACATTTCAGACCTTTATGCCCAATTCCACGGAAACTAGTGGTGTGAGGATCCCCAAGATCACTGTCCACCTCTAATGGGAAAAACTCCTTGAATGTTTTGATAGAACCATAATATTTGAGAACCATACTATTCAAGTTCATCGAAGGAAATTTTAATGAATGTCAGTTGAGGTTGATACCTCTTGCCTCCTCCTACTTGGTTTCATCCTTGATGGAAAGCACCAATGTATCGATATGAGAACCTACCTTCTGTTTGCATGAATTGCACTAGAGTGAGTCACACAAACATTGACTGCAAATTCATTGAGGTTGATGTTGGCGATCATCCAAAAACAAAACATGTGACATCAACCTATTCCCAAGAGATTCACACAGAAAATCTAGAGTGTCGCATTGTGCCCCCAATGAAAGGGACCAAGGAAACACATGGAAACTAGAAATAATGATGGAGGCAATAAGGATCTACCTCAAAACTTGAATCCTAATGAAGGTGGTTGTGGATTACAACCCAGTGGTAGTAGAAGCCAACAAAAGATAGCAAAAAGTAAACAACAAGATGTCGATTCCACAATCAGGGAGAGCAACAATACAATTGTCTTTGCTGGCACGACCCTTGCCAATATCTTCGTGACTCTTGATCAAGATGAAGTTTTAGAGGGAAGAACTCATATATTTGATCTTCTTGACCCCTTCTAGTTTGGAACTTGCAATGTTAACCACCTTTCCCCACTCCACCATGGATCAAATATGACCACATTTAACAATGTTTCCTCCATAGTAGGAGGGTGGTAATATAAACCACTAAAACTACTCTAGAGAGAGTTCAAAGGAAAGGGAATCTTTCTCAACAGATGGACAAGTAATCTTGCTCATCCAGGAAGCCATTCAACTTTAACCTACTAGACAAAGTAGTGGATGATTCTTAATTTTCTTAAAGCAAAGATGAAGTGGGATTCTTGTAGACATCATCTAGTATTCACCAACCCTATACTACTTATAGTTTATTGGAATGTACAAGGAGCATGCACTAACAAGAAAAATGTGTTACATGGATGAACTCAAGCAATCCAATCACCTACATCTACTAGTTTTCACTGAACCTAGGTGCAATAAAACTACCGAAGATAGAATCATCGGGTAAATAAGCTTCCCCTCCTTGCATGACATGGACGCGTTGGGTTTTTATGTCAGATAATGCAAGATGTCACATTGAGATCCTTCTCAACCACTTTCTATTGATACATCGATGGAAGCGGATCTCACCATTATTTATGGTAGTCTAAAACCTAACCAAGGGGACCTTTCTTTGAAAACATCTCCACTCCATCACACGTCTCAAGAACAAACTTTATAAGGTAGAAAAAAACATCAACTATGGGCTCCATAGATCCAAGAAGTGGGGAAGTACCTACTTCCACTCTAGTTCCTCAGCCCAGTCTCATGATCTCCTTCTCAACATCGGTCTTGCTAACTTAGGGAAGCATGTCTATTCTTCATTTTGCACTTATAATGAATCTTAAAGTCGTTAGATAGGGTTATTGCAAATGAATCATGGATAATGACCCATAAACTAATGACACATCCAAATTCTTGCATAGAGGTTCTCCCATGCGCCACCTTTAATCATAATCCCCTTCTCATATACCTCTATGCTTTAAATCTCAACAAACATGCCCTTTTCCACACCAAGGTGAGTGGGATATTGAATGATGACTTTAAGGATTTCCTCTCCTCTAGTTGGGACTCAGGGGTCTCTTTCTCTGATGACCTTCTAGCATTCCAAGACACGACTACCAAGTAGATCTAAGAATTTACCCACAACTTCCATAAAGAGAAAGAAATGACTCTCCAACTATTAAAAAACATTCAATCTTGCTTGGACTCTGTCAACTTCATTAAATATTCTCAAGAGTCATCAACATAAAGGAAAACTACCATCAACTCCTTCAAGATGATGAAGCAAATTGGCAACAGAAGGTGTAGATCAATTTGCTCCAACACAGGGATTGCACAACCAAGGTCTTTCAATCCTATGTCCGGGCACTCTATCACAACAAGAAGACCACCCACCTATGAAGATCCATTAAAAGTTGAATGTTTGTCCCAAGTGGATTACAAGTACATGTGCACCAACTCTCTATACTCTGCTAAACAATGTGCATCCCACATCCTTGTACCATGCAACATCCTTTTTAGGTGCTTTCAAGTCACTCCCAACTTCTATACATAATAAACTAAATTTTTCCTCCATGGAGGAAGAAGAAAAACATATCATTATCATCATGACACTAACCAAAGCTCCATAATCAGATGGCATCAATGCTGACTTTTCTATGACACCATTTGTGTCATGTAAGGTTGTCCATAATCCAAAAAATTTATAATGCCTTTCGCATTGTCAGGGTTGAGGAGAATCTTGTAATTCTTATATGATCCGGATTCTAGAGATAAAATCCCCACAATGTTATGATGTCCTTTTCCACATCTCCCTCAAAAATATGTCCTTAAAAAGAAATCTCAAAAACCATCATTGATCACATCAAGCCCCTCCTAGATGGTTGTATCTCACTGTGTGAATCTAGTTTCTTTCTTGGATAGAACATTGCCAAAATGTGCTTCTTGTGTAGAAGGTAGTCCACTCAATGTTTATGAAGAAAGACAAGAATAAGTGGATGTCCATCAAGATACAATTATCTGAGACCTTTGAAAAATGAGTTGGAGCTTCATAGATGATACACTCAGCAAAGTAGGGCTCCCCTTATGACTTATATAACTCATCATGAAAATCATCTGGATTGTTGTTTTCTTGATCCTCTAGGAAGGTACATTGCTCCAAACCTTAAAAGACAATCAAGTAATGCGCCAAGGAGACCCTTGTGCACAAACATCTTCTTCCTTTCTTAGAAAGGATAAACTAGTAAACTGAAAATTTTTCACTTGAAGGGAATTAGAAGCCCATCACTCTCAACACACTTGGTTTCCCTCTTACACACATCCATTCACCAATGACATTGTGCTCTTTGACAAAGACACAACAACTAATGAAAGAATAATCTTAAAGGTTCGTCGAGCTTTCTCATTTACCTCTAGATAAGTGGTATCCAAAAATAAATCAAAGTGCTAATCCTCTACAAATGTTAGTCAAGTAGAGAAAAGGGATATAAGCAGGAGACTAGGCTTCCCTACACTGAAGACATAGGGCGGTACCTTGGGGTTCCCATCCTTCACATAAGAATCACCAAAGCTGCTAATATTAGTATACTCGAGTCCATTCACTCTAAAATGAAGTGTTCGACATTTATATCTAGCTGGTCCTATTTTTCTAGAAAACTCCAACCTTCAATCTATCTCTACTTATGAAATACATACAATGATGTCTAGAAAACTCCAACCTTCAATTGATCTCTACTTATACAATACATACAATGATGAACACCCTTGTAATTTGTGATTATATCAACCATCATATTAGAAAATTTGTATGGAATGGAAACAATAAATAAAAGAAGATGCCCCTTGTCACATGGAAAAAGATAATCTCTAACAAAGACCATGGTGGACTCAAGATTAAATATGCACGCAAAAAAAAGAATCCATTATGCTAAAAAAATGTATGGACTTCCATGTAAAAATCAACAAAAACTTGGGTGAGAATTATGAAAGAAAAGTACCTTAATGAGGTAACAATTCCACAACACTAAGCTTGTCTTCCTAGATTTTATCAAGAAGAATTTGAAAACACTCTAAGAAACTCATGACAAGGCGACCTACAATAGAAGAAACACCAAGGTATAGTCCAATAGTGACTGGCTAGAAAAAGATACCACAACATTGAGCCCCAAATGGGTACCACCTATGGACATTGGAGATAGGACATTCTATGAACCTAGGCTCAAGATATTGGGACTAGAGATTCATTCTCACCCATCTTCCTAAAACACATGGTATATCATCCAAACGTCTTCACCACCAAACCCACATGCTGGTGAGGATGTCTGTCTTGGTCATGCGAGACCATTAGAGAGATGACTACCCACTCAACCTACATATGGATTTGTAGAAACAATTAGGTATACCTAGAATGCGAACAAGTTTGATCTGGTCCAAATGCATCCTAGAGATAATCGAAACTATTCACTAGCTCCTTCACCGACACTAATAAGATTAGACATCATGTGGAGGTATTACCACTTTATCCAAGATGTAATATTGAAGATGAATCCATAATCCATTTCCTTCAGGGATTCCCTCTAAGAAACCATGTGTGGCACTCACTCCATCTCATCATCACATTCTTAAACAATGAAGAAGACACATGAACTCACATGTCATCAAATGATCCTACCCAAACATTAGTCTTGAATTGCAATTCGTGACATCCTGTCATCTTTGGACAATCCTGAATGAAACACTTCACAATGGCATCATCATCCTAGTAGATGTGGCACTCATTTGAATTTCCAAGAGAACTGTCACAATACTTGAGGCCAACTGCACCACCACACATCAAAATCCCACATCCCACACACGTCTCCCCTTACCACCTCATGGACACCTCATGACATATTTCATCATGTGTGTGGATGTTGGTTACTCGAGTCCCATAGGCAACTCCATTTATGATTGCATCACCTATGATAGCTCGTGAAACCTAATCCAAGGAAATGAATATTCAACAAGGACTTTCTCTATCCTTAAAATGGAGATGATATGTATCATCCAACGCATAACTATAACTAAAAAAAATGAAGGAATAATGTTGTCATTGCCTGTGACTCATCCATGGCGGTACAACTCCTCAATTTCACACCTATCATACCTGCCAAGTTCTTGGCCTACAAAATTCTAGAGAAATTTCATAATTAGTACTCCTCAGTTTCCCTTCTCAGCATACCCTGAGAGATGAATGATGTGACTGACTCAATCACAAAACATGCCCTCAAAAATAACACTAGTCTTTTCTTCTTTGTATGGGCAAATTAGCCCTTGTGCGATCATACATGAAATTTATTTTTGCTTCCGCATGTACTGGAGAGCAAGGTTAATAATAGTTAATATCTATGATTTGCATACACATTTGTTTTAGTAATGACTCATTTAACTCTGCCCTTCCTATTGTGTTTTTTAATCTACCACTGAGAATAACATTGTGGAGAGAGAGTGCATACGTCAATCTCCTTTTGGAAATACATGAAGATTTAAGTTCCATATTGGGTTGGTCTACTAATGAGAAGACTATAGTTTGGTATTGAATAAAATTATATTTGAGGACTGAGTTTGGTTTCAATCTACTTCTCTCTAGAATCATGTCACATCAACATTTAAATATGTAGAGGTTAACCCAACTTGGACTGAAAAATCTTTCTCATTGTGGTTTATGTCTCATTATGTTCAAAATCTCATTTCATATTAGTATTGGAATATAACACTATTTCTTAGATGGGATTGACTAAAAGTAACATAACGAACTCCACATTCCAATTCCCATGTTTTTGTTTGTATTACCAAACACTCATACTAGATATCTCACTGCATTTATTAACAAATCAAACAACATACTCCTATACTAATCTAGGCTTAGGCCCATGTAAAAAGCAGTATGATGTCAAACGAACATGATTGATGGCATGAATCTCAGTGGATGTGAAGGGCATGTATGTGTGCAGAAGTAGATCAAGAAATTTCAAAAGAATAATTCATCAAAAAACATGCATGTGTACATGCTCATGCCTTCTCCACCCCATTTGTCAAATTATTGAACTAAAAACTCCAAGTTGGAAATTGTTCAAACAAAAATTATAGGAAAATTATTAATCCAACACTACTTCCACTAAATTTACACATGTAGCTCAAGAATATGCACAAATCACTATTAGCACACTGTGTCTCATTAGTGAACGGAGAGAGAGAGAGAGAGTATGAAATTAATAGAGAAAAGAAGATAGTAGATGGAGGGAGATTGTGTAATTACTAGAAGAAGAAGGTAGTGGATGGAGAGAGAATGTGTAATAAATAGGAAGAAAGAGATAGTGGATGGAAAGATAGGTAGTGGACGGAGAAAAAAAGCTACACAACTAATTGTACATATTTTTTTAACATTATTCAAGTATAATGTAGCAAATGTATTATTTATGAATCAAGGATTTTTATCTTAAAAATATATATTAAATATAATACTTATTTATGAGCATTATTTAATTTAAAATAATCCCTATTGAATATATAAATATATGATACATAAATATTATTTATAGAAATACATATAACTTATGCACAAAAATGATATGCAATATATATATACATGCATATATATATATATATATATATATATATATATATATATATATATATATATATATGGCTAAAAGAATTGTGTACCCAAGTACATGTAGCTTACATGTACCCATATTCATTTATGATGATTGTAACATTCTACTGAATATTCCAGCCTTATAGATGTAAAGCATACCTCTTAGATAAGGTGTGTACAAAAAATCACCACAATATGATATTCATAGATCATCCAACAAAAGAAAATGTGTTTTTTCTAATCAACGGTAAGTTGTAAGAATTACAGACACCGTTGAATTATATATTATTATACCTCACGATAACGGTAAGTGTATTCTAGCACCTGAATCTCTCTCTTTCTCTCTCTCTCTCCCTATATATATATATATATATATATATATATATATATATATATATATATACACAAAAGAGGAGGGAAGGAAGGTAGGGGTGAGGTGTCAACACAAGGAACCACCAAAAAGACACTTTTCCATAAAAGAAACTAACATGCAACCACTATATGCATGAATGAAACCTATGGTGATAAAACCTAGGTGGGGTCTTGACCACTTGGGTCACCACCACTCTAGAGGCCGAGATAAACTTAAGACATCTTGTCTTGACCACAACAAAGGGTCACCAAACAAACCAGGTCGAGACACACCACAAGAAGACAACCATCTCGACCAAAAACACCTCAAGTCCATCAAGGTCGAGAAAAACTACTCAAGGAAGGTGTCTCAACCACGAATCGCCCAAAAACACCCATGAAGATCGAGACAAGGGTCGCGACGCTCAACAAAGCACGTCAAGGCCGACACCAAGCAAACCCTAGAAACCTTAGCATCACCATAAGATGCCACCTCATCAACCAAGGTCCAACAAGGCATCCCATAGCATCATTATCTCTCTCGGGATGCTAAAGCACTAAGGGCACACTCAACATGTGAAAAATTGCAAATAACTCCTCAACATGGGTAAATTTCAACTTGGTCCAAAACAGGCAATGAAACCTCAAACATCATCAAAACAGGACCAAACTAAAGGCATATCAAAGGATTAGATTAAGATTATAAGCATCTCATTAAGTAAAGCTAGCATACTCAAGCACTAGATAGGACAAGGGCCTTACACTATGAAAGGAAATGCTCAGAATAATGACATTTTTGGGGAAGTTGGGAATGCATCAGGTTGATCACACTATTTTCTATGATAGTCAAAGTTCTATGACTTGGGAAATAGAACACTCGATCATGCACATAAAAAGCATATTTATGAGATATCATTGACAGAGGTGATTGACAAGATCTTTTTGACATCAAACAATATCATTACTGACAAGAATGCTTCTGATACAATGAACAAGGTGGTGACACATGAAAATCGAAAGCTCTATAAAGAATTCAACGAAACACATTTTAAGGAATGAATTAGATATGATGGTATCTCCTTTGGGATGGAGGAGGATATTGTTGAGCCCACGTGGTTTCCAACCAAAAGAGGGCAAAGGCACATTATGGCATTGCTTCTGCATGACATGGGTTATAAAATTCCAGCTTGGTCAGTGAGATTTGATACATGAGAAGGAAAAAATATAAATAGCATCTTTCGCTGCTTATAAAGATGTATTGTTCATTTCCTTGGAGATGCGAGAATGACAAAGGAATAGGAGAGAAGAAATAAAAGGAAAGGAAAATAAAGAAAGCATGGTAAGGTTGAAAGGGCTTCTAGATTTTCTTCTTTATGATGTTCACTACTATGCACTTTATGGAAGAGGTTGTCTTTCTAGAAACATTTGACATGGTGAAATTGTAGGATCTCTTCATAAATTGATATATTTTTATATCTCCTTTTGGTTTTATTGTCAAGAGTTTGCATTCAATATGAGAAGGACATTGTAGTTTACCATATAGTAGATTTTCTAATCATTTTTCCTCATACTATGTGAGGATTTCCCACGTAACACTTGTTGCTCTCTCTCTTTCTCTACTTATAGTTCTTCATTTTACATACTTGTCAGTAGTATTTATTTTTATAGCATATCCAATTATCATATTAAAACATATGTTCATTGTAAGGAGTGAGACCCGAGAGGGGATCCACTCCTTACTTAATTCAGGAATAAATTCTCTCAATTCAAACAAACTAATAAGTATGATGGATTAGGGGCATTTTTCATTTCTAAGAAAATGGTATGCATGAATTGTGAATACATAGAAGAAGAACTCACAACTATTTTACTATCTCAAAAATATACATTTGCATCGTTCCTCTCCCATAAAGGAGGTATACATAAAGTCAAAAGTACAAAGTCTATGCCAATAGACATTGGGCAACCAGACCATCTCGAGATATCCTCCAAATTTGATCTCATAGTTAAAATTATAATACTATATCCTATTAGAATATTATTCTATTTAAACACCATATTTCTTGATTTCTATAAATCTAATAAACTCAATTTCAAGAAAAAGGTTATTAAGGCCATCATTAGTAGAAAAAAATAAGACAATGTGTAGTAGGCTAGATACATAGAGTTAGGTATGTTATAACACCCCATCCCTTAAAAGATTTGTTTTTCCAAAAATCCAAGTGACTGTAACTTTGCATATTGAGTCACATATTGACCAAGATTTACCTATATCCATCCTAGCCTCATGTCTCCACTCCTTTTTTTCACACAAAAAGTTGATATAAGAGATCTTAAGTAAAATCTACAATTTTTTTAATGTTGTCACACTTATTAGGGTAACATATGTTTTGGTGGTTGTTTCATTAATTTTAAATAAATGGGTGTGTACTTAACGAGTACTTCATTAATACATATCTTATTTTTATTTAAATATCAGTGCTAACTCGTAGGTATATTATATGAATAAATTTTACCAAAATGACTTAATCATATTATATCACATGATCAAACCATGTCATATAGTCCATTAGGAATAATATGGTTAAGGTGTAAAATTAGAATTTATTTATCAAGAACGTACCATTTTCCACATTTAAGCCTTATAATGTACTTTATGTAACTTGTTAAATGAATTACCAAGTTGTTAGTGTACATATTATCCATACATAGATTATGGTATACTTAATTTCTTTGGCCTTCGATATGTAATGATCATGCGGGTCAAGGTTACATATTCATCAAGTTTCACATTCGTATAATGTTTAACCTAGATTTATTTGTTTATAGCAAGTTGGGGTAAAGTGTCCTCAATTTTGATCATAACTAATAATTACATTATTTATCTTGACCATTTAAATAAGCAAATATCAATTTGCAAAAATGATAATTAACATTCATGCAGTCAAGTTAGTTCTCTATATTGGTTAGGGAGATATTAATTGGAGAAGTTACTCAAAAGTTAGTTAATGCATTCATTTTTAAGTTCAAAATTTCTTATAGTTGTAATAAAAGCTTAGAGTTTATAGATTATAAGACTCCACCCTCTTAATAAGATCCATCTAAATCCAACCCATAATCAAAAGATGAAACTGGGTTTAAGCCAACTAACTCTTATTTGATAACACCCAAATTGAGACATTTATACTAGGTATTTATTTATGGTTTTGTGTCATAATAGCCTTAATATGCCCAAAATAACCCTAGCTTCTTACCTTTTAGTAATTTATATAATTTTAAAGATAGAGTTGCTCAACTATTCAATTTTGAGACTTGCAGACAACAAACTCAAGAAGCAATCAATTCTCCATGTTCTACCCCACAAGCATCGTGTTATGTGCACCAGCTTAGGAGAAGGTGGTCCCGCTGAAAGCATCCTCATCAATCAGAAGGTACCCCCAAGAAACTTTTGACATCTTAAACCCTATTTTTGATCACTGGTCCTTTATCAGAAAGCATCCTCATCAATCATAAGGTTGATTGACATAGGCCCATCGACCACCAGTAATAGCCCCTCCCCCGGGGTTGGGCTTTTTCCTAATGAGTAAAGTAGTGACTGACACAGTCGTCTTGACCGCAACAGCTATCTCGAATGCGCCAGTGGTCTCAACCGTGACAGAGGTCTCAACCGGGATAGTGGTATTGACAATCACTCCTATAAATACCTTCCCCTTGCTACCTAGGCAGGGGTTCGACGATTCCGATATGTGTCCCCTGAATCAGACTTTTGGGGTTTTCCTCCAGCGACTAACGGTTCCTAGAGCTCTATGGGAGGGCTCCAAGGTCTGAGAGGATCGAAGAACACACCCTACGTCCATCCCTACATCCTACCTCCATCTACCTCCACTTTCCACCATCTTCCATCCATTTCCAGCCATTCCCATCCACCTTCTGCCTCCATACATCCACCAAGGTTGCTGCTTGGGGTGGAATCAAGGAGAAAGGAGTCCAAGGAGTCCATAAGATCAAGAAGGACGTCCCAAGGATGAGATCCAACCCTTTTCGAGGCTAAGGAATGAGAGTCGTCTCTCCTCTACATGCTATATCTCTTCTTCTTCCCCTTTATTCTATTGTTCTCCTTTATTTCTATATGAATGACGTTCTTCCATCTTTATTCAGTGCCAACTATGCTTGTCCATGGCTAATTGAGCTCCTTCTTGGCTATGTATCCTATTTTACACATGTTTATGTACTTTTACCTTTAGCAAGTAGTTTTATTTCAGATCTAGTATGCTATCTGTTCTATCTTCTCTTTTTTATTATGATTGTTGGTTTGGTTGATCTTTTTCTTACTTGAACCTTTGTTTCTTCTTAGATTGAGATATTAGTTGTAGAAATAGATAACAGAAGGTAGTTTGGATTGAATCTAAAAGGGGAAGGTCCAAGGGAGTTGTTCCTAACAACTTTGAATATTTTAGACCTGAGAGGGTATCTGAGATATTCGGGGGTGTTGATCCATAATCCTTGAGAGAGGTTTTAGATCCTTGAAGGGGTTTTAGTTACGTTGTGCGTGAGCTAGTGGGATGACCCCCATAAGAGAAACTACCACAGTTCATGCTATGTTTGGATGTTAGATGCTTGTTAGGGTGTTTGAGGGTTGTCTACGCCCAAGAACGGGTGCATAGACTGCCCAATGGTTACATAGCCATGGACTCCTCCTGATTAGTAGGATTCCACAAACTTTGTTTTCTTTGCTTTATTTTATTTTGTGACATTTTGCTAGACTCGATCTAGTTCCATATATTTATCAACTATTGAATTACCTTATCTGACTTAAGAGTGAGATATTAAGCGTTCTAAATGTCCCCACGTCCTTATGTTCGACCCCGTACTAAAGTTGTGGGGGTCCGTGGAGGTATCGAGTTACAAATTTAAAGTCTGATCCTCTTTTGGGTCCATGCATGTGCTTTTCAGACGCGCGCTCAGGGCCGATCATTATCATATCTAAAAATTATTGCTACTCAATTCTTCTTGCTTTGATCTTAAGGTTTTAGAGTTGACCTAACCATTCAGGAGGTTTTACTTCCTTGTGGGTTTCTCACTAACGATCTTTAGCTTGTGACTTGGTTTATGCAACCATTGATAGAATCTAGAAAATATTTCTTTTGTACATATAATATTATAATGAAAATAAGTTTAAGATGAAAATTATGCAATGTAAACTCGAATTAGCACCAAAACCGATGTGAAGTTAAGTAACCAACTTGAATAAACAAATAAAGTTTTTACAGCTACATACTTACAACAAGAGGGTGGACTTCTCTAAGAATATAGATGGATGTACCAAACATCTCTAATTTAAAGCATAGGATAGACCCGATTTCTAGGCATCAACTCCTTTTAAAATTCTTATGGATCACATAAACCACAAGAAAAACTCATCATAAGTCTCACACTGTTAAGGTTTCTTCTTCTTGATAATTCCCTACCATGAGGTCATTGCATGACAGGGATGAACTACAAAGTCTCACACTCTTATCATCTAGGGCAGTAGGTAATCACATGTCCTATGAGATTAACTAGGCCCACAAGGACACTATTAAGAGTAAGGGGCAAAGATCTTCATTGGACATTCTGTCTTCATCGTCACATAGGACTAACGTAGGCATAAGTTATAAGGGAATGCACTAAGGAAAAGTTGTAAGATAGTCGGTTTATCGACTACAAATAAACTCTGTTACCATAACAAGGAACGGGACCCCAGAGGGGATCCACTTCTTACTTAGTTGAGCAATAAACTCAATATCCAAACACACTAAAAAAATAATAAATTAAAAATATTTTTTATTTCTAAAAAACGGTATGCAAGAATCATGAATGTATAGAAACATAAGAAATCACAACAAATTTATTATCATAAAAATATATATATTTGCATTGTTCCTCTCCCGTCAAGGTGCTATAAATAAAGTCAAAGGTACACACCGTCTACGGACCGACAATATTGGACACCCCGACCATCTCACGCTTTCGTCCAAATCTAATCTCCTGGTTAAAATTTTATACCAATTCTTATTAATTATTATTCGGAAATCCTCCCGTGACACGCAGGGAGGGAAGACTCGCGTTTTGACGCGGTCTGCTGGGTGGTTTCCAGCGCGGGACCCAGCTGGTAGGGGGTTTGGGTGGGTGGATGTGGTTTTGCAGGGGTAGGTGGCAGGGGTAGGTGAGTGGCTGATTTGATAGGTATGTGGAGAGAGATTGAGACACAAATATAAAAAAGTTTATTTTACACATAACTTTTGATCTGTAACGAATTTTTTGACGAAATAAAAATCGTTGAATTGGTTACGGAAAATGCAATCCAACAAGACCAATATTAATATATTTTTGGAAAAAAATTATTTTACACATAACTTTTGATCTGTAATGAATTTTTTGACGAAATAAAAACTGTTGAATTTGTTAGGAAATGCAATCCAACAATATTAATATATTTTTGAAAAAATAATATACATGGATATTAAGAATGAACATATTCAAACAAAATGGGCATAGGAGTGACAATATTAGCGATGAGGGAAGTAGTGGGCGCATTTAAACAGTACAATAGGCACATTCAAACAATATTGGGTGCATTCAAGAAAAACTGGGTGTATTCATTTAAAATGGGCGCATTCTGGATAATAGTGGGCACATTCAAGAAATAGTGGATGCATTCAGTGTCGTAGTGGGTGAATACATTCAAAAGTAGTCTCATTCAAGACAATAGAGGGGGCATTCTATTAAAAGTAGGTGCATTGAGAACGAAATTGGGTGCATTCAAGTAAAAGTGGCGCATTGAGGGCTATACTGGGCATATTCATGTAAAACAGGCACATTCTGGATAATAATGGGCACATTTAAACAAAAGTGGGCGTATTTAAGTTAATAGTGGGCGCATTCAAGCAATAGTGGGCGCATTTTGGACAATAGAGGGCGCATTTTGGACAAAGTGAGTGCATTCAAGCAAAATTGGGCGCATTCAAGTAAAAAGTGGACGCATTTCAGCAATAGTGGGTGCATTCAAGTAAAAGTATGCACATTCAAGCAATAATGGGCGCATTGAGGGATGCAATGGGCACATTCAAGCAAAAATAGGTGCATTCATAAAAGTGGGCGCATTCAAATAAAAGTGGTTACATTCAAATAAAAATGGGCGCATTCAAGTAAAAGTGGGCGCATTCAAGCAAAATTGAGTACATTCAAGTAAAAAATGGGTGCATTTCAGCAATAGTGTGCGCATTCAAGTAAAAGTATGCACATTCAAGCAATAATGGGCGCATTGAGGGATGCAATAGGCGTATTCAAGTAAAAGTGGGAGCATTAAAATAAAAGTGGGTGCATTCAAGCAAAATTGGACGCATTCAAGTAAAAAATGGGCACATTTCAGCAATAGTGGGTGCATTCAAGTAAAAGTATGCACATTCAAGCAATAATGGGCACATTGAGGGATGCAATAGGCGCATTCAAGTAAAAATAGGTGCATTCAAATAAAAGTGGGCACATTCAAATAAAAGTGGGTACATTCAAACAAAAATGGGTGCATTCAAGTAAAAGTGTGCGTATTCAAGCAATAGTGGGTGCATTTTGAACAATAGTGGGCCCATTCAAGTAAAAAGTGGGTATATTTAAGCAATAGTGGACGCATCATTGAGGGCTATAGTGGGTGCATTCATACAAAAGTGGGCACATTCAAGCAAAAGTGGGCGCATTCAAGCAAAAATACGCGCATCAAGCAATAGTGGGTGCATTCAAGTAAAAGTGGGCACATTCAAGTAATAATGAGCGCATTCAAGCATTAGTGAGCACATTTTAGACAATAATGGGCTGATTCAAGTAAAAAATCATTATTTATTCTTTTTTTACTTCCCTCCTCTCTTCTTTTATTTTCTAAATATTTTTATGTTCTTTTTTTTAATATGTCAATATTGATCGTGTTGGAATGTACTTTTTATAAGGATTGCAATGCATTTTATTTCATTAAAAAATTCCTTCTGGTTTAAAAGTTACAAGCAAAACAAACAAAAAAAAATCTGACACATTTGCATGTGGGAGCAGGTGGGCAGGAGTTGGCAGGGGCCGGTAGGTGACTGACACGCGTGGCAGAGGCTGGCAGGCGCAGGTGGTGGCAGGCGCGTCAAAACTCGCGTTTTGGCGAGTGCGCGTGAAGAAATTTTAACCCATTATTATTCTAATTAATTCACACCGATGTGTCAAAATAGTTATCAACTAAAACAACATATTTCTTGGTTTATATAAATCTGAATAAACTCCAATTCAGGAAAAAGATTAGTAGGCCATCAGTAGAAAATTAAATAACACAGACTAAGCTAGATACACAGAATTGGACACGTTATATACATATTCCCAACACACCACCCAGCAGCACACATTCATAATTCCGTCATCTACGTTCTTATTATTTGCTTTAAAAACCTGATAAGGACGCGGTCTCAGTCGTGAGACGGACACGCATGCAAGCTGTCGTCGACCGGCTGTTGGATGGACGGGACGGTGACCCTGTCATGCCTCACATGTACTGCTTCTAATCATTTGCCCTGTGGTCCATGACCTGGCTTGCGAATAATGGACAAGACCACGATCCAGGCGGGAGTGCCCAATTTCGCAATTTGCTCCTGCTTCCTATCCATTGGCTCTAGCTCGGTAGAGTGCAGGCAAGGGAAATTAATATGGATTATCGTTTGCTAGCCCAATTCGATTCATTTCATGCATGTTAATTAGAAAAACCGACAAACAAGTGGGATTATTCTTCTGCTTCTCGGTGCCCTACCACCGTCCCGCCAGTGCCCACGCTCCATTCACGCTCCCCAACATTAGGTCATCCTCGGCCCCTCGTCTCCCGTATTCTGTCCTTCCGCTAGAGAGGAGAAATATAAATAATAATTGGATTGAAATTGTAACACAGCCCTTTTGTCGTATTCTTGATCTTCTCCTTGGAGTCTTCATCACGTTGTAGGTGGGGTTCCAGTCCAATGAGGAGGCATGCCTCAAACTGCATGGAAATGACAACACCGATTTTCACGCATGATCATTAATCCATGCCTTCAGCGAATAGTTTGAGTTGTATGAGTTTCCATAAGATATATGTTTCTTAATTGACTTATTTCTGGCATTCATGTAAAGAATATCGCCTTTGGGGATTATTTTTAAGCTGTCGCATGTGTAATGCTGGAAAGGCTCGGCTTCAAAACCGTACGTGGAGCTTCCGCCTCATACGGCTCCTCTAGGGATAGAGGGGAAAGAGAACTGTTAAGGTTCTTGTACACGACCTCAGTGTATCATCCTCATCCCCCCGGGGCCTAAAACTCTTCCCCACCCGGAATATCATCCCGACCTGGAATTTAGACCCCCTCCAAAACAACCACAGTATGAACCTTATTCCTCTTGTCACGCCTGCTGTCTCCTTTCCCCTTCTCAACTTCAGCTTAGTACAGTTGGTGCCTCCTTTGATGGGGTCCACAAGAAGGGCATGCACGTGACCAATCAACATCAGTATGTTGAAGATAATGAGAATGCCCCATGCATGGCAAAGTATGAGGTCTTCCAGGTTTCGGTCTCCCTCTCGCTCCAAGATGAGGGAGAGCACGAGGAAGAAACATACCTGGAAAGGGAAAAAAAAGGGCAGAAGGTAAGCACCCCTATTATTCTTATATTTTTCCTGATCGATCACTCAGCCGCTGTGGTATGCTCAGGTTATTCAACGCATAAGACTGAATTACTAACGTGATAGTAAGACAACCCCGGGCCATGAGTCAGGATTTAATGGTAGTGTATATGGAATTGATAGTAGATATAATAGCCGGCCTTGCCTGTTTGATGAAATATTGATGTTTGGATTTGGGCCGATTAAACTTTGTTAGCTAGATCTGGAATTCGTTGAAGATGTTGAAATCTTTTACCTTGTCAATTTGGAGTCATACTTGATGACGAAGTTAGAGTTTACGATAGAAACAAGATGATGGGTTTGGTCACGGCAGGATTAGCAAAATATAATTTAGATTGAGTTTTCCTAGTTGGTTATTGGTTCTTTGACTATAACAAAGAGTCAAGCAGCACTCCCCTTCCGCACGCCACTCTCGTCTATTGATTTTTAGTTGCGGAAGTAGCGACAAGGAGTTAGGTGTTTAAACAGTCAAACCGGATGGTAAATCTTGTGCGAATAGGGATAGCTGCTTGTCCCAGAGTGGTTGGAATTTACACAATTTTAGATGGCGTCATACGTAGTCAACCTGATGGATATAAGGTTCTGCTATATTACTAACATAACCTGTGCGAATAACATAATTACTGCTTATCGAATGGGGAAGACGAGCACTGCGGATATCATATTCAATACCACTTATCATAAACAAACATATTGCTTCTCCTACGAAAACAACTTACAAGGAAAAAATCGTGTTCAAGCAAAATAGTGTGTGTAGACACCCAAAGACATATGTTCATATGCATATGCACACGTGCAAAAACATAATTATGTACTTGAGTAGATGTAACATGAATATATCCATTTTGTATTTATTATATTTGCATAAGTGTTAGTTATGACCTAACAATATATATATCTGAAGTCTGCTTCTTAGCTTAGAGATGTTTCAAACAAAATTTATTGGTAGGAACATTACATGACAGAATGAATTGAATAACTATAATACTACATACATTGCAGCATCATATCAACTAAAAACCAATTCGTTGAGATATAGCTAGTTTTGAATGGTCACCTTTGGGTGGTTGCAGGCTCATTTGCAAGACTCACATATGAAACAGTCAGTTGGGTTAACCTTAGTTGGCCACTAATGGCCCCTCCCAAACATTTTAAAGTTAGTTGACTTTTGGGTCAGTGGACTATTTTGATATGTGAAGTGGAATGTAAATTTAGATTATAATGGTAATCTTGGTAACATATAGAACAATATAGACAACAAACTTTGGCAATTTCTTAACATTACTAAGATGAAGTGATGATAAGGAAGAAACATGGATTTCTATTTTAATTTTTCTATTCATATGATCTTAATTGCTATATCTGAGATTAATAATTGATATGTAGTCCTTCTTGGTTAAACTATAAAGTGTTATCTCAACTGTTGATTCTAAGAGTACTTGTCGTGATCAATTAATTGAATATTGCCCTTAACAATCTAGTTACTTGTTGACTCCAATTGCCTATCTAGATATATTACTATGCATCTAGTTGTACCCTACATCTATTATTTGATTCACTTGATAGAAAATATCTCTCACTTGGGATTAAATCATCCACAATCATATCTCTCTCTTCCCATAGTTTATCCCAGTTTCTTGGAATCGATCTCCACCATGGAAGTAACATTTACCCAACTCCCTTTCGTGGGTGCACCCACTAGATTCCTTCACTTTGAACCAACCACCCAAGTATGAGGCTCATTCATGGAGACCATATTTCATGTACTTCTTCTAGTTTTATGGGATTATCCCTCACCTGAATAGAGTTTCATGCATATTCAACTACCTCTTTTTCTAGGGTTAGGTCCATTTCAAGGAAAACTAGGATTTGAATCTATCATAGGAACCACACACACTCGATGAACAACATGCTTAGACTTTTTTAGTTGGGAACTCACACATCACATATCTTATTTCACATATCTCAACTTTCTCATATTTTAGAGGTTGGGTCCTCTAACTATCTCCCTAGTTGGGCTCACCCCTTCTAGATTTTCCCCCATTATCACATGTCCCATACTGGAGTTCCTCCTTTGTTTAAAGCATGAATCCCATGTTGTATTCCAATCACATCTAATTTATATCAAATTACATAAATATACATCCATACATGCAACCACACTAGATATACATAACATAAGATAAGCCACAAATTATCCATATTCGTCTGATATGGTGCTAGATGGACTAAGGTTGAGTGAGCCAAGCCTACGGAAGTTGTCAAAACTTAACATGAATCCTAAGATTCAAACTCAGATCAACCATACTCACATTTATCACTGCTTGGTACATGTATTCCATCCCATACTTGCTCCATGTACTTGTCTTTTGCCGCTCTTGATCTCGTCACTTCCCAAAGGTTGATCTTTGGGTCTTTGAGTCTCCATCCCCCTACCTCATAAGGGTCAGATAAATGCCTTACTTGCTGTCACGTCTCTATCATGATATTGATTGTGCGTGAATATCGTTCTCTTGTATTTGGTATGAAGTTCATTCCTCTTCAATATCTTTCTTTCATCTATTTCCCCTAAGGTTAGGTGCTTCTTGATAGATAATTATTTTTCTCAAAGTCCACCACTTTGCTATGTCTCTTGGTTCTTTCAAGTCTAATCCACCTTCATCTTTGGGAAGAGCCATGCATGCATTGGGTAGTACACACTTGCCCAAAGGAATCTTGTTATCTTTATTTCCATTCTATCTAAGATCGGACTAGGTATCTCTCCTTGTTGTACCTAGAATGTAAGAAGACCACCTACAACAACTTTTAGAAGAGTAGCTCTCCCCACCATGGATGTTTTCTAATTTGGCCATCTATTGATCATTTGCTCTAGTCAGTCCAAGCAATCAACAAAGCCTTTGACTTGGAAGTTGCCTCCAACTAATGAGAAACCAAGGTATTTTGTAGGAAACTCTCCCATATCCACTCCCATTACCTCCTTTATGAAAAACCACTAGAGGGGAGGGTGGATAGGGTTTTATGGATATTTTAAAATAATTTAACTCAAACAACCACAATTGAGATAATAAGAAGGAGATAAGGTGTTTAAAGTGGTTCCAACCTTAGCAAATACTAAGACAGTCAATCCACTACCTGATTGCTTACCCAACTAAGATTTTAAAAGTATTTAATTTTATTACCTCGCAAGGATATTACATAAAATTACAACACTTTCAACACCCTTTGGACAACCTTCACCTTGAAGTAGTCTCACCAACTTTGAAGCAGCCTTCCTTGAAGTAACTTCAAGCTCCCCCTTGAAGTAGCCTTCCTCTTGAAGTAGCTTCCTGTTGAGACAGCCTTCTAGAAGTAGTCCAAAGATCTACTTCTTCACCAAGAAGATCAAAACTGTCTCCTATCCGCAACTTCCAACCCTAGGAGTAGCAAGGAGAATATAAGCAATAAGAAAGAACAAGAAGGGAAACAGAAATTACAATTACCACTTGAAGCACAAGGTTTGATTTCCTATATCAAGCATATTGATCTCCTAACCAATGAGTATGGAAGTGTAGGTTTAGTGGGTAGGAGATGCTAGCCTATAGGACATGAATTTGGAGAAAAGGAAATGAGTAGCAAGTACTAGAGTTGCTCAATTGCTCAAAACAGATTGCCAATTGCAAGTATGTAAGCTCAAGTATTGCACAAGTGTATATTGGGTGTCCTAAGGCTTGCCCTATTTATAGGAATCACCTATGAATGCTTAAGGATATTCTAGACACTTTCTAGGTGGTTCTTAGTGCTCAACTAGCCGTTAGGTATCCATTAGTTGCTTTAACAATGGCTACTTAATTAATCCTAAAAATTGCAGACAGAGACATTCTCGGTCAAAAAATTGTCGACCGAGATCCCAGTCGGTCGAGGTCTTTGTCGACCGAGGGACTGTCTAGAGCAAGTGTATGTAACATTCTGATCTAACTCCCAACTACCTTGTCTGCTGTGTCTAACGACTACCTGGGTTATTCTCGGTCGAAGAGTTTGTCGACCGAGAGTGTCTCAGTTGAGAATTTTGTCGACCGAGATTAACCCTGTTTCAATGTTTTAAACTAAGTACTTAGTGTGTGTATGAGTGTGCAGTTGTGACACTATTTTACGGGATGACCTATCTAAGTGTTATGATTTGGCTAGGGAAGATCTAAACGCTTGATTTACATGATATCTAAGTGCTTGTACATTATATACTTGTACACGTATTTACATTTGATTACAATCATGAATTAAAGCATTTTTTAGCGTATAGATCTTCCAAGTTGTGTCATCCACTTTATTCCTGTAATACTCAAGTAGCACGTTAGATCCACAAGAATGAAATGTTTGTCATCATTAAAACAAAGGGATTATAATAATGTCCAACGATCTCCCCCTTTTTGAAGATGACAAACATTTCCTAAATATAAAATAAGGAAATATAAATCATATGAGTTTCATACCTGAAGTTTACCTTTTGTATCCATTCTTGTTTTGCAAGTGTGTGCTGGCCGAGAGATTATGAAACTCATTTTATTTTATGCTTTTGATTTTATATTATTTCTCCCCCTTTGTCATTTCAAAAAGATAACCAAGAAAATCATTTTGTATGACTTTTATGACTCCCCCTTAATTTTGATAATTAGATGCTCCCCCTTAATAAGATATGCAGTTTTAAAAGCAGGGAAGCAAATCAATTATTGTCAGATTTAGCCACAATTTATTTCTCAATCATTTACAAAGAATGATCTCCTTTTAGGTTCATTGCATATAATAATGTAATCATTTTCTAAGATATTTGAACAATTCTAAGGTCATAACTAGTTTTTAAGATTTGATTTTGACCTTTTATTTGAGTTTTTGTACTAAAATCATGTTTTCAATATGATGAATTAAGGTACTAAGATTAGTGCAATAAAATGATTTACAAATGAGCATTTTTTCAAGCTTAATTTAGTTCGACCTTGACTTTGACCATAGCGCCCTTTGGTCAAACTTGATTTCAACCAAGAGACAATTTTCTACAGATTTCCAATTTGGACACTTATATGTGAAGTATAATTTCTGCATATTTTCAACTTAAAAATGCATTTGTGCCATAAAGTTTATGCAAAATGGCATCTTCATATGAGCTCAATTAAAATGATTACAAACAATATCCATTCATGGTTTGTATATATGGATCAAAGATTATTTTAGATAAACCAGTAAAACATAATGATCATGATAGAATAGTAGAAGCATATCCACAATACAATGATCAAGATAGAAGCATATAGATTCATGAAATACAATGATTATGACCAATTAAATTTTAATACACATGGTTCCTATACCATAGATAGAATAAGAAATACTTAGGATAAACCATGTGGACTATGATAAACAATAATTTTCTTGATTAAATCAACATGGTTCATAATTTGTAGTTTTAAGCCAAACCATGTAGAGGATAAACCAAAATAATCTCATTTATTGTTCATTATTTTTCAAATTTTAAGAAAAACCATGTAAATGAACATACTTAACAAACTTTTTCAATCAATGAAGAAAGTATATTCAATATCAGTTTTCATATATCATTTTTGCAATATGTTTAAGAATTTCATATTCATAAGGTTATACCTTCTTTCATGATTCAAAAGATCAATATGTTTTGATTTTAAGATGGTCTCTAAGATTCACTCTTGATTTGCATATTAAATCAATCATTAATAATAAATTGATAGCAAACTAGATTAATTAAAACATGTTCAGTAGAACTTGGTTCGGTCGAACTTTTTGTCGACTGAATTTATCTCGGTCGACATTTTTCTTGACCGAGAATGCTGCTGTTTGTACATGTTTTATCAGATTTGTTGCAAACTTCAAAATAGTAACCTTCTCGGTCGACTAATTCTCGACCGATAGTGTTCTCAGTTGAATAGTTTCTCGACCGAGGTTGTTTCTGTACTGTCTCTCCGCAATTGTTTACAAGTAAATCATAGGTCATTTGAATTCAATTTTGTAATTATAAAAACTTTGTTTAGTTGAGATAAAACATATGAATATCAAAGTAATATTTTTATCAAATCTCAACTAATCATATTCAAATCTTTAGGTTTTAGGGACCCTAATTAAGACAAATTTTCAAAGATGTGTCTCTGCATATTTGTATATTTTCAAGTTAGAAATTTTAATTACTTGAATCAATTTGTTATCTCATTATGTTAAGTTGAGATAGACATAGAGATATACAACTTAAAGTCTTTGGTCATATCTCAACTTAATTTTGTTCATTTAGTTTGAGGGTTTTGGAACCCATACTAACTCAACATCCTTTTTCTTGTAAGGACATGAGAAAGAATAATGTCTGAGACGCAAACAATAATGGCAACATATAGAATCAACCTCATATCTCTTTCTATGATTTTGTTCTAGGTTGTTCTTAGGTACATATGTATATTTGCCTCTAGGTACATACATAGATTGATTTTCTAGCACTTGTGTCTTTCTCCAACTAGGTTTTTGGTAAGATTTTCCTTTAGCCTTATAACCTAGTCCTCTCCTTCCAATTTGATGATAAGAATCTTTTAAAATTTCATCAAGGATATCATTGTTACTCAAACTACTAACTTCTTGTTGTAGCTTAACAATCTCATCCATTCTCTTATTGATGTCTAACTTTGCTTGATCTAGATTAGATAACAAGGAATCTATTTCTTTCACAATAATATCATAATCTAGATGTGTACATAAAGAAGGCTGTTTTTGAAGATCATTTACTTGAGTTTGCAAGTTTAACTTTTCTAGGGAAAGAAGATTGCAATTTGCTTCTACAGATTTTAGCTTAATATCATGATCTTCAATAACCTTTTTAAGATCTTCATTTTCAGATGTGAGAGCAAGAAGTTTAGCATGTAACTCATCATTTGCCTTAATAGATTTTTTTAATTTCTTCTTGCACTCAATATATTTATTATGTGTCTCTTCAAGACTAGCAATTAAATCTTCTTTAGGTAAATAAAAAAGACTTACCTCTTCTTCTTCTTCTTCTTCTTCACTTATTGTAGCAATTAGGCATTCTTTATGCACATCTTCCTTCTTTGACCTCCATGGACAGCTAGGTGTAGTGTGCCTTGTTCCTAAGCACCAATTGCAACTTGTTGAAGATTGGTCCATGCTTTTCCTTTGCTTGCGGTTGTAGACACCATCACCCTTCATTCTTCAAGACTCGATTAGAGCTCATTGAAGCCTGCTCTGATACCAATTGAAAAACCACTACAGGGGAGGGTGGATAGTGTTTTATGGATATTTTAAAATAATTTAACTCAAACAACCAAATTGAGATAATAAGAAGGAGACAAGGTGTTTAGAGTGGTTCCAACCTTAGCAAATACTAAGGCAGTCAATCCACTACCCGGTTGCTTACCCAATCGGGATTTTGAAAGTATTTAATTTTATTACCTCGCAAGGATATTACATAAAATTACAACACTTTCAACACCCTTTGGACAGTCTTCACCTTGAAGTAGTCTCACCAACTTTGAAGTAGCCTTCCTTGAAGTAACTTCAAGCTCCCCGTTGAAGTAGCCTTCCTCTTGAAGTAGCTTCCTGTTGAGACAGCCTTCTAGAAGTAGTCCAAAGATCTCCTTCTTCACCAAGAAGATAAAAACTCTGTCCTATCCACAGCCTCCAACCCTAGGAGTAGTAAGGAGAATATAAGCAATAAGAAAGAACAAGAAGGGAAACAGAAATTACAATTACCACTTGACGCACAAGGCTTGATTTCCTATATCAAGCGTATTGATCTCCTAACCAATGAGTATGGAAGTGTAGGCTTAGTGGGTAGGAGATGCTAGCCTATAGGACAAAAATTTGGAGCAAAGGAAACGAGTAGCAAGTACTAGAGTTGCTCAATTGCTCAAAACAGATTGCCAATTGCAAGTATGCAAGCTCAAGTATTGCACAAGTGTATATTGGGTGTCCTAAGGCTTGTCCTATTTATAGGAATGGCATATGAATGCTTAGGGATGTTCTAGATGCTTTCTAGGGTGTTCTTAGTTCTCAACTAGCCATTAGGTATCCATTAGTTGCTTTAACAACAACTAGTTAATTAATCCTAAAAATTGTAGACAGAGACATTCTCGATCGAGGAATTGTCGACTGAGATCCCAGTCGGTCGAGGTCTTTGTCGACCAAGGGACTGTCTGGAGTAAGTGTATGTAACGTTCTGATCTAACTCCCAACTACCTTGTCTACTGTGTCTAATGGCTACCTGGGTTATTCTCGGTCGAAGAGTTTGTCGACCGAGAGTGTCTCGGTCGAGAATTTTGTCGACCGAGATTAACTCTGTTTCAATGTTTTAAACTAAGTACTTAGTGTGTGTATGAGTGTGCAGTTGTGACACTATTTTAGGGGATGGCCTATCTAAGTGTTATGATTTGTCTAGGGAAGATCTAAATGCTTGATTTACATGATATCTAAGTGCATGTACATTATATACTTGTACAAGTATTTACATTTGATTACAATCATGAATTAAAGCATTTTTGAGCGTATAGATATTTCAAGTTGTGTCATCCACTTTGTTCCTGCAATACTCAAGTAGCATGTTATATCCACAAGAATGAAATGTTTGTCATCATAAAAACAAAGGGATTATAATAGTGTCCAATTTAGCCAACACTTTAATCTATCTTCCATCTGGTATAAATTTTTAGATATAAAAAGATGAGTTTTATTCTCATTTATGCACTGTCCCGTCTGTCTCCCTAACTCCCTAAGAAGAAATTGTAGGCTCCCCAAAGTATTATGTTTGCCTTCAACAAATACAAGCACATTATCTGCAAAGATCAAATGTGTCATCATCTTGGTACCATGCATTGTATATGTCTTGATCACCTTCTTCCTATCCACATCTTGCATATTTTAAGTAAAGTATTCCATAACAATCACAAAATGAAGAGGGGAAAGTGGGTCACCCTAACGTAGTTCATTTCCACCTTTGCACATCCTTGTTGAAGTGCCATTAACCAGAATGGAAAAACTTGTCATCGCCACACACTATTACATCCATCCGATCCATTATTCATTGAATCCCCTCGACTTCATGATCCACTAGGCGATGAGTAATGCACAATCACTAATACTCCTTCATGTCACAAACACTCCTTGATTTTTAGAAATGAGTAGGAAAGTATTGTCTTCAATCTAGTAGCCAGGATCTTTGTAATGATTTTATATTATACATAACAACAAGTAATAGGTCTAAAATCAGCAAGAAAAGCTGTCACTTTCTTCTTGGGAATGAGCACAAGAAAAGAGTGATTGGCCCATCTGACCATATTTCCTCCTGCTAAGAACCACCACACATATGTAACCATATCCTCCTTGATGATCTCCCATGACTCTTTGTACAAAAAAAGCATTAAAACTTTATGATCCTGGAGACTTGTTGATGTAATGCTCCGTAGTGCATCTTTGACCTCCTGTTTATTTGTAGTCCTTGTGAGGATATTTTTGTGGGTGCTTGTAAGTTTAAAATTTCACTCCATATCCTCATCCTCTAGCTCACCCTCATACTCCTTATTATAAAGAGAATAATAGAACTGAATGGCCTACTCTTCTAGAACTTCCTACTTGTTGACAATACTACCATCTACATCAATAAGTTCAGAAATGATATGATCAGTTTCCCTTCTTTTAATAACTATGTGGTAAATCTTGATATTTTTATCACCATCCTCCATTCACTTCTCCCTTCTCCTTTTCCAATAGAATTTTTCCTCTTCCTTCTTCAGATCCTTCAACATACTCCTCAGCTCGACATCCTTTCTTATCAACTCTTCATTTTGAGGGTCATATGTAGCAGTAAAATCTTGACTTCTTTACATTCTCATTTGGTTTCCTTTAGCAAATTGGGGATGTTCGCTTCTTCTTTGGCCCACTTTTTGAGTGCAATTTTTGTATTTTTCAATTTCTTTACAAACACATACATTGGGTTCCCTATCATGTATATATTTTAGCTCTCCTTGATGACATCATTTAAGCCTTTCCAATCATTTATAAATAAAAAAGGTCTCTTTTTTGACACTTCTATATGATCTGTACATAAATAGGAGCATGATCAAACTCAGATCCTCTAGCTTTAACCTGCACATTGGAAAAATTTGTAACCATTCGTCATTTTCTTAGGGCTATGTCTAGTTTTCTCACTATCATGTCCTCCAGTTTCCTCTCATTATTCCATGTGAAAGTATCTCCTCCAACTATGGATAGCTCAAATAGTCCAACCTTATCAATAGTATAACTGAAAGCATTTATCATTGCATTTAATGCTAGTTTTCCTTCTATCTTCTTAGCCTACAATCGAACATATTAAAGTCACCAATCACCAACCACAGAAGACTGGTCTACCTTAAAAGACCTATCAAATCCTTCCATAAATCTTATCTATTTTTCATATCATTATGGGGATACATAGATGTCACTCACATCTACAAACCTCCAACATTTTTACAATCAACTGTAATATGCTAATCTAACATGTATATCACTTTTCGTGCACTCAATTTTCATGCAACACATACTCTGGATAACTCAAAATGTACCAGATTAGATATGTGTTCCCATCCATGAGGAAACAAATATATAATTCTCTTTTTATTCTATTCTATTATTTTCATTTCTATCAAAGCAACCAAAGAATGTCCACTAGTAGTAGTCCACTCCTAGATCTCCTTCTTCTTATTCCTGGAACACCCCCTTTGATATTCCATAGGAGCATGGACATATCAATGTGTTTTTTATGACATAGTGTGCCTGACCGGCTCCTTCTATTTATCCTTTCTCTTTTCCTCCTATTCCTTCCTTCTATTAACTTCAATTTCCTATTTATCAGAATCAGAGAGGGTGTCAAAGCTATTCGTGGTGTCTAGGATGGTACCCACTCCTACATTTTTAGGAATTCCTATTTTCTTCAGACCATTCCTCCTAAAAGTAGATACAAATTCTCCTTCTTCTACATTAACATTGCCTATTGGGTTCCTCTTCTCTGTACTTGACTGACCAGATATTGCTTCCTTCCTATCCGGTGTTGTTGAGGTTCCTACAAGTTCAATCTTCTTCCCTGAATCAGATCTGGGTCTTCCTTCATCATTCATCTATTGATGTGGCATTGCTCCCTTCTCAGTTCTTGGACCAGATTCAAACTTGTTGTGGTTCTCCTGGTTCATTTGTTGATGTTGTGAAGTTGAGTTCTTCTCCTTCCAAACTCAGTTCACATTCCCTTCAGATTTATCATCCACAACTATCTTCCTGTCACAATGAGCATCAACGTATATGAATGCATTGTAGGTTCTGCACTTGGTTGGAATGTGATCAAACCCCACCCTCATTGGGATGGGTTCTCTTCCTCTAAAATTGATCCAAACCGTATTCAACGTTGGGCTCTATACCTCCAATTCTACTAGGACTCTTGCTTCTTCACCCTCCAGGGACCTCTCATTGATTGTAGCACCTTGAAAACTATTGTTGCAATGGTTCCCACTGCCTTCTTTGTCCATGATCTTCCAAAGGAGAAGGCCATGATCCAAGTTTTTTTTATCAAGGAGAAGAGCTCCTTCTTCAGCTCATCATTGTACTGATAGTCCTTTATTATTACAAGCTGAGAATCAGACCATTACAACCCAAGTTTCAGGACAGTCGCCTTATCCTTCACGTTCGAGAACCTGACTAGGAATATCCTCTTCTCAAAAGTCTATATTTTTGTTGAATCCACACTTGCAGGTGCAGGTAAAAGGTTCTATTACCCAACACATACACAAGGACAATGTATTCCCATACGTTTCTCATCCTTTCAAACTTGTCCAGTTCTAATTCTACATGGATCTTTCCTTCCTTCACCGTCGGCTTTGAGAATTCCAAGTCTTTATCAGTGCTAGCATGTGGCTTCTTTAGAACTTGTGTCAACACCCTCCTAGCATCATTGTATGTTTGTATGTATGTATGTATGTATGTATGTGTGTGTATGTATGTATCAGAATTAGGTAAATATATTCTGACTTCATCCTAAAATAATAGGGGGTCAAGAGTTACATGTAGGCCCAACGCCATACATCACAAACCACAACTACAACTCACACTTCAATATAATGTGTAGCTTACGTTTAACACATTTACTAATTTTTATAGCAATACTCATGGCATTTACAGCAACACCTCGATGTTTCCTGGCATTTTGTTCCTCCCAAGTGTGGTAGCATATAGCAAAAAAAAGAATCTTCTTCCTATCATCATTTCCACACCTTGTCAGCATCCTTCCTAGATTGCCTACTAGCTGAAGTTGTACCTTGAAATCCTTGCACAACATGTCACAAATCTCTCTTGTAAATTTACATTCACCCATAATATAATTATGAGTTTCTTCATATTCCTTACATAGAAAATACATTTGGATACATCATAGTTCCAATCCTTTATCCTATTAAGAGTAGCAAGAATACTATGCAGAATTTTATATACACACATTCTCCATTTCTGCAAGTACACACGAGTCCAAATATACTCTTCGTACATGTCCTTTACACCCCTGGACTGCGTCACCTCCAATAATCATATCCTTGGGTCTTTAAGTCTCCATCTCCACATATCATGGGCCTCAAACAAGTGTCTAACATGCTTCCTTTTTTTGATGAACCTCTAACATGATGCCTTATTTCTGTCATAACATTAATAATGCGTGAATATCCTTCTCTTGTCCTTAGATTGAAGTCTAGTCCTCTTAGATAAATTTTCCTCATCCATTTCCCCCAAGTTGAGGTTCCTTATTGATAAATAATTCTTTTCCTCATTGTCCCCCACTTTTCTATGCCTTTAGGTACTTTTAAATTTAGTCCTCCTTCATTTTTTGGGAGCACTACTCTGGCGTATCTCATGGGATGATGTCTGCTTACCCATAGAAAATTTGCCATCTTCATTTTCATTATATCTAAGATTGAATTGAGGATCTCCCCTTAATGCACCCAGAAGATAAGAAGTCCTTCAATAACAACCTTTATTAGTGTTGCTCGCTCCTCCATGGATGTCTTCTATGTCGACCATCTATTCACTATTTCCTCCACCATGTCAATGCAGCCGACAAAGTCCTTAACTTGAAGATTACCTCCGACTAAGGGAAAACCAAGATATTTTTTTGGGAAGGTTCCTTTATTCATGCTCATAGCATCTACCATCCTATCTTCCATCTGATAATAGTTTTTGGATAATAAAATATGTGTTTTGGTTGCATTCACACACATCCCCATCTACTCTCCAAACTATCCTAACAAATTTTTAAGATTTTCCAGGGAGTGTTGTTTAGCTCCAACAAATAGTAACACATCATTTGTGAAATTCAAATGGGTCCTCACCTTTGTGCCATGTACTATGTAGGGCTTGATCTCCTTTTTAATCTCCGCTTGCTGCATCTTTTGTGTAAAATAATCCATAATAATCACAGAGAGAAGGGGTGAAAGGGGGTCGCCTTGGAACAACCCATTACCTCCTCTAAACATTCTTGTAGATGTGTCATTTACCTGAATAGAAAAGCTTGTAGTACTAACACAATGCTTCATCCAACAAATCCACTCACTGCTCACTAAATCCCATTTGTTGCATAATCCACCATAGTTTCTCCCATCTGACATTGTCATAGGCTTTGGAAACATCTAGTTTTATCAAGATTTTCTACTTCCTCTCCTGACATTCCCCCACCAACAGTGTAGAATCACTAATACATCTCCCTATCAAAAAGACTCCTTGATTCGTAGAAATAAGACAGGGAAGTACCATCTTTAGTCTAGCAGCCAGAATCTTAGAAATGATTTTATATTATACCGAGCAACATGCAATAGGTTTGAAATCAACAAGAGAGGAAGTAACCTTCTTATTAGGAATGAATACCAAAAAAGAGTGATTAACTTGTTTCACAATGTTTCCACCTTCCACGAACCGACTAACATATCCCACCATATCCTCCTTAATGATGTCCCATGTCTTCTTATAGAAGAAAGCATTGAAACCATCTGAGCCTGGGGACTTATTGGTACCAATGCTCCATACATCATACGTGACCTCTTATTCATTGGTTCTTCCTGTGATAATGTTATTGTGTGTGTTTGTAAATCTAAACTTCCACTTTAGCCCTTCCTCCTCTATGTCATTGTCAAACTTTTTGTTGTATAACGACATATGGAAGTTTATGGCCTGCTCTTCTAGATCGTCCTATTTGTTGACCACTCTTCCTTCTACATCAATCAATTCAAAAATAATGTTATCATCTTTCCTTCTTTTAATGGCAGTATGGTAGAGTTTAGTGTTTTTGTCCCCATCATCCATCCACTTCTCCCTACTTCTTTGCCAGAAGAATTTTTCCTCCGCTTTCATTAGGTCCTCTAACATCCTTTTTAGCTTCATGTCCTTCTCTATTAATTCAGGATTAAGAGGATCAATCACCAATTTTTCCATGATCTCTTCACATTCACTTTTTATTTCTTTAATCAGGTTTGGAACATTCACTTCAGCCTTGACCCATCTCTTAAGGTCAGCCTTGGTACTTGTAAAATTTTTTGCAAAGACAAACATCAGGTTCCCTATCACCTCTGTGCTCCATCATTTTTTAATGACATCATCAAATCCTTTCCATTCAGCCCAGTAATTCAAGAATTTGAAAGGTTTCCTCTTTTGTTACTTTTTCATGATCTGAACGAAGATTGGCACATGGTCACTTAGCTCAGATCCACCATCCTTTACATGCAAATTAGGAAAAAAATTTAGTCACTCATCATTCACTAAGGCTCTATCCAGTTTGCTTACTATCCTATTGTCTGGCCCCCTTTCATTGTTCCATGTGAAAATATCACCTCCCACCATTGGAAGTTTAAAAAGCCCAGCTTTATCAATGGCTTGGTTGAAAGCATCTATTTCTATGTTCAATGTTAAACATTTTCCCCTTTTCTCAACCTATAGACATACAATATTAAAGTCCCCAATCACCAACCAAGGTAGAGTTACCTACTTGGATAGAGAAACCAAGTCCTTCCATAAGTCCAATCTGGCTTTAGCATCATTATGACCATATATAGCTGTCACCCACATGTGTAAACCTTCATTGTTTTGACAGTCAATTGTAACCTACTGATCTGACATCTGTATTACTGACACCTTCCATGCATTATGTTTCCATGCCACATGGACTCTGGAAACCTCTGCACACTCTACGTTAGATACCTGCTCCCATCCCTACGGAAATAAATATCTAATGCTATTTTTATTCTATGCCTTTATTTTTGTTTCCACCATAGCGACCAAAGAGTGCCCACCATCAGCGATGCACTCCCAAATCTCCTTCTTCTTATTACTGTCACACCCACCCTAGATATTCTACAGGAGCATGGACATATCAATGGGTTTGTTTGATCAGGTGTGCCTTGCTCACTCCTTATTGGTGTCCTTTTTCTTTTCTTCTTTTCCTGGCCTGGCTACACATACTTCCTCTTTGTCAGAGTCTGAGAGTGCCTCAAAATTGTTTGTTGTATCTAGGATAGAGCCAACTCCTGAGTTTTTTGGGATCCCAGTCTTATTCACACTCTTCCTCCTTGTAGTACTTATGAATTCACCCTCCTCTCCAGTTTCAACATCTTTGCTGATGGGTGTACTCACATGTTCTTCCTGACCTAGACCTTGATGTTTAATTTCGTTAACTTCTTGGTGGTCTTTCATGGCCAGATGCTCTCCCTCTTTCACCTGACCTACACCTTCTTGACCTACAATTTGGTGTTGTTCGTCCAAAGTTGCTTCTTTGTTCTTGGATGCATTGGCTCCTTCCTCTGACCAATTTTGAACCCTGCTCCATACCTTCCTTGGTGTCTGAACTCATCTTCTGTCTTTTCCTTTGGTTCCTCCTTTCTATCTGAGCATTACAGGTTGCCATGACAAAAAACCTTGCAACTGCTGCAACTGGTAGGGATGCGTTCGTAGGAGACCCTCACCCCTATGGCTACTCTACCTTTCACCTTCAATCATACAAAATTAGGTTGAGGAGATCCGTACTGTAGGTTAACCAGCACACCGGTGTTGTCTCCTTCTAGTGATTTTTAGTTCACTCAGATTACCTCTCTGAGATTAGAAGCTATTATCCCTACAGCTCGCCATGTCCATGATCTTCTAAATAAGGCCAGATTGATCCACACAGGAACTGAAGACATCAATTCTCTTCATAGTTCATCTCCACAATTGTAAGCTTTTGTAATGACTAGTTGGGAGTCCATCCATCTAGGACCCAAGTCCACAACTGACCACTTATCTTCCTCGTTCGAATGATTTAACAAGAAGATGTTTCCCTCTTTAGAGATCATCTCAAATTTGACCTTGGGCCTCCACATTCTTCGAATCCATGCAATCAGGTGGGGGTAGTATGGATACTTCCCCATTATAAATATCATAATCATGTGTTCCCACACATTTTGCATCCGCTCGAATTTTGATTCCTCCAACTCGACACATATTTTCCCATCGACGATTAACGATATCAGGAACTCTGTCTCTTTGTCCTTGTTAGCGCTCGCCTTCAGTACCTAATTCCATGGCTTCTGTGGTTTTAGGGCCTCTATACCCGGGACTAGGTTTCCTCCTAGTGGGTTCTTTTCCTCTTGTTCTAGTATCGTCGAGGTCGGTGGAGGTTTAGCCACTGTGGATGAGGTGGATGGGTGGTGAGGGTGGATGGTGCCAGCAGGAGTTGCTGAGGGCATGGGTTCCATGCCCATAGGGACGCCGACAATCACTCAGTCGATCTCTAGATCCAACTCTAGGGGAATGACTGTTTGTTTTTGTTGTATGTATGTATGTATGTATACATGTATGGTATTAAGAGAGGAATTCTCTCCCCCTCTCCCATGACCATGACGGAGGACGAATGCCTAGGAGGGTGGTAAATCAAGGCAACAACTTGGATTCAAACCCGGGTCCCTTTGTTAGGGGACACCGTGCTTGACCACTTGATCCACTCCTTGTCAGCGTATGTATGTATGTATGTATGTGTGTATGTATATATATATCATATTTTATTCAACACTAGTAAACAAGTATTAGTAAAACAAACATAGTCATGTTTAGTTAAAATAAAAATTAAAATGCAAGTTACCAAAAAAATTTAGGAAAAGAAGTATCATGAAACCTAGAGAAAAAGTAAGATTATGATGTTTACTTGTTTCACCTAAGCATATGCTCAAGTTCATATCGATAGAGTTTCTCCTAAGGTACCTCTTCTCCCTCACTCTACTAACCTCGCATCCAATACCGCAACACATTACGAGATGACGATGAGCTCAAAAATTTAAACGCCTACACCTAAATCTAGAACATCTAGGTTTAGAACCTAAAAGTCTAAGTTGGATATGGACAAGATATTTAAGGTTACCAGATGTTCAAAGTTCCATAATGAACTTAATTACTATGTCATCAACAATTAGAAGGTGAAAAGATGTTGTTCACAATATTATACCAACTACAACGTATCCACATAAACCAAAGATCACTATTCATATATCTATATATATGCACATATATATGCATATATATATATATATATATATATATATATATATATATATATGTATGTATGTATATATACATATATATAGGGGTTAGGAAGTGTGTACTGACTTGTACATGCAACTTATGTGTACTAGACATGAAAATGACATATGTGGAATAAATTTATTCAATCCAACCTTATGGATTGAATAAAGATTCAATAGATTATATGTGTTCAAGAAATCACAACCATACCTCATGTATATCATGAGATATAACAATATATAATTCAACAATTTTTGCAATTTCTGCATCATACTGTTGATTAGAAAATGTGTGTATTCTTTCATTTAATGATCTAGGAATGTTAGTTTGAAGTGAATTTTGATAAGCATGTTATGTAAGGAGTATGCATCACACTTTTGTAATCATCAAAAAATAAGATGGGTACATGTAAACTATATGTACTCAAGTACACAATTCATTTAGGCATATATATATATATATATATATATATATATATATATATTCTTCAACATTTGTAAAAAAAGTGGTAGAAGTGCAAATATAATCATGTTCTATTAAAACCAAAATTAAAATGCAAGTTACCAACACAGTTTAAGAAGACTGGTACCATGACACGTAGATAAAAAGTAAGCTTAAGGTGTTTATATATGAAGATTCCTTAAGCACATGCTCATGTTTATATGGATAGGGTATTTTCTCCTTAGGTTCCTCTTCTACCTCACTCCATCGACCTTGCATCCAATACCATAACACACTAGGAGAAGAGAAAGAGCTCAAAAATTTCAAAGGCCTACACCTAGGTCTAGAACATCTACGTTTCTAATCTAATAGTACTAAGTTTCATATAGATGAGCTACTTAAGTTTACTGGATGTTCAAGCTTCCATAATGAACATAATTACTATGTCCTCAATAATTAGAAGGTGAAAATATGTTGTACATGCTCTTGTGCCAACTATAGTGTATCCATATTTAGGCATACAAACCCACTACCTCTACCTAACAGAATTGGTATTGCACAATGGGGAATTGATTATACACACATTAACAATCACAATTCACCAAATAACAATAACTATTTGAAATAAAATATAGCACATGAAATGAACCATATATTTATATATTGAAGGTAAACTTTGTAATTAAGGCATGTACAATAACGTTATAGGATCTACAACAACTTTTCACCTAACACTTCCTCACTTCATATAACTCTATTCATACATTATTTGTAGATATGAACCTAAGAAACATTAAGAAGGGTAAATACATATCTCTTCTTCATGCAAGTGATCTTTTTCAGCCCTCTTTCTTCTCCCTTCTCTTGTGCTCCTCCTTTGAGCATGGAGAAAGAAGGACTGATCTTGGGTGCTTTGGAGGTCAACCAACCTTGGTGTGATGCTTTGAATCTTGATTAACTTCCTTGTGGTGATTCTTAGTGGTTTCTCTGTAGGGAAATACGACATTAGATAGGTAGAGGAAACAAAAAATTTAATGCCATGTTTCTAATTAACCAGCAGATCACATCAATATCTATGCAATGAGAAGGATGGTTTCACGAAGATATACCTGGTCCTGGAGCAAGTCTAGTGACAATCCTCATCGATGTAAATTTGCACTCTATCTTAGACGGTGTGTGCAGAACCTGGTTTCACTGGGAGTCATATGACTTCTCCTCCATGGATAGAAGACTCAGACAACTACTGCAATGGCTCCTTGGGTCTCACCATAGACTGCAAGTTGATGTTGCACTCCTAGTACGAGCCAAAAGGACTCCAATCTCTAGAGTAGTCCACATAGACAAACTAGAACTCATGTCGTCCAACTAGAATAGAAAGGAAGGAGTTCCCCCTCCTATTCGTGTACTAGTCACTAACCTGCTCTCCCACAACAATGATCCTCAATTGTTTCTCTCCCTTAGGTATCCCTCCCTGTTCAGGTAGGACTTGCCTGGGCTCTCGTGGTTACTACAACCAGAGAGGACAACAATTGTTAGAGCCACTAATTCTAAATTTTCTATGTTGTAGTTGTGTTCTGGGAAACCCCCAGTACCCCTCTATATATAGGAGGGGTTAAGGTCAGGGTTCCCAGTCCCCAGCCAATAAGGGACTAAAGTGGGAGTGGAAAGGACAAGAAGATTTCAAGTTTTTGCAACAATTCTGTAAGTTTCACAACTTGCATGCACTAAAACAGTCATCTCACCCAGCGAGATGGTCGTCTCGCACATGAGACGGTCATTTCACACTTTCTAGTTTTGCACATATATCGACAATTCAATGCCAATTAGTACTCAACTTGATATCAACACCAATCCTCAATGCAATAGAATTGCACCCTTGAGACGACCGTTTGGTGCATGTGAGACGGACATATCACATCACCTGAGACGATCGTTTGGCCAATCCAGATGGGCAAATTGCAGGCCATTTCAGGCTGAATTCCACCTAATGCACAATACAATCAACTTGACACTCCAAATGGTTGTATCAACACTTGAACCGATCATTTGACAGTCTAGTCAACTGCTCCATTATGTGAATTGAAATACCTAAACACTTTAGTGATCAATTCAATTATCTTTCAAGATCAAACTCCTCTTCTAGATGAGTTCCTATGTGTGTGATCCTATAGGTCCCATATCACGTTGGCAGTGAATATCCATAAAAACTTATGACATCACAAGCAAAGAGCGGTGCTTAGTTGCACATCAGTGCTACCCAAGTAAATGGAAAGTTGGGGGGCAACTTCAACCTACAATATGTATATGGTGTTATAGTGTTTGTATAGTTCCTTTGTCATTGATATCCAAATTGAACTAGTCATCCTCATTATTATTCAATGTTGTTCCTTGAACCAGAGTAGACTGCATGAGATATATGTAATCTCAATATTACCTATTGACTCACATGTATATGGTCATACTTTTCTCAATCTCGCTAATCAAGAGACCTAGGATATCATATTCCTATTGGAGGGATGAATCCCATTTCTATCAATCACATGCCATACCCATGTGTCAAAGTCACTCAATCATCACCTTTATAACAACCCATGTTTCATGACTATGTTTGATGATGTCAAAGTGTACCCAACGACATGTGATGAGTGTAGATTTTAGGTCTAAGAACCACAACCACCACCATCACTGTAAGAGATGACTATGACTTCCATGATGATGGATTCCATGTGTTAGTCTCACGGTGTGTATGTATGATACACTATTCCCTAACATGTATCTATGCTTGGTTTGATATTGCCATATCATGACTAATGGGATTTAGTCATCAACCAACTCACACTCTGATCTTATGTATTATTGCTATCTATATAACTTCCACAACAATGACCAATCAGGGATATAATGAGAATGTATATATGTACTCTTAACATCTGTATGATCTCATTTCTTCCAAGTCACGTACTTGTAAACATACGTCATTGAGTAATATCAATCTCTAGACATTTATTATGTTATTCATTATCTCATAACTGAATATAAAAAATAATTTGGAAGCTTGCCTTTACTATTAATCAAATCATTTACATGTTATTCCATCACAATCATCATATGATAGACTCTCTGGGCATACATACCAACATTCTCTTCTTAGTAAGTGGTTATTTTCCTTTGACCACATTTTTCATTTGGAATCCAACCTTCCTTTTCCCCTTTCTTGGCCATAGACTGTGGACTATCCATGATGGTTTTTTTGAGAGAAAACTCCTCATCACAAAGGGTAGGAAACCATGTTTTGACAAGTTGGTATCCAAGTGTGAGGAATTTTCTTCTCTTCTCTTTTTTTTCTTCTTGGTTTGGCCTAGGGTTTCTTACCCTATTTTTTGAGCATCCTTTTGACCATGATGTTCTTCTCATTTGAGGTGATTTTGTGGAAAAAGTGTTGACCTTGGTTGGAGCTTCATCTTCTTTGGAGCCTTTGATCTAGGAGCTTATTTCTCTCCTTAAGTTGGGTTATATAACTCTCTATCTTCTTCTATTACTTGAAATATTTTATTGCTTGTATGCTACTATTTTGATCTCTAAATTTTATTCTAATATGCTAGATGATGTTATTATATCCTAGAGTTTAAGCCTTGTAATGATCTCTTGAAAGTTGTTTCATATCTTAAACCCTAAATTCTTGTACCTGACTTGTTATGGGTTGGTTGAGATGATTTTTGATGTATGAAACATGTTTCTTGGTTTCATCACCATGTTTTGGTTTGGCCTTGGTATTTTATTAAGGGTTTGAGTTGGTTTTCATGAGGTTGAAGCTTGGTCTTCTTCCACCTAGTTGATTCTTGAAGGTGTTCATGTTGAAGTTTGGTTTTCAAGGTTTTGATGCTTATCTTGCATGGAGTTTTCCACCTTGTTGACGGTGACCTTACTTGATGTTAACCTTCTATTTTGAAAAAAATTTATCTTAGTTTTGATGTTGACTAAGTGTGGTTAGGGCAGCTTGACCTTGGTGGTCGTTGCACCTTGTTGATCTTGTCTTCTTCTGAAACATATGTGTTGTTCATGGTCGAGACCTATGTTTTGGTCTTGGTCAAGAAACATCCTTTTGTATCGATTGTAACCCTTGGTTTTTTTTGTTTGAGACAAGATTTTGTTTAGTCAAGACATGTTCTTGATGGTGGTCGAGATGCCATGTTAGTTGGTGGTCGAGACACCATGATGGTAGCAGTCGAGACTCTTGTTTTATGGATGGTCGAGACATGTGTTTTGGTCTTAGTCGAGATGCTTGTTTCGAGCATGGTCGAGGCATCAACTTTTGTGGTGGTTGAGATGCATGTTCTTGTCTCAATAAAGACACCATGTTGGCTTGTAGTCAAGATACTTGGATAGTGTATGGTCGTGACACATGTTTGCTTGGGTGGTTGATACACTCACTTGAGTGCATGGTCGTGATACATGCATAACACAATGAGATGGTACACATGCACATGTACTTGTTATGGATACTTAGTACCATTGACATAATGTCCTACTCATGTTTTAATAATGATGCTCTAATCCTAGTATGCTCCAAGAAATTAGGAGGTGACGTAATTAGGGTTTGGTAAATGAATAATGCTATGAAACCCTAATCGACTAAGTATGAAACCCTAACCCTAATGTTGAGGAATATGATGTGTTTGCTTGCCTCATTTGAAGCGGCTACCACATTATGATGTTTTGTCTCTCTTATTTATGAACCCCTAACCTTGCAGGTGAAATGTATACCATGTCTTATGCATGATATGTTGATGGTGAGGCATGTTGAGATAATGATGAGACATGGGATATATGACATAATGGTTCTTATGACCTGGAAGAGGCATTATGCCTAGTATGAGGTGTTATCCTCCAGTGATGTGATAAGGGATTGATATCCCAAGATAGTTTGAATATTATGATGGACTTGTGAGGCAATAATATCATGTGGTGATGTGACAAGTTCACACCTTATACATTTTATATCTTCTGAATTTTCATCATGCCCTTATCTTTGTAGAGTTTGTATAGGGTTTGTATGTTGTAACTTGATTGATGCTAAAAGATGCCCAATTGGACTAATTCATCAAGTGAAACCCTAATAATGTAGTTTCCCTATGCCATAGATCCATCTTCGGTGTTAGTACTTGTTGGATTGTGAATTGAGTTCTCCCTTAGTGGAAGCTCGAAGTTGTATAATGTTGAGTATATACATTTCACATGATTGGTTGCGGTCATACCCTGGTAGGAGAACGGTCGAGGCCATATATCAATGATGTGATACAATGTGTATATACTTATATGATATTTTGAGGATGGATGCAGTCATACCTCGATAGGAGTGCATTTGCAGTTGTAACCCAATTTCACTAGCATTGTGACCTATATACCAAGGCGGACTAGGCTATTTTGCAGTTGGACTTGACATGTCAATGAAGAAGACTCAAACTTACCAAGGGTGTGGAAAGATCATAGGAGTTTGACTTCTCCTAGATCTTGTATGTAATTGAGTTTGACTTAGCAGAAATCAATTAGAGCATGAGTGGCATACATCATCTCCTCAAGGCATAATAAAAGACGTAATATAGTCATATAGCATATTTTGCTTAGGGTCAAATACGAATAACATTGGTTGAAACCTTTGCCTTATGTTTGTACTGATTTCTTAAATTATAATGTAGTAAGAGAAGTCAAGTGTTATACATGTTCTTCGTATTCCTTCTTAAAATATTAATTATTCTACTTCTCAGTGGTAGTTGTCTAGTTTGCTTAATCTACATTATATGTTGGATACATATCATGTAGTTGAATCTTATCAACATATTAAGTAGGTTATCTATTTGTTCTTTTAATAGACATTAGCAGAGTGTTATATATTTCATTGGGATGTTTGGTGACTTTGGTCTCAAATCTTTTAGGTGGTCGAGCACGAGGAAGTAGAAATCGTGATGTTGAGGCTGAGCAGCAAGAGGTGTAGTAGCTGAGTAAAGGTTAGATGAGATGCTTGCATTTTGTAGTAGAGTCCTATGTTCCCTGTACTCTCAAGTCCTTGGGGGAGTTTGTAGATGTTGTATATCGAGATGATGCTTTGGATTTATGCCCTTGTTGTACATATATGACATGTATACATATGTGATAGGTTATCATATGTACAAGTTGTGGCTAGTGAGCCAGTAAAATATGTTTCCACTTGAGGTGGAATGTGAAATGTTTTTATTTTTCTATGATTTCTGGTAAACTAGTTTCCTTAGTTTTAATTCCACATTTTTATTTGAGTAATCTCACTTTGAGTAGCACGGGGCGTCACAATTTGGTTGGCATCAGAGCTCTAGGTTTGTTGAGTCTACAGGGACATAGGACTAGGGTTTGTGTCTATTCTAGTGTCCTCCAACCTATTAATGGTTACTTCTACTTATGCAGAAGAAGAAGAAGAGAAGAAAATATGGCTGGAGAACACGAAGAACACGCTGTTGAGAATAGTGTTGCTGTACTAGGAGGTGGTACAAGGAGGTAGGAGAGGGTGGATATTTTGCCTGAGATGACCCAGTTAGACCCTACACTGGTGGCCAACCCTACTTTTCAGTCCATGTTTGGACTATTTATGGCCAAGATTACACATACCAAGGATATAATGCCCATTTCTCAAGCAATAACAACAATCCCCAATGTGGAATCTTCAGGTTCTGGGAAGACCTTTGAAAGGTTAAGGTGATTTAGGGCCGTGGAGTTTGTTGAAATGGAAGACCCAATGGATGCAGATCTATAGTTGGCAGAGTTGGACAAGGCCTTTAAGATCATCAACATCCCCAAGGCAGATAAGGTGAAGCATGATGTGTATCTTTTGAAGTTGTTGGCCATTATTGGGCCATTGAGGAGGAGAAGAGGCCAAGTGTTGAGATCGGTTGGGTTGAGTTGTGACAAGAGTTTGTGACTTGGTACTTTCCTTAGACCTACCTAGATGAGAAGATCAAAAAAATTGAGAGGATCCGAAAGGGATCCATGTCAATCAATGAGTATGAAGAGAAGTTTATGGAGTTGTTGAGGTTCTGTCCTCACAGTACTGCTACAGATGAAGAGAGGATCAGGCATTTTGAGAAGGGCCTAAGCACGGAGTTGACAATACTAGTGTCAGATTTGGAAAACTGTGAGAAGTTTTCCATGTTTGTGGAGTCAGTCAGGAAAGTAGAATGATCTATGGTGAAGCATGAGAAGAGTGCCAAGAAGAGACCAACATAGTATCAAGGACAGTCGTCTGGAGGCTTCAAGAAGTCTAGGTTTTCAGCATTGTTGGCACAAAAGAGGTTAGAAAGTTAGTATCAGTGGTCACCTAGAAGAGGCAGAGGCCATAGTTTCCCACTAGTAGGAGCCCAAAACATAGTGTAAGTGTTAGTGATAGGGCCATCTAGGCTACAATGCAAGATTAGAACTTGCCATAAGTGCGGGCAGGCAAGACATCTAATGTGGGGATGTCCTATGAAAGATGATGAAGTGACCCAACATCTGAGATAGAGTCACCATGGCTCACAAAGACAATAGTTTGGAAGTGGTGGAGGCCGAGGACATGGACATGCACTACAGGCTGGTTCTTCTAGCCAATCCGGTACAGGACGGAGGTGAAAACAGGCAATAGCTTGATTCTATGCCATGAGTCAGCCATAAGGAGTGGTCAACCCATGAGTAGTAATAGGTCAAATGGAGTTATTTCATTCTGATTTGTGTACTTTTTTCTTTATATCTATTTTGGTTGACTCAGGTGTGACACACTCTTTTATCACTAGAGAAGTGATCAATAGTTGTTCTTTACCTGTTAGTCATAGACATGATAGTCTTTATTTAGAAACCCCGTTGGTTGGTTCCACCGAGTTGTGGGAGGTGTGTCTTTCATGTGTCCTTTCTTTTTCAGGACATAGAATTCAAGTGGATCTCATACCACTTGACATGCATAAATCCGATGTGATCCTTGGAATGGATACCTTCAAGAAGTATCAGGTGGTCTTGGATTGTAGTTCCAAGGTGGCAACATTTGTTGACGGTGATGTTTTGTGGATCTTCCAAGGAGATAGGAAGATTCTTCCAACATGTCTAGTGTCAGCAATGGTGGCAGAGAAGTTGATGAGACAAGGTTGTGAAACTTTCTTAGCCCATGTGGTGGATATCAAGGCGAGGAGTTGGAGTATTCAGGAGGTACCAATTGTCTATGAGTTTGAGGATGTATTTCTAGATGAGTTTCCAAGTGTTCCTCTAGTTATAGAGATTGATTTTGAGATCAATCTAGTTCTAGGCATGCAACCAATAGCACAGACCTCATACAAGATGGAGCCAACTGAGATGGTAGAGTTAAAGAAACAATTGTAAGAGATGCATGAAAAAGGTTTCATCATACTAAGCATGTCTCTATGGGGTGATTCTGTGTTATTCGTGAACAAGATTTATGGATTCATGAGACTGTGTATAGATTACAAACAATTGAACAAGGTGATGATCAAGAACAAGTATCCCTTGTCGTAGATGGATGATCTGTTTGACTAGTTATGAGGTGTTGTAGTGTTTTCCAAGATAGACCTGAGGTTTGGGCATCACCAGTTGTGATCAAGGCAGATGACATACCAAAGTCAGCTTTTTAGGACGATGTATGGTCACTACGAGTTTGTGGTTATTCTATTTGGGATAACCAATGCACCAGCAACATTCATGGACTTGATGAACAGGGTGTTCAGACCTTATCTGCATCAGTTCATGGTGGTGTTCATAGATGATATCCTAAAATACTCTAGAGATAGACAAAGGCATGTTCAACATCTTCATCAGGTGTTAACCATGTTGAGAAAACATCAATTGTATGCCAAGTTCAACAAGTGCGGTTTCTAGCTGAAGGAGGTGTCTTTTCTAGGACGCGTGATATCTTCTGAGGGTGTTCATGTGGACCCCAAGAAGGTTGAGTATGTGATGGAGTGGGAGTAGACAAAGACTCCTATAGAAGATTGTAGTTTTCTAGGTTTGGCAGGCTACTATAGGAGGTTCATTAAGAACTTCAATTTGGTGGTATTACTCCTAACAAAGATGTCAAGGAAAGATGTGCCTTTTCTCTGGGATAACAGGTATCGGTGTGCCTTTCAGACATTGAACGAGAAGTTGACAAATGCATCAGTGCTAGTTTTTCCTGAGTAGTGGACAAGATACATAGTCTTCTGTGATGCGTCAATGAATGGTTTGGGTTGTGTGCCGATGTAGGATATCAATGTGATTTCTTTTGCATCACGACAATTGAAGAAGCATAAATAGAATTACCCAACTCATTATCTGGATCTTGTAGAAGTGGTTCATGCCTTGAAGATCTAGAAACACTACCTTTATTGTGAGAAGTGTTAGGTCTTCACAGATAATAAGAACTTAAAGTATATATCTTCACAACATGAGTTTAATATGCAACAACTTCACTAGATGGAGTTAATTAAGGATTATTACTGCAACATTAATTTCCATCCAGGAGAGGTGAACATGGTGGCATATGCCTTGAGCAAAAAGTATTCTTCATTGTCATCTACAAATATGATGCAGTTGTGTTCCTTGGTGTTCTATAAGAGAGACTCTTTAATATATGCTAGGCACCCAGGTAGCACCAAGATGTACCATAACCTTAAAGATATGTATTGGTGGCTTGGTTTGAAGCATGATGGGGTAGAGTTTGTTTCCAAGTGCACTATGTGTCAGAAGCTTAAAGAAGAGCATCAAAAGCTTGTAGGGATGTTGCAACCATACCATAGTGGAAATGGTATCATGTTACGATGGACTTTGAGGCTGGTCTACCTAGGATATCCAAAGGACATGATCCCATCTGGGTGATTATTGATAGGTTGACAAAGTCAGTGCATTTTTTTCCAGTAAAGATGACATACACAGTAGAGAAGCTCACTTAGTTATATGTTGATGAGATACTGCATTTGCATGGTATCCCAACTACTATCATGTCAGATAGAGGTTCTCAATTCACTAGTCTCTTTTGGGAGCGCTTGCACACAATTTTAGGTACATAGTTGAGGTTTAGCACTGCATTTCACCCACAGACTGATAGACAGTCTGAGCAGATGATACAAACTTTGGAAGATCCATTCATATCTTGCATCTTGTAGTTCTTGGGCATTTGGGATGTGCACCACAGTTTGATAGAGTTTTCCTATAATAAGTGATATAAGAGGAGCATTGATATGGTACCTTATGAGACATTGTATGGAAGGTGTTGCAGGTCTCCATTTTGTTGGTACGAGACTGGTGAGTATTAGCTTTTGGGTCCTGAGCTTGTGTAACAGCCGACAGAGAAGATCAAAGTGATTCAAAAACAGTTGAAGGAAGCCCAGGATAGATAACAGTCATATTTTAATAACCATTTCATACCATTGGAGTTCCAAGTGGGGGACAAAGTGTATCTCAAGTTCTCTCCTTGGAAAGGTGTTTTGAGGTTTGGGAAGAAGGGTAAATTGGCCCCCATGTATAGGGGACCTTACCCTAGGGTGGCACATGTTGGGAAGGTGGCTTAAAAGTTGGAGTTGCCACCTAAGTTGCATAGGTTGCATTGAGTGTTCCATGTGTCCATGTTGAGGAAGTGCCACCCTAATACTTAGTTGGTTTTGCAGCCAGTGGAGGTTGAGCTTGATGAGGACATATCCTATGCAGAAGGTCCTATGTTGATCCTGGATAGGAGGATCAAGAAGTTGAAGATGAAGGATATAGTTTTGGTTAAGGTTATGTGGAATCATCGTGGTATAGATGAATCCACGTTGGATCTTAAGGAAGAGATGGTTGTAAGGACCCCAACCTAGCTTAGTGCTTGAGTAGGATTTTGGGGGCAAAATCCTTATTAGGGGTTTATGGTTGTAAGGACCATAACCTAGCTTAGTGCTTGAGTATGCTTTCTTTGCTTAATAAGATGAATAAAACATTGATCTAATCCTTTGATATGCTTTGTTAACATGTGACAATCTTATGTTTTCAGTTTGGTCCTATTCTGATGATGTTTGAGCTTTGTATGCCTGTTTTGGACCATATTGCAATTTACCCATATTGAGAGGTTATTTTGCAATTTGTCACATGTTGAGTGTTCCCTTAGTGCTTTAGAATCATGAGAGCGAGAATAATTATATGGGGCACCTTGTTGAACCTTGGTTGATGAGGTGGCATTTTGTGGTGATGTTAGGGTTTCTGGGGTTTGCTTGGTGTCAACCTTGATGTGCTTTGTTGAGTGTCACGACCCTTGTCTCAACCTTGACGAGTGTTTTTGGGTATGTATCAACTGAGAAACCTTCCTTGAGTGGTTTGTCTCAGCCTTGATGGTCTTGATTTGTTTTTGGTTGAGATGATTGTCTTCTTGTGATGTGTCTCAACCTAGTTTGTTTGGTGACCTTTTGTTGTGGTCGAGACAAGATGTCTTGATGTTGTCTCAACCTCTAGATTGGTGGTGACCCAAGTGCTCAAGACCCAACCTAGATGTTATCACCATAGGTTTCATGCATGCATATAGTGGTTGCATGTTGGTTTCTTTTGTGGGAAGGTGTCTCTTTGGTGGTTCCTTGTGTTGACACCTCACCCCTACCTTGTTTCCCTCCTCCTTTGAGTATATAACCTCTCTCCTCTTCATGCAAGTGATCTTTTTCAGCCCTCTTTCTTCTCCCTTCTCTTTTGCTTGTCATTGGATCTTGGTGGAGCAAGAAGGACTTATCTTGGGTGCTTTTAAGGTCGACTAACCTTGCGTGTTGTGCTTTGAAGCTTGATCAACTTCCTTGTGTTGATTCTTGGTGGTTTCTCTTGTTGGTAAGTTATTATTTTCCTTACCAATTATGCTTTATCATTCTCTCTCTCTTAGATGTGCTCTGTTCCATCTCTAGGCTTGGGGCTTTGAGCTCTCCCATGGCGAGTGGTGCCCTAGAAGGGGGGGCTCCTCCTCCCCTTCTTCTACCGATTCTGGGGTGCCTGGTGGTACCTTGCCATCTCCCCCTTCCTCCTCTCCAATCCCCCCTTCTGCTACCCCTGACGGTCCTTCTACCTCCTATGTTGGTGGGTGGTTGACCCTCGCATGGATGTCATGGAGGGACACTCTTGGGCGGCAATGCTGACGAAGCCCATGGTGGTTCATCGGTACTTCAAACCTTTGATCATGGCAGAGGACTCAAAGATGCCAGCCTACCGTGCAGGAGATGAGAGGCCATAAATGAAATTCTCTAAGACGGTGGTCTCGGCCATGGATGAGTACCATCAATTTTTGATCATCGTCTAGGTTTTGGGGAGGAAATCTATGCTGGAACAACTTCACAGTTGGATGATTAGGACGTGGAGGCCTAAAGGAGAGCTACAAATTTCTTCGATGGTGGGAGGTTTGACGCTGGCATGGTTCACTTCTAAAGAGGACATGAATGAGGCTTTAGAGCATATTTTGTGGCTCTTCGATAACCACTTGGTTCTCACCGGGATGTGGTCACCAGAGGCAGACATTAGGCGAGCTTCACTCACCTCTATGCCTGTGTGGGTGACACTCCCTGATGATGGGCATCATTGGACTAGACGAGCCATTTTCATCATTGTGTATGGCATTGGGGATCTGAAAGTGATTGACTTTTGGACCGATGGGCATCATGCAGGTGCGGCTCACATCTATGTCAAAATGCAAGCTGAGAAGAAGGCGCCCCCGGTGGCTATGATTAGCTACCAGATGGGAAGGAGCTAGCAAATAAGGTCATATATGACGCCTTGCCGTACATATGTGACAAGTGCAAAGTGTTCGGACATGGCGATGGCCAGTGTTTGGGTGAGAGGGTGGTGCTGAGGGAACCCCCAGTCATTTGGGAGAACTTCGTTCTGGTGGCTAGGAGGAACAGGAAGAGAGGTGTGAGTAAAGGGCCATCTGGAAGGAGGGGTGTCCCTTCGACGGTGGAGAGGGACAAGATGGTTGAGGAGGTTGTTGTCTCCATTGTGACACCGTCATTTGATGAGGGGATTGGACAGGAGAGTTCGACTCCTTGCACGCAGGCAAAGGAGGTTGTGACAGCTGCTGATGAGGTGTTTGTCAAAGTGCCACCTGATGGTGCTTCTAGCGGATCAACAGGGGCGGGGGGTGTGGCTCTTGTCGATCATGTTCATGTTGTTCCTATTGATGTGAGGGGGAAGAGTAAGGTTGTTGTGCATGTGGACGAGAAGCAGGTCGAGTCCAACAATCCTTTCTCACTGCTGGATGGGATGGAGGAGGAGGTGGAAGTGGAAGTGGAGGTGGTAAGGGACAAGAGAACCCAGGTATCACCAAGGAAGACCAGAAGGGGTGGGTCTACTCCCAGAAGGGGGGGGGAGACAAAGAAAATCAACATAATTTGCATCCTCGCATGGAACATGCAAGGAGCATCATGGACGGGTAAACAGAGGTGGTTGAGGGGTGTTATTGAACAAACTCAGGCTTCGCTGGTTATCTATCTAGAGATGAGAATCAGAAGGGATGGGGAAGACATAATACATGGGTTGTTTCCTGCTGGATGGGAGTTTGCTTCTAACCTTGGGGACAATGAGGGAGGCCATATTGTTGTGGGGTGGAATCCCAAGGTATGGGATATCCAGGTCATATTCTCCATGGACCAGATGATGACAATGAGCTGCATTAACCACAGTGGGTTACATATCGTTGTATCCACGGTGTATGGACATAACTCTGAAATGTACAGGAGAAAGTTATGGGAGGTGATAGAGGGGGCCAACCAGAAGGATCTACCTCAAATCTTCATTGGGGATTTCAATCACATTAGGAAGGCACATGAGAAGGTGGGGGGTTGCCTGTTCCTGACTCTTGCTTAGCCAGGTTCAACAATGCTTTGGATGTTGCGGATCTTATTTAACTGAATATGAATGGTGAGGTGATCACTTGGTAGAACAAGAGGATGGTCTAGAGGAAGATAGCTAGTCAGTTGGATAGAGCTGTGGTGAACGAAAGGTGGTTGTATGTGTTTCTTCATGTGAATGTTAAATTGGGGAGCCACCCCAATAGTAATCACGCTTGGATGGTTGTCTAGCTTACGCATGATCTTTTGAAGTGCAAGCCTTTTAGATTTTTGGTGGGATGGTTGGAATGGCCAAGTTGTATGGAGTTGGTAAAAAAGGAGTGGAAGGAGAGTGTTAGTTAAGTAGAATAAAGAATGCTCTGAAAGTCTGGTCCAGAGGCTTGTCTGACCTTCCTACTCTGACCAGGGAGGCGAAGTGGGCTTATGAAGGTGCGACTGAGAGACTAAGATTACATCATTTGTAGTAGGAGGCGATTAAATGTGATAAGATTGCGGAAAAGAATTTGGTCTAGCCGGAGAAGGAAGAGGAGTTAAGTCTGTGGCAACATAGCCACATTAAATGGGTTAGAGATGGAGATAGGAACTCCAGTACGTACCATGCATCTATCAAGAAGAATGAGATGATCAGGGACGCCATACATTCTCTACTGAAGAGCAATGGGGGAAATACTTAACTCATCGAGTGAAGTGGGACAAGAAGCGGTGGAGTTTTACAGTTCGTTGTATAATAAAGAACAGGGCATGGCTTCTAGTGGCTGGGAGGATATGGGATGTAGAGTTACACAGGAGATGAACATAAGTCTCACGGGATCTGCTTCGAATGTTGAAATTAGGGAGGCAGTGTTTTCAATTGGGTCTATGATGGCGCCTGGTCCCTATGGGTGCAGTGCTAGGTTCTTTCAAGTGGCTTGGGAGTTCATTAAAGAGGATGTCTATAGGGCGGTCAGGTGGTTTTTGGTAGGTGGTAGAATGGTTAAGAAAACCAATCATGCGTTTCTCAGGCTGATACTGAAGAACAAAATAGTGGAGAATATGAATGATCTAAGACCTATAGCGTGTTACTCTATCTTCTAAAAAATAAATAGCTAAGCTTATCGCCAATAGACTTAAGAAAGTCCTTCCTAATATTATTTCACCGGATCAAACAGTGTTCATCAAGGGCAGAAGCATTTCAGACTATTCCCTTCTGGCTTCAGAGTTTATGCAAGATTTTGGGGTGAGAAGCAGTACACGCAATGCTTGTGTGAAGCTGGACCTCTCTAAAGCTTATGACAATGTGAAGTGGGAGTCTCTTTGGGCTGTTATGAGGGTGATGGGGTTCATGGAGAGGTGGATTAATATCATCAAGGAATGTGTGACCACTACCTCTTTCTTGATGCTTGTGAACGGGGTTCCCTATGGGTTGTTCAAGGCCTCTAATGGGATTAGACAAGGGGACCCCCTCTCCCCCTTACTATTTACCATTGTTATGAAGGGGATGTCCCATTTGATGGATAAGGAGGAGGGTCTCATGAGGATAAGGACCTTCAAGTAGGGAGGGGTGAAGGTGAGGATGCATATGATTTTTGCGGATGATGTGCTGTTTTTTCTCAAGGCTACTATTAAGACTCTGAGGACCTACAGGAGGGTGATGAGGAAGTTTGGTGATCTAACTGGTCTCTATATCAGTGAGTTCAAGTCTAAGGTCTTCTTCTCGAGATCCTGCGACTCAAGGAGGGGAAGGTTGAAAGATGCAGTGGGGCTGGAAGTGGGGTCTCTTCCCACTAGATACTTGGGTATCCCATTGTGTGTTGGGAGATCCAAAGGTAGGGACTATAACATATGTCTTGATAGACTGAGAGAGGTGGTTAGCAAGTGGTCGGGTCTGAGACTATCTATGGTAGGTCGCTTGGTTCTGGCCAGAGTAGTGTTGTCTGCGATGGTGAGATTTTGGTGTTCCCAGGCCAACATTCCCTTGTTTATGATGGACAAGTTCTGATCTGTCATTTCCTCTTTTTGCTGGGGTCGTAAAGCACAGGGTGTCGCTTAGGCGAACATAGCGAGAAGATATGAGGAAGGTGGTCCGAATATTTATGATGTGTCATATATCTCTTGGGAAGCGACTGTCAAACGTATTGACATATTCTTGAGGAGTGAGGATTCCTATTGGAGTTGCTGGATGAGGGATAGGTACGGAAGCAGCTTGGATAGTGTGGTGGATATGTAGGGTTCCAGGGTGTGGCGGCCCATGTGTAGATCATGGCCGGATGTTTCTGACAACTACATTTTGGTGAACAGTAGTTCGGCGTTGCGGGATGTGAACATCCGGCCCTAGTCTGTGTAGGTTGGTGTTGCCCCCTTGATTTCTTTGATTTGGTGTAGGTTTCATGTGTCAAAGTGGAGTTGTGCCACCTACAGATCGGTTCTGAAGAAGTTACCTACTGCTGATCATTTGCTGGGCTGGGGGATGGCGGTGCCTGCTTCTATTTGTTTCTAATGCAGGAGTGAAACCAGAAACACATTCTCATTTATTCTTCAATCTCCCGTATACCAGGTATTTGTGGTGCCGGTTTTTGCTTAAGATGGGTTGGGGTGGTGCCCCTCCTTATTCTTCCCTACTGTAGTGTATGATCTGGATGCTGGAGAAGATTGATATTTCATGTGTTGATAGGCATTGGGGTGGTGTTGGTGTGTCAGGGCTCTGTTTCTTCCTTCCAAGGGAAAGAAACTGTAAATGGCACGAAAAAGGGGAGATGGATAAGGTTGTGTTATTTGATGCCTTTGCTAGGAGTTTTTCTTGGGTTGTGAAGGGTAAACCGAATTTTTATTCGGGTGTTGACAGAAATGTTCTCAACTGCTGAGGTTTCGATGGTTAACCAACCCCCTTATACAGTATATGGGGGTGATACCCGTTATACTTCTTTTTGATGATTTAGTAATATTTTACCTTCTCCACAAAAAAGTTATTCTTTTCCTTTGACAACACTTTTCCTTTAGAACCCAACCTTTCTTGATGTTAACCTTTTGTTTTTAATGAGATTTATCTCTATTTTGATGTTGGCTAAATGTGGTTAGGTTAGCTTGACCTTGGTGGTCACTACACCTTGATCTTGTCTTGGTCGAAACATATGTGTTGTTCATGGTCGAGAGATATGCTTTTGTATCGGTTGTGACTGGTTTTGTTTGGTCAAGACATGCTTTTATTTGGTCGAGACATGTTCTTTATGGTGGTCGAGATGCCATGTTATTTTGTGATTGACACACCATGATGGTAATGGTCGAGACTCTTGTTTTCTGGATGGTCGAGACATGTGTTTTGATATTGGTTGAGATGCTAGTTTTTAGCACGGTCGAGACACCTACTTTTGTGGTGGTCAAGACACATGTTCTTGTCTTGGTCGAGACATCTTAGTGTTGTTGACATAATGTCCTACTCATGTTTAAATAATGATTCTCTAATCCTAGTATGCTCCAAGAAAGTGGTAGGTTACATAATTAGGGTTCGATACTTGAATAATGCTATGGAACCCTAATCGGCTAAGTATGAGACCCTAACCCTAATGTTGAGGAATATGATGTGTTTGCTTGCCTCATTTGAAGTAGTTACCACATTATGATGTTTTATCTCTCTTGTTTATGAATCCTTATCCTTATAGGTGAAATGTATGGCATGGCTTACACATTCTATGGTGATGGTTATGAATCTTATGAGGCATGTCGAGATAATGATGAGACACATGATATATGATGTAATTGATCTTATGTCCTGGCAGAGGCCTTAAGACTAGTATGAGGTGTTATCCTCGAGTGATGTGATAAGGGATTGATATCCCTAGAAAGTTTGAATATGATGATGCTCGTGTGAGGCAGTATTATCATGTGATGATGTGACAAGTTCACACCTTATACGTTTTATATCTTCAGAAGTTTCATTATGCCCTTATCTTTGAAGAGTTTGTTTGGAGTTTGTACATTATAACTTGATTGATGCTAAAATATTCCCAATTGGACTAATTAATCAAGTGAAACCCTAATCATGTAGTCACCCTATGCTATAGATCCCTTTTTAGCATCAATACTTTCTAGATGGTGAAATGAGTTCACCCTTAGTGGAAGCTCAGAGTCGTATACTATTGAGTATATGCATTTCACAGGATTGGCTACGGTCATACCCTGAAAGGAGAATGGTCAAGGCCATATCTCAATGATGTGATACAATGTGTATATGCATACACGGTATTTTTGAGCAGTCATACCATGATAGGAGTGCGACTACGGTCATAACTCAGTTTCACTGGCACTGTGACCTATATACCAAGGCGGGCTAGGCTGTTTTGTAGTTAGACTTGACATGTGATTGTGGCGTACTCAGACTGACCAAGGCTGTGGAGAGATCATAAGAGGCTGGCTCCTCCTAGATCTTGTATGGCACTTATTTTGACTTAGAACTGGACAATTGGAGCATGAGTGGTATACCTCATCTCCTCAGGGCATAATAAAAGACGTAATGCAGTTGTATAACATATTTTTCTTAGGGTTAAATAAAAATAACATTGGTTTAAGCCCTTGCCTTATCTTTGTACTAATATCTTGAATTATAAAGCATTAATATAAGTCAACTATTATACATTTTCTTCATATTCCTTCTTAGAATATTATTTGTTCACTGCTCAGTGGTAATTTCCCAATTTGCTTAATCTACATTATCTGTTGGATACATATTGTTTAGTTGAATCTACTCAACCTATTAAGTATGCTATCTATATGTGCTTTTAATAGACGTTGGCAGAGAGTTATATCTTTCATTGGGTTTTTTGGTCTTACCCCATGGGTTTCCACATCTTTTAGGTGGTTGAGCATGAGGAAGTAGAGATTGTGCTGTTGAGGCTGAGCAGCAAGATGAGAAGTAGTTGAGTAAATGTTGGATGGGTTACTTGTGTTTTTCTAGTAGAGTCCTATGTGTCGTCCATGTACTCTCAGGTTCTTGGGGTTTTTAGTAGATGTTGCATATTGAGATGATGCTTTGTCTTTTCGCCCTTATTGTATAGACATGACATGTATATATATGTGACATGTTATCATATGTATAAGTTTTAGAAAGTGAGCCAATAAACAATGTTATGTAGTAATCTTTTGGTAGGTGATATATATATATATATATATATATATATATATATATATATATATATATATATATATATATGGCTCATCTTTAATACCCGCGCACCCTTCCTGATATTTTTATTTATTTATTTTTCACAATTGTAGAGGAGCATTTTATCTAGCTCCCCAAAAAATTTGATCCAAAAATAATATCATTTTCCCCAACAAAATCAAAAAAGCCGTCCATATATTTACTGACTGTATATTTTCTGCGCAGTTACTTTTTAGTCACATAGTTACTTTTTATATCAATACAGTTACTCTTTTGATCAGAAGAGTTACTCTTGTGTACAATATAGTTACTCTTTTGGATGTGCGAGTAGCCAGCGGGTAGCGAAAATCTAGTTACCCACGCAGGTAACGAATGAACAACCATATATATATAAATATATATATATATATATATATATATATATATATATATCTGTGTGTGTGTGTATATGGGTGGCTTTTGTGGAATCTGACGTAATACATTTCCACTTGAGGTGGATATTTGAAATGATTTTATTTTTTGTGATTTTCGGTAACCTGGTTTTCTTAGTTTTCATTTTGCGTTATGCTTTGAGTAAAATCACATTGTGTGGCATGAGGCGTGACACATACTTTCCTTTTAGAAACATACTCTACCTCTATCGTATAAAGTACACTTTTGCAACCTGGATAGCCAAAATATGCCCCCCTTTAAAAGTTAAGACATACCCTGATGTATACTTTCTCATATTAATATTGGATGTCATGTCAACATCAATGAAGTCTTTCATAACTAGTTTAGAGTTAACAAACACAAAACATGTTATTCTAGTTCCTAGCAAGCATCTAGTTACCCACTTTTCCGCCTCCCAATGATCTTTCTTAGGATTTTGAGCAAAACCTACTGACAACACCAATTCCATGAGCAATATCAAGATGAGTAAACACCACTATGTATGAAAACTCCCCAAATCAAAAGATTAATGAGTCTTGGCCCTCTTCTCCTCCTCACTAATAGATGGGCATGACTTCTTACTTATCTTAAATTGACCTAACAGTGGAGTACTCCTGCCTTTGGATTTTTCTCATGTTGAATTGCTCTAAAATCTATTTAGTTTATCTCTATTTTGACAACCGCAACCTATGTTATTTCCTATCATGTATGATCGAAATCTACAAATATGTCGTGTTGGTCCCAAATCCTTAATCTAAAAGGCTTTGGAAAGATCTATCTTCAACCTGATCAAACTGGCATTATGCTCCTCTATGAACATGTCATCCACATAGAGTAGCATAATACTGAACTTGTCACTGGAAAACTCCTAATGTAGACACATGGAACTACACTTGTCTTCTGGTAATCGTGATTCTACATGAAGAATATAACTTCATATACCACTGTCTAGGAGCATGTTTCAATCCTTAGAAACTCTTCTTAAGTATGTTAACTAATTGTTGTGAAATCCTTCTTGCTTCTTCATGTTGATCTCCTCTTCAAGGTCACCATGAAGAAACTCCATCTTGACATACATCTACTCAAGATCCAGATCTTGACTCCAAACCAAGCCTAGAACCAATATGATAGAATTTATCTTCATAAAAGGAGAAAATATCTCATTAAAATCCACCCCTAGTCTTTCATTGAAGCCCTTGACAACTATTATGACTTTGTTTTTGATATCCATGTCATTGTCATCTTCCTTCCTCATGTAGAACCACTGTTTCTTTATTTTTCTTCAGTCCATGGGAAGCACCACGAGCTCATATGTATCATTCTTATGTAAATAAGTCATCCCCTCATACATCACATGATATCAATATTCTCAATATCTATGGGTTTTGTGGCTCCCTGTAAATCTATGGATCCCCTTGATTAGTAAGTTGAATATACTAAGATGATAGATATCTATATGAAAGATGAGGAACTCTTTTACATCTCCTCAACTATTTCTCCAAGGACTTTTCCTGGTGATGATCTTTCTCTCTCTACCTAAAAGTCTCTAATTGTGAATCCAAATCACTCAGTTGTGCATTTGTAATAGAACCACTCGATGTGTTATCACTTTGCTACTTAGGGTGATCGTGCTTCTCTTCTTTATCATCTGAAAACTATGTGAAGAGACTGAAGAATCCTCATACTCATCAGCAGAAGTATTGTCACATGATCTTGCAATATTAGTGTCATCACTCTCATGCTTTTTCACTTTCCTGACTCTCATATAATCTCACATTTTAGTCTGCTAATGGTCATTTTCACTATATCCCATAACCTATTGCCAAACTATTGATCCCCATAGCCAATAAAGATACAATCCACTACTTTATCATGTAGATTTTTCCACTTTTTCTTGGGAACATGTACATATGGCTTGTATCCAAATACTCACAAAAGAGAATAGGATGCATAATGTTCATACCTAGTAAAGCATCTGAAATGCCAAGGGAATTGATGGAGAACGGCTAATTGAATAGAGAGAATCAATCACATCCTCAACCCAAAATGTCTTTGGCAACTATGCAATCTTCAATGTGCTTCTAACTTTCTCTATGAAGGTTGGTTCAATTTTATCTATGATGTGTTGGGAATTTCCCTCTCATGCTGCATATCATGCTGGGTGTAGTAGCCATTGAATTCCAACGAAGTGTACTCTCTCCAACTATTTGTGTGGAGACACTTCAACTTTGTCTCTATCTCCTACTCCACCATGGCATGAAATTTCTAAAAGAATTTAAAAACCTGATCAATCTTCAACAAGTAGACCCACACCTTTCTAGATGCATCATCAATGAATGTCGCAAAATACCTATTGTTGCCCAATGAAGCCACCTTAAAAGGTCATAAAACATCTAAACAAACAAATTGTAGAAGCTTTGGATCCATCTTTGACCTATTACCAAAAGAAATGCATTGATTATTTCTTATCTAACATAAATCCCATGAACTAATACTGGTGTTCTTTCTGCAAAGAATCAAACTCTTTTAGGCATAATTTTAAATCATTTCCTACTCATGTGACCTGTGTGATGCCCCATCATGCTAAATGAGATTACTAAAAACAAAACACATGATCAACCGCTAATTAACCACATAACTAGAAAAGAGGGTAGAATTAAACCGATTTAAACATTACCATCATGTTCAGAAATATATACATAAAGGTCCAACAACATTCATATCAACACATACCATATCAGGTATTTACATGTATGTCCAGTGGACTCAGGCACATCTTGTTTACTAAAGAATATTGTTACACATATACATGCCGTACAAAACTACGACATACTTCCAATGAGTCAATATGAATATCATCTACAAAACATCCCCTGCCTGGACATGAGAGTACATGGATAATTCTAGGACACACTAACTAATATTGCACCTCCTACTTCTATTGCTCTTCAGGATGCTCTTCATCACCACCATGATCCCGATGACGTCGTTGAAGACCACCTAAAAATATGTGATGACCCATGAGGTGAGACCAACATCCCAACGAGAGATATAACTCTCAACAGTGGTTATTGATTATATAGCATGTTATATTATTAAACAAGTTAGGCAGATTAAATTGATTAAACATTACTTCACAAGTTAAATATATATACATAGAAACATGCATGGTTAGCAAGTATATGAAGGAACATATAGGACTACCATCTACTAAACAGTTGACTTATCGACTACATTATATAACAAACTAGAAGTATGAGAAATAAGGCAAGGGTTTAGAAAGAATGTGAATCGTGTTTAACCCTAAATAGATGGGATACACAACTGAATTACATCTTTCATTAAGCCATGGGGAGTTTGAGGTGTATCACTAAAAGTCCAACTGACCACTGCTAAATAAAAAATAGTTTGGTAAAAGATCTAGGAGATTTGTTATCCTAAGATCTCATTTTCCCTCAGTCAGTACAGTCAGCCACAATGACAAATATAGTTAAGCTGCAAAAAGCCTAGTTTGCACTTGGTATAAAGGTCACGACATTAGTAACCAGGGTAAACACACCCTAAAATCCGAGGTACAACTATAGATGTTATCAAAACATCATATAAACTGAACCATAATCATCTAAGATACGTCCTCGATCTTTCTCCTACCGAGGTATGACTGCAACCATCCTAAAAAACCATGCATATACTCAATAGTATACGACTCTGAGCTTCCATTAGAGGAATACTCATTTTACCATCAAGCAAATGATGACAATGGAATGGATCTATGGCATAGGGCACTACATTATTATGGTTTTACTTGATTAGTTAATGCCAATTGGCTGAGTTAAGGTTGCATCAATCAAGTTACATACAAAACCTAAAAGAATTCTACCAAAAACATGGGTTTATACAACTCCAGAAGATATAAAACATATAAGATATAATTATTATCTGATCATCACAGTATACCAATCATTGTCACATCATTAAGAGGATAACACCTCAATTTGGGCACAAAATCATGTCTTAAGGTTATAAGACCATTCACATTGTTTTCAGCAATAACATCATCATCTTTCCATGTCTTACCAAGGCTCATCAAACCATCACCATACATGTGACATATATGTTTGATATAACACTACGTTTAAGAGCTTATGATGTTCATATAACAACACATATTAGGGTTACAACAACATTGAGAGAGAGAGAGAGTATTTCCACATCATACTAATCACACAAGGAAGCTAAGTATGATTAACCATCATCACCTATTAGTATTATGGTTAGGTTCAATAAGGATAGTTGAGTTAATTTTACAATATAGAATTCAACTAACCATCATAAAAGTCATCAACCACCAAGTGTCAGAAATCCAATTGACCCCCAAGGGCTAGAAAGCCTGGCAACGGCTAGTGTTAGAAATCTCATCGACCACTAGGGTTTAGAAATATCTTACTTCTAGGGTTTAGAAACCTCATCGACCGTAACATTTAGAAAACTTGGCAAATACTAGGATTAGAATTCTTGACGACCACTAGTGTTAGATATCCTAGAAACCACTACGGTTAGATATCTTAGCGACCACTAGGTTTAGATTGGGTTTCATATCTTGGGGACCACTAGGATTAGGAATCTCATCGACCAATATGAAGCCAAAAATCTTAGTGAATGTCACACCCCTAATTTTTAGAACCTAGTAAGTACATAATTAAATTATTGATGATTTAATATATAATAGATTTATGATTACAATAAGGTTCCATCCAATTTTCAAGATATTTTGAATTAAATGAAAAAGAGATGTAGAGGGTGTGTTTTGTGCGAATGTGACTGCTTTGGTAATATCGTCAAAGTTTGGAAATTTCATATGTACTTTTATGATATGAGGTGACAACCAAAGTTTAAATATGAAGGGAATATGATGGCTATAGTTGATGGTTTGAGCCCTAAACCTAGTTTAAACCTTCATATTAAGTAAGAGAAGTAATAATGATCAAATGCATCATAGGAAGCTTAGATTGAGAATTTATACTACTTCAAACTTTGTTTTTATAATCAATAATACAATTAAGCTCATTGACCCTTTGGAAGACCAAGGTATGGGTCATGTGCCCTAGAATCCAATTCTAGCCCAAATGGGTCAATTAGGTTTTATAAATAGGTCCTTGGGATACAAAATTGGAAATCTAGTACTTGGAAGACATAACAAGTACTAAAAATATTTTAAGTGCATAGATGAATAGAATAAAAGGTTATAGGAGAAATTTTAGATAATTTGAGTTATCTAGTAGCTTATATAATTAAATTGGTAATTATTTAGATTTTACTTGAAAGGAAGGTTTGGAGTCTTTATACTATTAATTCAGATCTAATTTCTTGCCAAGGAAAGAGCATGGAAATATGATGCTAATTCCAAATTTTGGGATTGAACATGCTCATATTATGGTCTGTAGAAAAATTTATAGAAAATGGACTATGATGCAAAATAAAATAAATAAAAAGGGGTGCTCAAGTCCACATAGACTGAGAGCCGCAACCCCTATTTAAAATGGTCCAAAAGAGTCCCTCAAAGGGGAAACTCTACCCAAGATTTGGGGGTAGCATGGCTATAAAAGCCCTAGATCTCAGGGCTTTAAAGTTTCTGAAGTCAATATTAGGGTTTTCACAAAAGCCATGCGAGAAAGGGAAGAGAAAGAAGAAGGTGAGCTAGGGCGGTGTAATGAGAAATCACTTTGGGGGATTCTGAATCCCACTTCCCTAGGCCTAGAAATGTTGTGGTTGATGTCTAGGAGGCCAAGCCATAGAGGGGAGCAAGGTTTTCATCCCATTTCTGTGGCCAGAGAAGGGACTTCGACTCATCGGAGTGCATCCGTTGTGGCCAGCCTCGAATAGAGCAATGCAGACAAGAGGGGGATGTTCTCATGGGTTGGTGGGTCAAGAAGAAGGTGGATCCTAGGTAGATCCATGACCCAAGAAGAAATAGAATAAGGGGAAACGCCCAAAATCACACCCATTGGATCTCAAACCAACGACGGATATCAATCGAAACTAAGGTATCTTTCAAAAATCATAACTTGAGGTAGAATGATTGATTTTTTTGTAAATCAGGTACCTATGGAAAGCTCTTCGAGTATACTAAGTGATAAAAATATTTTAATGAGATGATTTTGACGTATGTTATTTAAGAAATATTGTGAATTCAGATCTATATGATTTTAATGTTTCATGTATTAAAAATAGCAAACAAGTTTATAAATTCATGAATATTTTATAGTAAGTATATTTTGATATGCTAAATAAGATTTTAAAGCCTGATCATTCTTATTTAATATTAACCTTAGTTTTTATGTGAACCCTAATAAGGGCATTATGGGTATTTCACCCAATGATTCACAATGAACTGATATGAGATTCTGACCTAAGCTTTAATATACATTGTTCTTACTATTTCTAAAGTTGTATGGAGTTTCATGTATAGTTATGATAGTATGTAGTTTTTGGGCTTGAGTGGCCATTGTGTAAGATGATTTATGATTATTTGTGAGACAACATGTATTTTATGTGCCTATTTAGCATAGAAAATGATTCTAACTATATTTTCATTTGATTTGATAAGTAGTTCAATAATAGATGTATATGTGTGTATGTTTGGAGTTTACTCTTGGTATATGAGGTATATACTCATATATTAGCACATATGAAGCTTTTTGGTTTATATGGGTATATCTGTATATGTATGTTATACAATGAGTGAATTGAGTTTAATTTGATGTTTAAACATTAAATGTACTTTAAAGAAAAGTTAGTTTCAGTAAATAATAATCCTAAATTGGTATATAAGTTTAGGAAGATGGGGTCTGAGAATTAGAAATAAAGAAGGGAAATATGCATGGACTTATAGACATTTGTTGATGTTTAGGTGATTAAGTTATGAGAAATGGAATAAAAAATGCATTAAGGAAATCCTCAACATCAGAGGTAAGTGGGCCATGTCCATTGAATTTCATTATTATTATGATTCAACCTACATATATTCTAAGTAACTTAGAGATCAAGTTACTTTCATATATTTAGTTATTAATGTTCATTTGATATCCAATGATACACTTATTAGTTAGACATTTTTCAGATGAAGTCATTTTGTGAGAACATCATCTTATAGATTTTAGCTACTCTCAGATGCTTAGCATTTATTATTCATTTTAATTTATTTCTCAAGCCTTTAGACACATAAGTCATATATTCAATATAAGAATTTAGATAAATGATCTTTTAAATGTGAGTTTTCAGTTGAAGACTTATTTAGACAACAAGAACCTAGATTTTGGATTTAATATTTAAAATACTCATTGTGAGTAGTCACAGATTAGACCCACATATCTAAGAAGAGTCTTAGATCCAATCTTAATTATTTAGCAATCAAGATACATATTCATATTTATATTCAAAAGATTAATAATTCAATTTAATTGAATAAGATTTTAGTTCTTATTAGGATAATTTCAAGGAAGTAGACATGCAAGACAAATCTTTTGAGGTATTTGGATTTTATTCAGATTCATATTTACATTTAGAATTCAGTTATCAGTATTCAGTTTTAGTATAATATAAGTTCAAATTCAAAATTCAGTAAAGTTCTATTATCATTATTCAATTTTAGTTCAGATTAATAATTAAGTAAGTTTAGACTTAAGATAAATAAGTCAGAACCTTCATATAAGACATTATATGATAAGTCCTCATTCAGTTAGTCTTGGGATGATTCAGAGGCATCAGTTGCCAACTCAGAGGAGTGTTTACTCCGATTCAGAGGTACTTTGGCACCAAGCAGGGCATAGTTACGCCAATTCAAAGACACCTCAGTGTCATTCATAGGCATGTAGTGCCAATTTAGGGTACTTCGGTACTAATTCAGGGCGTAGATACGCCAATTTAGGAGGACTTATCGTATAGTGGTGGCCAAAAATAAGATAAAATATGTAAATAAAAAACACATCGATTCAGTTTAAGTTTATATCCTTCAGATATCAGTTCAACTTTTAGTTATGACATACTCATGTTTATCTTATTAGAAATTCAATGCCAGTTACTCTAACCTAGGTTTCCCTTTTGTGCATGGCTGGGGTTGAGATGTCTGTAGGTATAAAACTCTAAGAGATCGTCATGTCAAGAGGATGCTACTACCACTTTAGGAGGTTTGCTTGGTGGGAAACCATCTACATGGTCCCAAATTTGACATGAGATTCACATAAGGTAGTATCATGGTATTAAGTTTCATTTATAAGAATTTATAAGAATGCATTTTTACACTAGTCTGTATTGGTTTTTATCTATCATTATTGTAATGCATTACATGTTAGTAACACTCCCCAGTTGAAAAAAAATTGCTTCCGCTTATGGGATATGAAAATCGGTGTGTTATAATATGGTATACAAGCGATAATGTAGATGACCATTAGGAAAATTCTCATTTTCTTAGTATAGATAGCCCATTGGAAGCCAAGTGAAACTAGAGATAGATTTTAGAAAGACATTTAGTAGTCTAAATTATAGAAGAAGTGAGTGAAAGATAGTAAAATTTGGGTTAAAGGTTTACTCAGACAATAGAAGCTGAGGCATGTATTAGGGTTAGTGTCTTGATGCTTTGAACATTTATGTTAAATTTATATTTGTGCATATCATGCCCTCTCTTTTTCTCACATATTTATGGTATAGGACACAAGCTTATGGGGTTTTGTAGATGGGATGCTATATGTATAAATCTAAACTTATTATGTTTGTCTCATTCTTTGTAGTGCACATGTATTAGGATTTAAGTTTCATATATATGTAATGTAACCCTATTTCTAAACCATTCTAGAAAACATCAAATTTTGGATTCCAAACCTAAACCAATCGACTTATTAGGTTTTTTTATTAAGAAAACACATTTATTTACCAAATTTGGAGTTCATATGGATTAGTTACCAATTTTAGGGCTTTTTTATATTAATTAATTAGATCCATAAAAATCCATCGTTGAAAACATGGAAATTAGTCTTTGAAACTATTTTTATTAGAAAGTACACATTTTTCCAATTCTAAAATATATTATTTTAATTTTTGGCCAAGCGAATTAAAAGATATGAATTTTATGAAATCGGCCAATCAGAAGAAGATATGTCAGCAAACCAACTGAGAGAGAGATGAGGTGGGGGCCGACCAATGGAAGGCGTCCAAATCGCTTGGTCAGTGCCACGTCATGCCCCCATGGCTCGGTCAAGGGCGTAGAGCAAAAGATCAAAAGACACACTTGCCCTTTTGCGAAGAAGAGGGAAAAGGAGGCACACGATGGGGAAAAGAAGGTAAAAACACCATGGGGGTCATCCCCTACTTTGGTCGCAACCATGGCATCGAGGTGTTATGCTTCACTTTGGGCATTTTTGCAAATCTCAACCAAACTCGAAACCGAGGGTACCGAAAGAAAGAGGGGAACAAACTAGACTTACCTATACCAATTATTTGTATGGAGAACCATGGTGGACAGAGGAGGAGCCGCAAGATTAGAGACAAACTTCACACGTCGAAAGCCTAAATTGCGATCTCGGTTGAAATTGGATGGAGAGGATCATTGTATGTGGTCTAGGGAAGTCATGGGTACAAGTATTTATAGATGAAGTTGAGGGGAAATCCGAGATGGATTGGGACCAACCTTGCTTGGAGAGCAAGGTTGGGGCTTTCCCAAACATTCCACAAAATCTTGAAAACAAAGGATCAATAGGTGCAAAATTCTATTTAGAATATAATGGAGCGAGAATCATGAAAAACCATTGAGAATCAAGGGAGAAAATCCATCTGGGTGTAACATGTCTATAAAAGCCCTATCTCTTAGAGCTTTATGGTTTTTGAAGTAAATATTAGGGTTTTGGCAAAAGGCCATGGGAGAAAGGGAAAGAAAGAAGAAGGTGAGCTATGACAGAGCAACTAGCAATCACTTTGGGGGATTCTAAATCCCACTTCCCTAGGCCTGGATATGTTGTTGTCAATGTCTAGGAGGCCAAGCCGTAGAGGGGAACAAGGTTTTTGTCCCATTTCTGTGGCCAGAGAAGGGACTTCGACTTGCTAGAGTGCAGCCACGACATCCGGCCCCGAACAGAGCAACACAGATAAGAGGAGGAGGTGCTCACGGGTTGGTGGGTTAAGAAGAAGGTGGATTCTAGGTAGATCTGCGACCCAGGGAGAAATAGAATAAGGGGCAACGCCCAAAATCACACCCATTAGATCTCAAACCAACGACGGATATCAATCGAAACTAAGGTATCTTTCAAAAATCATAACTTGAGGTAGAATGATCATTTTTTTTGTAAATAAGGATTCTATGGAAAGCTCTTTGAGTTTACTAAGTGATAAAAATATTTTAATAGATGATTTTGATGTATGTTATTTAAGATATATTGTGTATTCAGATCTATGTGATTTTAATGTTTCATGTATTAAAAATAGCAAACGAGTTTATAAATTCAAGAATATTTTACATTAAGTATATTTTGATATGCTAAACATGATTTTAAAGCCTAATTATCCTTATTTAATATTTCACCTTAATTTTTGATGTGAACCCTAATAAGGGCATTATGGGTATTTCACCCAATGATTCACAATGAACTGATCTGAGATTTTTAGCTAAGCTTTAATATACATTGTTCGTACTATTTCTAAAGTTTTCTGGAATTTCATGTATAGTTATATTAGTATTTAGTTTTTGGGCCTGAGTGGCTATTATGTAAGATGATTTATGATTATTTGTGAGACAATATGTATTTTATGTGCCTATTTAGCATAGAAAATGATTCTAACTATATTTTCATCTGATTTGATTAGTAGTTCAGTACTAGAAGTATATGTGTGTATGTTTGGAGTCTACTCTTGGTATATGGGGTATATACTCATATATTAACACATATGAAGCTTTTTGGTTTATATGGGAATATCTGTATATGTATGTTATACAATGTACGAATTGAGTTTAATTTGATGTTTAAACATTAAATGTACTTTAAAGTAAAGTTATTTTCAGTAAATAATAATAATCCTAACTTGGTATATAAGTTTAGGATGATGGGGTTTGATAATTAGAAATACAGAAGGGAAAGATGTGTGGACTTATAGACATTTGTTGATGTTTAGGTGATTAAGTTATGGGAAATGGAATCAAAAACACATTAAGGAAATCATCAGCATCAGAGGTAAGTGGGCCATGTCCATTGAATTTCATTATTATTATGATTCAACCTACCCATATTCTAAGTAACTTAGAGATTGAGTTAGTTTCATATATCTAGTTATTAATGCTCATTTGATATCCAATAATACTTTTATTAGTTAGACATTATTCAGATGAAGTCATTTTGTGAGAACATCAGGTTATAGATTTTAGCTACTCTCAGATGCTTAGCATTTATTATTCATTTCAGTTTATTTCTCAAGCCTTTAGACACATAAGTCATATATTTGATATCAAAATTTAGCTAAATGATCTATTAAATATGAGTTTTCAGTTGAAGACTTATTTAGACACCAAGAACCTAGATTTCAGATTTAATATTTAAAATACTCATTGTAAGTAGTCACAGATTAGACCTGCATATCTAAGAAGCGTCTCAGATCCGATCTCAATTATTTAGTAAACAAGATACATATTCATATTTTTATTCAGAAGATTAAGAATTTAGTTTGGTTGAATAAGATTTGAGTTCTTATTTGGATAATTTCAAGGCATTAGATAAGTAAGACAAATCTTCTGAGGTATTCAGATTTTATTCAGATTCATATTTACATTCATAATTCAGTTATCAGTATTAAGTTTTGGTATAATATAAGTTTAGATTCAAAATTCAGTACGGTTTAGTTCAGATTAATAATTAAGTAAGTTTAGACATAAGATAAATAAGTCATAACCTTCATATAAGACATTATATGATAAGTCCTCCTTCAGTTAGTCTAGGGACGATTTAGAGGTATCTATTACCAATTTAGAGGAGTGTTTACTTCAATTCAGAGGTACTTTGGTACCAAGAAGGGTGTAGATACGCCAATTCAGAGACACCTCAGTGTCATTCAGAGGCATGTAGTGCCAATTCAGGGTACTTCAGTACCAATTTAGGGCATAGATATGCCAATTCAGGAGGACTTATCATATAATGGTGGCCACAAATAAGATAAAAGATGTAAATAAAATACACATCGATTCAATTTTAGTTTATATCTTTCAAATATCAATTCAACTTTTAGTTATAACATACTCATGTTTATCTTATTAGAAATTAATGACGCAGATTGAACAACTGCTTCATATTTGTCGGTGGGTTTTCATTTCCAAACTCATTCAAATGTTGCCTTACATTCTGATAAGGTGCAATGAAGCCATACTTTGTTGTATAATCCACATCTGGTAGATAGTATTTTCCTACACTAAAGTGTTTTAAGGAAGTTAATATCACTATTAACTTAAGATTTTTACATAATTTTGAAGTTAAAGGTTTTCATCTCCTACAATAATTACATCTCTCACCTTCAGGAATCACCAAGCCATTCTCCCTCTCCAATGCACTTTTTAAGACTTTTGCATCATGGGCAGACCCTTCCCAACCCACCAAAACATATGAGAATGTGAGATCAAAATTCACTGTAGCAAGTACATTCTGAGTAGGGTTCTCTTTTCGACCCCAAAAACTACCCTTAATTTAACATGGGTCCCATCTATAGCTCCAATACAATCATACACAAAGATGCAATATCGAACTAAAAATCTCATGTATCTCATAAACATAATGATACCAATTTAATCAGGAATACAAATCATACCTTAAACCATGGCCAATATCGCTTCTTCGATATGATTTCTATTGGTTTCTCACCTGAAGGGGGAATGGTGTACTCATCCTTCAAGGAACCAATTGCCTTCAATACAACATTGAAATAGGGACTCACAGTTTCTCTTGATTGGATAAAGTTGTGTTTGAAAAAACGATTACATACACTATGGCTAACTATTTATAATAACATGACCAACTGCTCATCTACTATGGTCCATGCAGTGTTAGATAGTAGACCTCTAGACTTCAAAATGTCAAAGGTGGAAAAATGATGTCCTACTCATTCTTGTCATGTCCTTGCATTTCTTATCCATGTACTCAATGATAGAGAGTAGATATCATTCCGTACATGAGGGTCTCGATTGACATAAGGATCCTAAAGTCTATTTCTCCTCATCCTTGCTCATCTTCGAAAAGTGACAACCACTACTATCATTGCAAAAATAACACAAACCATACATTTCCTCCAAACTATAAGTCCATTAACATTTTAGGAGAAGAAAAGTTCAATAAAATAAGACATTAGTAAGAACATATTTGTTCCCAAAACATAAGTTTGAGAAAATAAGATATTAGAAGGCTAGTTGGCCAACATTCAATCAGGTGTACATGTAAACATGTATACATGTATAAGAATTGAAATCCTTGAGATTAGCATGGCCTAAAATCAGGTCTGACTGAATATTCCTACTAACATATGACCTAATTCTTATACAGTGAAATACTCCTACTAACATGTATTAGGGCCGTAGGTCAACAATACATTTAATTTCTCAACAACTAAGTAATAAATTTAATTTCTCAACAACTAAAATGTACATATCAATCAAAATCGAGCCAACACCTAAACTAGTTCCTTCTTGAATATGAAGCAACTACACAAATATCTCATTCAACATGGTACATATCAATCCTAGGAAACACCTATTCTATCAGACCATATTTTGGTTATGTACCCATAAATCATATTTTGGTCATCACAATATCTAGCATTCACTTCAAAGTCTTATGAAATGATTACAAAGTTTGTAACTAAATGCATAATCAGTAATCTGAAACCCATGAAACTAGTGAACAAACCACCCTTTGACATCACACACACTCTCATCATATGCCCGATCTAGTCCCTAATACCCATCTTTTCCTTTGTCAATTACTGTCATCCATCAATGTAGCCTCTTTTTGTTCTTATACTTCCCTCAACCTGACACCACCAACAAATTCCACCCCCAAATGCAACAACCACAACACCACTTGCTATAGTTGTTGCCCCTAATTAACATCTAAAATAAATCAGTAATCATGAAGACCACCAACATAAATCAGTAATCAATAATGGACAATGCACCATATTCTCCTAATTGCAAATTACCAACAGAGAGGTACCACACAGTCATATAGCGAGACGTATAAACATGAAAACCATGAAGACTACCCACAGAGAAAACCATCCAACACATACCACAAGACATATAAACATAATCAAGTAGCCACAAGAGTTAGGGGAGAAAATACCTTGATTGTTCAGACAAATTAACAAACTAAAATAGAATTTCAGACACAGTACACCACTCTGTGAGAGAAGGTCTCAGCAAAAACCTACAATAAATAACATGACCTGGACTTATTTTTTGAATAAGTTAGGAAGGGGAAATGGGAAAGGTGGAAGAAGGAGAAATATTTTGAATTTCACGGTATCAACAAGGAAAGATGACACTGCTGAGTTGAGAAGTCAGGAGAACATAGGAACTGGTTATTACCTTCAGTTGTGAGAACGGCCAAAGAAAGTATGACCCTTCCTACTTGCTGCAATGACACAAACCTTCACAATAGTTTTGCTCCTGACCACAGTTGTAGAAAAGGAGAAAGGATTCTACTACTGTAAGACACATCATATGCTAGGAGTGTAGAGGAGGCATAAGAAGATGTAAGGAGGACGGAGATGAAGTTTACATGTTGGGTTGTAGGGGAGACAACCAGTGGCGGAGCCAGGAGTTGGCTCTTGGGGGGGCCAAAAATTACTAGTCTAACTTGAGATTCGAACCCAAAAACACTAGAATAACACCAACTGCACAAACCACTACACCAACTTTACATTTTGTTGTAATAGCATTGTACTTTATATATATTTTGAGTTTATCTCGAAAACAACTTTCAAAAACTTAAAATTGCGCTCACAAGGATTCAAACACATGACCTGCGGCGGGGGTGATAAGGCACAAACCACTGCACTAATAGTGAATCACTGCCTAAAGCTAACACTAGTTTTATTTATTATACATCTTATGCATAAATATATATGTATGTGAATACTTATATATATATATAAATTGGGGGGCATGACCTCTGCTTGCCCCCCCCCCCCCCCCCCCCCCCCCCCCCCGTGGCTCCGCCCATGGAGACAACGACACCTATGGCTACAATCCTCACGCCTTGCTGTGAGAAACCTTGACAAAGGTGATTTTAATCAGCAAGGTTGAGATCTGGAAACAAGGGGAGGAACCTCAAAGCAGATCAAAAAAGGAATTGGAAAAATGGGGAGAAAAAATGAACCCCGAATCTGGGAGACTAGGTCACCTGTCAACTGCTTCAAAGACAGAGCAATGGTGAGATCTACTCCGCCAACACCATGACGAGCAGATCTAAATGGGAGGAAGGAGGAGCGGGAGCGTAGATGTTGCTGAATCGCTTCCTTGTCGCGACTGCTTGAGCGGATCTGCTCCGCCAACACCACAGTGACCAGATCTACTCCGCCAGCACGAGATGAGGAAAGCTAGTGGCATTGGCATGCGAAGGAGTTTGAGGTAGGTGACGTTGCTGGCGTTCGAAGCATCATCGGGCTGGCGGTGATTTTCAGCGCTCGAGCAGCTCAGGGCAGGCAAGGATACCAGTGTTCGAGGCGAGGAGGAAAGGCTGTGAGAGAGAAACAACACTAGCAATCGGGAGGGAGACGATGGTCACAGTCAGAAGCGAGTCAGGGTGGGAGTTGGGAGGGAGTGGACGTGGGAGTCAGGAGGGAGCAGAGGTGGGAGTCGGGATCGCAGCAGCTGTCGCCCGAACCTTGAGATTGCGAAATCCCACAGTTTCAAAATGTAAGCCATAATGCTGCACTGACTGTATACTGAAATGTCTGGGATTTTTGCAATTTTACGACTCCCGCGAACAAAATCTAAAATTTGGCTTGCTGGAGTTAAGAATACAATCCAATCCAGACAAATCCAGACAATCACTGAAGATCATTTTCTAAATGTATATAGATTCCTTTCTATGAATCTGGGAGATTCTAGAGTCTTCATACGGGGCAGTGATAACTACGCTCAAGATAGCTCCGAAAGTTCTTCCCTGATAGTTGTGACTTTTGAGGTATGTATCTCTATTTAATTTCTTGTTGGCATGGATTAGATCAGTCATAGAATAAGCATTAGAGCAATCTTTTATTTTGTTTTTCAGTTTGTATTGGTTCTGAAAGAGATCAACAACTTTATAATATATTTGCAGTTGGGTTAGATGTTGTTAGTTGGCTGATCATTTGTGTGGCTTGTTTTTTCAGGTAGCTCTGTTTCTGTAGTGGTGTTTTGGGTGAGGTCGAGCTAATGAAAGACTTCTCTATCAGGTATGTTGTTGTGTTCACATTTTGTGTGTTACTTAGGCTATATTTCTGGAGTTGTCTTTGGTCAGTTAACAATAGTCTCTCTGTTAAGCAAGTTGCTAGTTTATACATGTCCGTTTATGTTTATACATAAACAAATATTTGCTGATTTATACATGTCCGTTCATATTTATACATGACTGATTTTATGCCTCTTGTTACATATTTTTAACTAGCAAGTTGCTCATACAAATGAGCTTGTGGATGATGGCTTGCTGTGTGAATGGTAGACTATGCTCTTTCGGGTCAGCTGCTAACTATTTTATAAGTAGTTGGCAGGACAACAATAATGGACAAAGGACGAGCTGCTGCCTTGTGGCTTACTGTGTTCAGCTGTGTGTGATGGCATAAGGGTGCTTTGTTCATCAGTTTCATGGGTTTCACTCTATTAATTATGTAGTTAGTTAGAAATCTGTTGTGTTGAGTATTCTTCTATAGACTGGATAGGAATATGGGTGACGAACAGCAGGGTGAGAAAAACCCGATATTAATACTGATACAAAGCTGCCATCAAATCCTTTTGTTTATGAAAATCACAAATATTAATCTATCAATTCCGTTGGTTATGTCTGTGCCAGCCGGTACTGTTGTTTATTTCTGGTCTACATGATTTGCTTATTATTTATTTTTCTAAAAGCCGCTGATACATTTTGTTTTCTGCCTTAGATTATATCTCTATTGAGGCTTCATCTGCAGCTCACTTCCACGTTCATGGCACTCTCCACGAAAAAAAAGCAGTTGATGGAATCTATTATAATGTCTTTTACCATGATCTGTATGTTTCTATAGTAAACAGAGCAGCTAGCAGACATTGTCTCTGTTTGTGTGGTTGTTTGATTAGTAAAGGCTATAAGTACTAGCCAATTGTTTATGTGGTCGTTGGATTATGCTTAGTTTATGTTCATGGTGGGATTTAAGTATGAATTCAAATATACTGTACGTATGGTTGGATATTCATGATGGACTTTGTTTGGATTATGTTTTATTGTTATTTTTCATGGTGCTTTGGCCTTCTTTAAATTTTGTGTGTCAACTTTATTTATGTATTTGTTTGTGTCCTAATATTCCATACATTTTCTATATAAAAAGTTACTTCTTTCGATACAAAATACAACCACAAGCTCTGATTTTTCTAGTTCTTTGTGTTTCTTACAAATAGATGGTGACAATCTAGATATTTGATCCCTTGTATTTTTTAAAATAATTATTTTATATATATTTGATGAAATATATCTTTGGAAATAAAAGTTTTTCTCAAATTTTGATTAAGTTCTGTTTAGACTCCAAGTATTATGAAAGCTTTGCATCCAAAATGACCTTAAAACCGTTGTGATTCAAAGAATACATCCCTTAAAACTAACAAACCAAACATAAATATAAGTAATGCATAATTTATTGTTTCCATCAAACCAAATATAAATTTAGATAATACGGGATTTACTACACCCATCAAATCAAACATAAAGACCATGTGCACGAGATTCCAAAAATCCCAGAATGTGTTTTTCTGTACTTTTAAAATCCTGTATTATCCAAAATTCAGGCAAATCCGGGCAACCAAACGTGCCCTATGTATACTGATGGATTTGGGGACGTATAAAGATTTATTTTTCCGATAAGGTAAAATATAGTATAAAGATTTCAAAAGACGGGATGGTGGATGCCTTATACGTGCTTAGAAACGATGTTAGTCTTGCTAGCTTACGTACACGTCGCCACGTGGTAGCTTGGGGAGCTAATGAATGCGCGCCACTAGAACCGGGACTGCATTATGCATGCTTGAGGCTCAACTGCTACGTTAAGGGAACATTAGCTAAAAGCACATACAAAGTACATGAATAGCTGTCGAATTAGCATAATAAAATATTTAACATATACTACTATATATGATAAAAATACTGACGATTATTCAAAGTTGACTTTTTCTCTGGGTTTATTATTAATATTCGTTACATACAACTTATTAAAAGAGAATAACTCGATATTATCTATTGACTCCTTCTGGTACGGACAATAAAAAATTAAAAATTAAAATACAGAAAAATTAGAATTATAGAAAAGTATAGCCTAACTCACTAAAACAAAGAGCAACAAGATTAACGTTCGGTTGACTCGTACTAATCCGTAAGTACACAAACATGCTAAATTGATTAACATACAGATAGATTGGATTAATTAGTACACACACATGTTAGAATACAAATAATGAACTGATCAATGAGCACATAGTGAAGCTACTGGAGCACATGTAAATACATTCAGTCAGTTGGCTCCACCCGACTTATAGCGTGTCGTTACCAAAATTTAAACCAAAATTGTGAGACATGATAACCATTGCATGCGCTAATCTATACAAAAAATAGTAAGAGAAAGTATTTTGATTACAAGCCAATTGAAGCTCTCAAACATGTAAGCACAAAGATCGATTAGACCAAATAATATTCAGACATAATGTTTGAACATAAAAGACAGACTGCGTTAATTAACATTGAGATAGACTGATTAAACACATAATTAAAACGAACCAATAAGCACATATAATTTACTAAGGTTCACTTTGAAAAAATTGATAATGTCAAACACATAATTAGACTGGACGAATTAGTATGCAGACATACTATTTGACCATACATATTGATTGCAATAATGAGCGTACAATTAAACTGTTAGAACACACATGGCTGATCTGGTGAACACAACTACTTGTATAACATTTTTGTCTTTTTATTTATCTCAGAATTTAAATAAATGGCAAGTATGTAAAAAATATTTTAAAAAAATGACAAACATGTCAATTAGCAGACACAAATACACATGACTTGTTCTGTGAAAAACAACGAGCAAGCTGCTAGACAATATGCAAATGTTATTTTCATGTTTGTCCAATTATGCACCAATGAGCCTTGGCATTGAACTCTTATGTTTATCTAATAGTGCATCGACCACTGTGAAAGTATGGCTAACAAAATATAAAAAGATAGCTGAATAAGCACACACACAACTGAACATTGAATAGCACGTAGACACAGAGTTGAAATTCATTCTTGTTATAGGTATAATAGATATATGCTAGGTGGACACCATTTTGGAACTCAAAATGGAACCCATTCATTCTCCACTACAAATTTGAGGAGATAACAAATAAAATACATATTTTATTTGTTATATCTTCAAATTTGTAGTGGAGAATGAGTTGGGTTCTGTCTTAGATTCCAAAATGGGTCTAGATAGTAATTTCCTTAAGGGAAATGTGATAGAGAAGGAAAAAGATGATGTTGTCTACCTCCATGACTTATTCTCACTCCTAAATAGTTGGGCCCAATAAGAAATGAACAATTTTTAGTGGATTGTAGTAAGTAATTAGTACATGAAAGAGAAACTAAAGAGAGAGAAAATTATTTCACTTGCAACTTTCAAACTATAATCAATTTTTTTAACAAAATAAAAATTATTAGTTTCTTTAGAAAAAACACATTCCAACAAGACTAATGTTGATATATATTTTAAATAAAATAAAAAAATTAATATAAAAAATATAAAAATGAGTATTGTTATGTATATATGAATATATATCTGTCTAAAATGAGTGTTATCCAAAAAAAACATATATACAATACTTATTTTTGTATAAATAATACTAAAAATGTGTACAATCTCATTGGTACACACTAACTCAAAAATGAGTATTGTGTCATTTTTTGTATATAGTACTCATTTTATGTCTTTTTTTAAATATGTATTATATTTTATTTTATGGAGACAATACTTAGTTTAAAATATAAAGACATTAAGAATGAGTACTATCAAAAAAATATAATATGATACTCATTCTAGTACTTATTTTAAAATATAATGGCATAAAAAAGAGTATTGTACCAAAATGCATAATATACCAAGAACAAAATTAAAATGCAATAATTATTTTTTAGTTAGTGTGTTATTTAGAAAATGACTACTACTCCAGTAGAAAATACTCATTTTTATATTCTGTATTAATTTGTCAAAAATAGGTCAACTTTTATCTTGTTGGATTATATTTTTATAAGGATTCTAATGGGTTTTTATTTCGTCAAAAAAATCATTTTAGTTTGAAAGTTATGAATAAAATAAATTTCTCCCTCATCATTTTTTGGGCTCGTTCCTCCTCTTGTTTTCTTTCTTTTTACTAACATATGGCACCTCATTTGTATTTGTGAGAGATACTAGACTACAAGTATTGTTGGGGTTTTTAAACGTATGTGTATTGCATTCTCACGTCTGTGAATGATGAAATAATTTGAGTATTGATATGGAGCACACCTCTTCCACCCAATCTCACACGTAGACTTCCATTAACGTAAATATACTATATGAAATGCCTCTTCAGTGTTGTATAAAGAAGTTTTTCTTAGAGTTTCAGAAGTTAAAGGTTTTTAGATATGAGAGAGAGCAAAACAATATGCAAGTACTTATAATTAGTGGGTAAAGTATGATTAAAAATTTAATTTTTGTAATGGTTTCAAATCCACTAGTTTATATGTTATTTCTGAATGACATGATATTAATTTTTAATGTCACACAATGAGTTACTATATGTGAAATATATGTACATTATTTTAACCTTTTTTATCTTATGAAGTTTGGTATTAGGCAAGTAAGATTTTTTAATTTATTGACTAAAGAATTGTCTTGTGTAAAAGCAATTTTATCTGGGACATAATACTCTTTTTATGTCTATTGCCAAAAGATATCACATTTTATGCTTGAGGACTAGCCCTTGCATGTCCTTTACTGACCATGCATATCCCAAGGGCACATTGACTAGGGCCAGGACCATTGGAAAACCTTGTGCTTAGGGATGCACATGTACTTTCAAAGACTTCACTCACTCTTTATTGTGGGTTTTAGGGGGAATATTAGGATGTTGAGATAAACTCTATCCCAACTTTTGTATATGAGAGAGTTAAATATATATAGCAATTCTTGGCTAAATTGGACGAAGATGTCTTCGGTTCATAGATACTAGAGTAATGTATAATGTCTCTATTACACTATACATCCTTATATTTTGAACCAATTACTATTCTTTAGCTTCTTTGAAAACTAATTTGTCTATCAAATTATCAAATTACCAAAACTTTTTCCTATGAGAATATTCAGAGTAATTCATTTCTTCTTAGGATTTGGAGTCTGGATCTCACAAATTAATTACTAAAAGCATCATCCAGAAAAAAGTATCTTCTTCAAAACTAGTGTCGATAATGGATATAATCCAAAAATGGTAGAAATATATGAATTCTCTATGCCATATTACTAGACCTTCAACCCTAATACCCTAGCTATGTTTCCATGCAAAAAAACCAACCACTCTTATACATGATTGGGATGTGAAAGAACAATTGTATAAAGAAGCATTCCTTGCTTCTTGCATTCCTTCATATAATAAATTCCAAAGTAAAAAAAATCAAACCACAAAGATTGTGTATATGGAGAAGATCATTATCCAATATGTATGCTATTTTAATGCTTTACTAGACCCATGTCCTTGCTTAATGTGTTGAACATACTTAATTATCATAATTGAATTCTTAGAATTATAATCTAACATTGTGATATGATTTGGAATCATATGACAAGCTTATGTTTCAAGTTTGGTCCAATTTGAACAATGTTTGTGCAAGTTATGCAATTTTATGTACATTATGGACGTTTCTACAATTTACCCAATTGGGAGGTTTTTCTTGAAATTTATCACTTGAATTATGTTCTTTGGATGTTCTCTCATCATTCTTGAGCTTGTTGATCCATGTTTCACCTAGTTGAACCTTGGTTTGGAGGTGTTTTCTTCAAGGGTATTTTAGGGTTTACCCCTTTATAGATGAGCTACCTTTAGGAGCTATCAAGAAAATGGTTTATTTGCTTTGTTTGCAAAATCAAGAAACGAAGGCTAAGCATGTCTCCATGGATGGTGGGTCATCTGCTTGTGTGGCTTCTTGTATATCTGTAATAGTTAAAGGCCATGGATGCATGGAGAGCTTTTAGACATCTCATACTTCTTCTCTTTCCATATCCTTCAAGCTATATATATCTACCTTTAAGCTCCCAAATGAACGTTTTTTCTCTACCACTTCCCTCCTGCTAAGAACCTCATTCTCTCTCTATATATCTGTAGAGGACCTGTCCAAGGTAGAAGAAGAAGGAAAATTTCCTTGTGGAAGCATGTAGGGTTTTGTTTTGCTTCCTTTAGGGTTTCTAAAGTTCCTTCTTGGTGATCTTGTCCTAACTTAGTAAGTTTCACCATCTCCTTCCCATTTCTTTCACTATTCTTCTTCTTCCTATCTTTTTCCAGGTCAGAACCTTGTTGTTTCATGGTAGAAGTTTCTCTAAAGCTCTAAAACCCTACCTTTCTTGCTCCTTATGCTTATGGTTTGCTTCTTTTATAGAGAAAGGTGTTAGATGAACGAGTTCAGAGGTTATGCTTGGATTTTTTACCCTACCTGCTTGAGTTTTATTCTATTTGGGATTTTATCTTCTTTTTAGAGGCAAGTTTTATAACTTTCTCCACATTTATCGCTTACCATGAGCATGCTAGCTCATATTCTTGCTCTAAAATGATGATCCATGCACTAAAAAACTATGTTTGACATGGATTTCAATTTTTATGATGTTACCTATTCTGATTTCAGTTCAAGATGAACTTGTAATCATGTGTACAATAATCCTAATGTATAATATGACTTGTATTAGGTTGGTTTGACAACCGATGGTGCTTAACACCTATCAACCAATGGTCAATTTTAGTGTTAAAAGTTGATTTCTTTTATAAACACATGACCCAATGGGGGTACCATTGCAACAACTGATGGCGTTGTCTTCATGATAACTGATGGTGGTGACTAAGGGTTTCAACTGGCGTTGACCCCTTAGGTCAAGTTTTGGCCTAATTAGAAGCTCAATGATCAACAACTAAGAACCCTAATGATGCTATCAATCAATGGTGACATTAGCTTGATATCCGATGATGATTAATAAATGTAGTGCTGATATAACAACCTATGATGACTTAATGGTCACTACTGGTGGTGGATCGGGTCTCCACAACGTATGGTGAGTTAATCATGTAGTTTAGCATCAATTAATCCTTAAACCAATGGTTTCTTGGGTCACTTGATGCAATGGTTGGGCCTATACTCCAATTGATGGTTTTAACATATGAACTTGACCCAATGGTTAAAATCTAATATTTTTTCTCATAAAATAAATTGGAATGATGCCTAATGTAATATGTTGGTTCTAATAAAGTGATTTAGATGGTTTCATTTATGACATCAACTTAAGAAGCTCATTTATTGACGGCTTGTTTTAAATAAACAATCACTTGTGGATTTTACCCTACTCTCAATGGAACATTCTATGTTGTTAATGAAGGGATGTATAGGGTTAGATGGTAAGTTTCATATATCACAACTCAATAAGTTCATAGATGGTTTATTCACGGTGTTTACTTATGTAAACAACCAATAGTCATACCTTCTCAACAATCTAATGATTTGGGATGATGCTTATGGTAAGTTTGTACAGTTTGAGTGATGTTGAAACCTAATGGAACTTTACCTTAATAATATAGTCTTACCTTTGCCCCCAGTTGGCTTGATTTTCAGCTCCTAGGGTGATAACCTTCCATTAGGGTTTGTATGTCCACTTGTTTGATCAAGCCTTAATTCACCCAATTGGCATAACTAATCAAGTGAAACTCTAATCATGTAGTGCCCTGTGCCATAGATCTATCTGAGTGTCAGAACTTGCCAGATGGTGTAACGAGTATACCTAAGGGAAACTCAGAGCTCATACTATTGAGTATGTGGGGTGCCTACCATCCTAAAATCAAGTGTTTAGGGAGGATGACTGCGGTCATACCTAGCCCTCAGTTTGAGATCAGCTGCGGTTGTATCTTGATGATTATATAAGTGATAAGATTGGAGGACAACTATGGTTTTACCTTGGATGGTTGGGTATGTGTACCCACCTCCTTTCACTAGTGTTGTGACCTGTATCAAGGACTGACTAGGTTGTTAGCAGCTTGACCTTATGTGTCGCTGTGGCGGACCCGTACTGACCAGGGGCGGAGAAGATCTTAGGAGTCCGACTCTTCCTATATCTTATATGACACTAATTGCGATCAAGCGGTGGTCAGTTGGAACTTGAGTAGTATCCTCAAATTCCTCAGGGCTTAATAAAAGATATAATACAGTCATATAGGATATCTGTTATGGTTATATACAATGCTTCACATTGGATGATAACCCTTATTATTTCTCCTTACATAAAGATGATGCTTAGTGAAATTATTAGATAGTAGATATACTTATTCTGTGGATATGCTTAAGATTGTGGATGCGTACATACAGTAACCATGCTTATGTTGATAGCTATACTGCTACTGCTGATTATAATTATGATGCTAGCTATCTAATGCTATTAGTTATGTTTAGCATGCTAGCCATGCCTCTGTAATTAGAAATGTCTATACTGCTAATCATGCTTATGCAAATACTCTTGCTTATGTTGTTATCTATGCTTATGATGTCGATCTATTCAAACTTGTTTTTTTTGTCAGTCAAAAAGTGTGTTACTATAAACCAAAACTTTAGGCACTGAGTACCCCCTTACATGAACATGAGCTAAAGAGCTCGACCAAGGATCATATACCCCACGCAGGGGGTATTACACTAGACCTAAAGATAACAGGAACCGAGAAGAACATCAAACTAACAAGACTAAAACCAGACATTCCTACCAGGAGAGCGATTAATTACAACCTGCAGATACATGCACTAAGCCCACCCACAAATAGTAACTATAGATTATAACATAGCATCCACCAGGAAGCCCTGCCTAGAACAACATCACTAGCTTCAGATCTTCTCAGATCGCCAGACCCATCATGATCTATCAACAGAGAACTGTAAGGCTAAGATGTTCAAAACAACCTTTCATTCTTGGCACAGTGCCAGCTGTCTAATGGAAGCACCCACAATGTGTAGTCCTATGCCAACAATTTGGGGTTCAACTAGCATCCGAACCAGGCACCAATCTGTTGATGTCCTGCAATAGGAACAACAACCAACTTCTTACGAAGAGGTTGTTCGTCAAACACCCTAGGGGTGTTCCTATTCAAACTTGTTAAACATGATAATATTTGTTAGATATGCTTATTATGCTAGACTTATTCATGTTAATAGAGTTGATATGCTATTAGACTTGATTATGCTAGTTATGCATATGCTATTGAATCTTTTATATGGTTAACAAGGCAAATGACAATAGTCAGCTTAATAATGATAATTGTTATCTTTTTCTTTATGTATTTTATTAATCATCAGTGTTGCTGAGCGTATTTGTTATATATGATTAAACTTCTTAAAAATATTTAATTATTTAATATGTTGTAATCAATAAGAGTTGTTGGAGGTTATATCTCTTGCTAAAACATGTGTCTCACCCTTATGGTTCACCACATTTTTTTCAGTTATCAACAATGATGACAACATAACCGTGGAAGTAAAGAGGAACTATAGTAATAAATCTTTGAGAAAGTTGATTAGAAGTCTAGTGGATAATCCTCTAAAAACATATGCCTCATAGTTCTTGAATATTATGGGATGCCAACCTGGTTGATTGAGTTGTTAATTACAACAACCATTAAAGGAACATAGAGATGAAACCTTGTAAAGTTACATATGATAAGATATACATGATGTTCTATGTTTGGTAAGAACTAGCAAGTATGCACTTTGATGTTTGGTACAACAAATAGTATAGTCCAGGATAACAGTTAGAGTCCCAAGTTGAAAGGTACTACCAGACCTGTACATGTGGTACAACAGTTCCTATGTTGAACCAAGGTGATACATGTAGAAGTAGAGGGAGAAGAATAACACTTCTATGAGAATAATTTGACATCATCATGAAATGAAAGTTACCATGTAGAATACTGGGGATGAGTTGCATGAGAAGTATCCATCTTTGTCTCCCTTGGATTTTGGGGGCGAAATCCCTATTAGGGGTTTATGGTTGAGAGACCCCTAACACTGCTTAAAGTGTTGGACGTACTTAATTATCATAATTGAATTATTAGAACTATAATATAACCTTGTGATATGATTTGGAATCATAATACAAGCTTAAGTTTCAAGTTTGGTCCAATTTGAACAATATTTGTGCAAGTTATGGAATTTTAGGTACATTATGGACTTTTCTACGATTTACCCAATTGGGAGGTTTTTCTTGCAATTTATCACTTGCATTATGTTCTATGGATGTTCTCTCATCATTCTTGAGAATTTTTGAGCCATGGGATGCCTAGTTGAACCTTAGTTTAGAGGTGTTTTCCTCAATGGTATTTTAGGGTTTACCTCTTTGTGGATGAGGTACCTTTAGGAGCTATCAAGCAAATGGTTTATTTGCTTTGTTTGCAAAATCAAGAAACAAGGGATAAGAAGGCTTCCATGGACGGTGGGTTAGCTTTTTGTGTGTCTGGTTGTATATCCTGAATAGTTTAATGCCATGGATGCATGGAGAGCTTTTAGACACCTCATACTTCTTCTCTTTCCTAATCCTTTAAGATTTATATATCTACTTTTAAGCTCCCAAATGAAAGTTTTTCTCTCTACCACTTCCCTCCTGCTAAGAACCTCATTACCTCTCTATTTATCTATAGAGTACATGTACAAGGTAGTATAAGAAGGTGAATTTCTTGGTGGAAACATGTAGGGTTTTATTTTTCTTCCTTTAGGGGTTCTAAAGGTCCTTCTTGGCGATCTTGACCTAACGTAGTAAGTTTCACCTTCTCTTTCCTATTTCTTGTGCTGTTATTCTTCCTCCTATCTTTCTCTAGGTTGTAACCTTGTTGTTCCATGTTAGAAGTTGTTCTAAAGCTCTAAAACCCTACCTTTCTTGCTCCTTATGCTTAGGGTTTGCTTCTTTGATGGAGAAAGGTGTTAGATGGACGAGTTTAGAGCTTATGATTGGATTTTTATACCCTACCTGCTCGAGTTTTTTTCAGTTTGGGATTTTATCTTCTCATTAGAGGCAAGTTTTATAACTTTCTCCACGTTTATTGCTTACCATAAGAATGCTAGCTCATGTTCTTGCTTTAAAATGATGATCCATGCACTAAAAAGCTATGCTCGACTTGGATTTCAATTTTTATGATGTTCCCTATGTTGATTTTAGTTCTAGATGAATTTGTAATCATGTGTACATTCCTCCTAAGGTATAATATGTCTTGGATCAGGTTGGTTTGACAACTAATGGTGCTAAAAACCTATCAACCAATGGTCAATTTTAGGGTTTAAACCAAATGTATTCTATAAACACGTGTGACCCAATGGTGGTACCATTGCAACAACCAATGGTGTTGTCTTCATGACAACTGATGGTGGTGACCAAGGGTGTCAAATGATGTTCACCCATTAGGTCAGGTTTTGTCCTAATTAGAAGCTTAATGATCAACAACTAAGTACCCTAATGATGTTATCAATCAATGGTGACATTAGCTTGATATCCGATGATGATTAATGAATATAGTTTTGATCTAACAAACTATGGTGACTCACTGGTCACTACTGATGGTGGATCATATCTCCACAAATTATGTTGAGTTAGGCATGTATTTGTAGCATCAATTAAGTATTAAACCAATGGTTACTTGGGTCACTTGATGCAATGGTTGGACCTATACTCAAATTGATGGTTTTAAAATATGAACTTGACCCAATGTTTAAGATCTAATTATTTTTTCATCCAATAAAAATTGGAATGATGTCTAATGTAATATGTTGGTACTAATAAAGTGATTTAGATAGTTTCCTTTATGAGATCAACTTAAGAAGCTCATTTATTGATGAATATTTTAAATAAACAAACGCTTGTGGGTTTTATCCTACTCTCAATGAAACTTTTTATGTTGTTAATGAAGGGATGTCTAGGGTTAGATGGTGACTTTTCTAGATCACAACTCAATAACTTGATAGATGTTTTATTCAACGTGTTTACTTATGTAAACAACCAATAGTCATATCTTCTCAACAATCCAATGTTTTGCTATGATGCTTATGGTAAGTTTGTACGGTTTGAGTGATGTTGAATCCTGATGGAGGTTTACCTTAATAATATTGTCTTACCTTTTCCCTCATATGATTAGTTATAATAAATATAATGATTTAATGGGTAAACCTAATGAAGTTTATTTTGTTATACTTAGCCCTAATATAACCAAGTGATGGTAATTGATTATGAACAACCCCTTCAATGATGAATAGAATCATGGAGTATTCTCTTTTGTGGTTGAACCCTAGTATGCTATAACATGATTGTTACACCTTGAGTTATGTGTGGATATATACATGACAATGTACAATATATGATGGTGATGCTTCACCTTATGCATCCATGATCCAATGGGGATTCCATGAGTTAGGGTTTCAGTATGAGTGTTGATTAGTAATATTAATATAATTTATCTTGTTGAACCTAACTATAATGCAAATAGATAAATTCGAGTATTCATGTTTAACCTTCTTATATGATGGCATGATGGTGGAATAATCTCCTTAATATGATCATAACCTTAATGTGCTAATTGGTGGTTATCATAGCCACATGATTGATACTTTCTTATGCTAAACCTGTGCATTATGACTATGAGGAGGGTTAATCATATCTAGATTCCTTACTTGTTGATGTAATAAAGGAATGTTCTTAATGTTAATATAACCCTGTTATGATTGTTTATGAATATCTCCCAGCCCATTAACTCAATACTGTGTTGTCTGGTGTATTATATGTAAGTGATGTTGTTGAGCCTTATTATAAGGCATGGAAAGATAATGATGATCTTGCAGGGAATTTTATGATGGTCTTAATGACCTTTGGGCATGGTTGAGCCCTGAATGAGGTGTAATCCTCATGTTGATAATGATTGATACCCTATGATATTTTGAAAATGATTTATATCTTGTGATAGATGACTAGTGTAGTCTCATGAATGGCAAGTGAATAGTAACATGTGATGATGAGATGAGAAATTATGTTTCACATGTTTTATATCTTTTGAAGTTGTGATACTTATATGCTTACTAAAAGTGAATTAGGGTTTGTATGTCCACTTGTTTGATGCAACCTTAATTCACCCAATTGGCATAACTAATCAAGTGAAACTCTAATCATGTAGTGCCATGTGCCACGAATCCATCTGAGTGTCTGAACTTGCTAGATGGTGAAATGAGTATTCCTAAGGGAAACTTAGAGCGCATACTGTTGAGTATTTGGGGCGCTTGTCATCCTAAAATTAAGTATTTAGGGAGGATGACTGCAGTCATACCTAGCCCTCAGTTTCAGAACGACTACAGTCATGTCTTGGTGATTATATATGTGATAAGATAGGAGGACAACTGTGGTTGTACCTCAGATTGTAGGGTATGCATACCCACCTCCTTTCACTAGTGTTGTGACTTGTACCAAGGATAGACTAGGTTGTTAGCAGCTTGATCCTATGTGTTGTTGTAGAAGACTCAACTGATCGAGGGTGGATAAGATCTTAGGTGTTCGACTCTTCCTATATCTTGTATGACACTGATTGCGACCAAGCGGTGGTCAGTTGGAACTTGAGTGGTATCCTCAAATTCCTCAAGGCTTAATAAAAGATGTAATAAAACTGTGTAGCATATTTGTTAGGGTTATATACAACACTTCACATTGGATGATAACCCTTGTTTGTTCTCTTTACATAAAGATGATGCTTAGTGCAATTAAGAGATAGTAGATATACTTATGTTATGAATATGCTTAACATTGTAGATGCGTACATACAATAACCATGCTTATGTTGATAGCTATACTGCTACTGCTGATTATAATTATGATGCTAGATATCTCATGTTGTTAGTTATGTTTAGCATGCAAGCCATGCCTCTATTATTACAAATGCCTATACTGCTAATGATGCTTATGAAAATACTCATGCTTATGTTGTTAAATCTGCTTATGATATTGATATGTTCAAACTTGTTAGACATGCTAATGTTGTTCGACATCCTTATGATACTAGACTTATTCATGTTAATAGAGATTATATGCTACTAGACTTGATTATGCTAGTTATGCATTTGTTACTAAATCTCTTATACAGTTAACAAGGCAAATGACGATATTCAACTTAATAATGATAATTTTTATCTCCTCCTTTATGTATTTTGTTAATCATCAGTGTTGCTGAGCCTATTCGTTATATCTAATTAAACTGCTTAAAAATGTTTAATTATTTAAAATGTTGTAATCAATAAGCATTATTGGAGGTTATATCTCTTTCTGGGACATGGGTCTTGCCCTTGTGGTTCATCACATCTTTTTAGGTAATTGGTAGTGACAACAATAAAATTGTGAAAGTAAAGAGGAACTACAGTTTTGAATCTTTGAGAAAGTTGATTAGATGTCTAGAGTGTCCCTTTACTCTCAAGTCCGGGCAGGAAAAGTTTGTATATGGTGTTTCAAACAAATCAGACTTTTGTAAGCATGTTAATGCTTGTTTGTGTGGCATATACAAATATTGTTCTCCTGTGTATATATGTTGTGGCTAAGGTGATAGAACAATTTGTATCAAATTATTGGCATATTATGGATACAAGAAAGATGTTGGGCTCTTATGTGAATGTTTCTGAACGGGTGTTGATGTTGAAATTGGTTTTAGTTTACCCATATTTTTGGGTATGTGATTTATTAATGATCGATTGTGTTTTATGTTTTGAGTAATCTCGTTTGGTGTAATAGTTTCTTACATCTAACAAACCATTATTCATATTTATCTCCATTAGAAAACTTACCAACCATAATTTGTTCAACCATCATTATTGAGGGCATGCTATACTGAGAAATATCACAAAATATCTATTTGTAATCATTTCATTAAATTTCATTCAATAGGTTCCTAAAATGGATAATCAATCTCATATTAGGATCAAAATAAAATTGTTTTTTATATTCTTTTGATATTTATATGTCATTATTCATGTCTTTGGATAGTTATACTCTATAATAGGGTGTTATAAAAGGTGTAGCATACCAAACATTAGGTATAAAATATATTTTGAGTTATTATTCAAAAATTTACTCTAACTTGATCACATTAACAAATTAAACCTTCATTTGAAGTCTGATTTAGTTATATTAACCCATCAACATATTCTTTGGTATAGTTAGCCTTCATTTGTGGTTATTTTGTCTAAATGTGTTGACTCTCTCTCTCTATATATAAATATGTTTTCTATTAGGTCCTTCTATTTTACTCAGTGAGTCATTTCAACATCATTTTAGTGTAACTCAAAGTATTTGTGCCTTTTAATTTAATGTTGTATTGATCTAGAACTCTCAGTGTCATAAATAAAAGCTTTGGGATCAACAAAGGATATCAATCCTATTATTAGGTGTCAATAATTTAAATAAACAAGAGTAGTTAAATGAGACTTCTTAGGATCATAACTATATGAGTCAACATATTGTTAAATTAGTTAATATGATTTCCACTCATGGTTCAAATTTTAATGGCAAATGATTTTGTCCTGTAGAGGATGAACATTTAGAAGTAATAAGAAAGTAGGAGATAATAATAGTTGTATTAGACTTTATTATATTAGTAATTGTGAGACATACATGCACCTTCTTCCTTCCTTGGTATTTACTAGTAGACGGTTATTTAGAAATAATGGAGAGACCATCAAATATGACCACACCATCCCAAGAAATGAAACCATTTCGATCCCAATCACATCCATCACCTCTACCCCCATGACCACCTCCAAAACACTCCCCATACAACTTCTCACTTGGATGACATCTCAATCTTATCTCTACCTAGACCTCAACACCAGTGTAGAGTAGAAGAAATGTCAACTTGGTGCTTAATGAATTCAATTGTTCATAGTTCTAGTAAATCAATCGCCACATCAACTAATTTCTCCTCATTAACAAGCCCCCATCTAAACCCTAACATGACCCTTCTAACTCCATATAATCCTATCTTGGGTCCCCTCACCAACATCAAAGTTGCAAGACCTCTGATAAAAAAACTACAAACCCTCTATTGAGCCCCAACCATTTTGACATCTTAAACAAGTCTAAAACCCATCCTCTAACCATATTTCATCAACAAAAGACAATAAATGAGAATCCATGTTGCCTCCTCCTCCTGCATCATAGCCAACTCCCAACTGTGATTCATGGTCCCTCTTACTAGTGGATTGAATCAGTGATTAGTAACACAAAGTGTCAATTCATGGTCCCACTTTCTAATGGATCGAATAAGTGATTATTAACACAGAGTGTTCCATCGAGAATGTGGGAAGTAGATTTGTGAATGCTCCTACCACATACACTGGAGGCAATTATGTTCATGTGGATGAGTTTCTTAAAGACCTAACAATTGTTCCCACTTTAAATGTGCAAAACCACCACTATAATGAACCCCCCCTTCTTTATCTAAGCCAACACCTAGAACCCAACAAGAAACTACTTGTAATTCTTGTTGATGAGAAATATAGATATAAAATCATCACCTTGTGGATCTCCTTCCTTGACTCCACTAGATCACCAAACCACCTAATTTGATCCCAGAAACTTCATACCAAATACCAACACGTATAACACATCACTGTTGACCTAAGGGTTATACATTGTCCATATTTTGATAATGACTTAACTATTCCATTCATATGTAACTAATGTGTTTGTTCAAGATTGATTTCAGGCTTTAGGTACATGAAAAGGATCAAATTACACAAGCCCTAGCTGGTCCAAGTTCAAGTCAAATGCAATGCAAGTGTGCTAATTAGGAAATCACTTCAAAAGACCTTAGAAGTTTTTTGTAATCACATGTATTATTGATATGACTTGTAACTAAGATGAGAAAATATGAGGGACACAAAATACCAAGGTTTAATCACCCAAAAGTCAATTTAGAAGATTTATCACAGTTTTTTCATCCAAATCGACCGATCCTATGATGGATTTTCTAAAGATGACCCATTGGTCGAGTTTTGCACTCATAGAACTTGACCGACCGACTCACTGAGCAAACTCAATTTTAGCTCATCGGTCGAGTGTCCAAGAACAAACTAGACTGATAATTTGAAAATTGGCTTTGTCTTTTAGTTGATCGGTCGAGTTACCTTTATTAAAATTCAACCGAATGTACTTTATGGAAAACATAGAAAAAGTGATTATAACTGTTGGTCACTTGGTTTGGGTGAAAATAGATATGTTTCCTTGTGTAAAACAGCTATATTTTGACCCCAAGTGTTCCCCAACTCAAGGGAGCATCCTCAGCTATAAATAGGACCCCTTGGAGTTCATTCCATGTTTGCTCATTCAAGATATTCAAGGTCCTTGCTATAGTTGAGTGTGCTACTACTCCTTGAGCCCCTTTCTCTCTCTAGTTTACACATCATTTCATGATTGTGAGTGAGTTAGGCATATTGTAAGAGAGCTCCACCCTTATACATGTAAAGATCTCATCTTCTCCTACTTCCATATCCCCTTCCTACATGAATAAAAGGTGAAGAAAGCCCCATCGAGTGAAGAAGGAGATGTAGCTGGTCCTCCTAAAGGTTGATGAAGAGGTGGTGATCTTCTCCAGGTGAAGGAGAAGGCAAAGGCTGAAGATCCAAGAGGAGTGGCAAAGTCCTTGAAGGCGGAAGACTTGTTCTTGAGTGGGTAAGACCTTGATGAAGGTCGAAAACTCTTGCAAAGTGGGTAAGTCCTTGGTAAGGTAGATATCTCCTTGTGCTTGGATGGGTAAGTCCTTTAGTGGTCTTGTGTTGTAACTCTTATTGGAGATAATATAGAGAAAAGCACTTGCAAAGTCCTAGAGGTTGACCTCTCTAGGTAGTGGACTGACTCACTTCTAGTTTTAAGTGTGGAACCACTCTACATCCCTTTGTCAAGTGCTTTATATCAATCTCTCTCATCCTTGCTATGCTTGTTAGATATGACTTCAAATTAGAATTTAGCTATTTCTTTAAACTTCATATAATTTGAAGGTCTAATCTATTTTGTGAGAAATTTGTATCTCTATTCACCCCCTTCTAGAGCCCTTAGATCCAACAATCTCCACCTTCAACCTCTACATACCCTCTCCTACACTGACTTATCCTCCAACTCAACAAAACTACTTAAGATTTGCAACCTTCTACAATTTCCCATAAAACCACCACCCAATCTACATACAAACTAGTCACAAGCAAAAATCCTTTAAATCCCTGAAGACCTCAGAAGCCTAAGAAGCACAGTCTAGATACCCTAATACACCTAAAGCACTTCTACTTTACCCAACCAAATCTACCACATTGAGTTGTGCACTCAACCTCTTTGTATCATTCACAAAAGTTGACAAGGGATAACAATAGTATATCAAGAAATTATGGGAAATTCTTATTTCTTGTAATATACATTTGGTTAGAGAATAATTGATAAAAGTAAAATGCTAGATAATAATTAGGAGGACTGAATATAAATCTCAAGAACATTCACAAACTGATAAGACTAGTGATAACCAAGCCATGGTAATATTTTATATTCAATAATCAAATAACTCTCTTATACAATGTTGCTACACACACAAACATATATATATATATATACATATATATGTATGTATGTATATTCGAAACCATAAAATTAGTTGGAATATCTTGGAAAGGAAGAGCACCCCTCCTAATAAGCATGGTAAGATGAGGTGATGAGGCTAGAAGGCTATTTAGATAATATAAGTGGCAAAAGAAAATCAAAGTTGTAGTGGTCCTGGAACCTAAGATCAGTAGAGATAGAAGATAAAGCAATAGCTCAGATGGGCTTTGATAGATACCATTCGGTAGAGGCAAGGGGCTTTTCATGAGGCATTTGGCTCCTTTTGAACTCCTCTAACACCTTGATCAAAATCTTGCATAGTCATAGGCAGTTTGTTCACTATAAGGTGAATGGAAAACTAGCATTCACATTCTTATATGCCAACCCACACACAAGTGTGAGAAGACTCCTATATACACACCTTGTGAATCTGAGAAAGGAAACTGCAGGGTCGTGGATCGTGGCTGGGGATTTTAACACAATGCTCAACCTGATTGAGAAGAAGGGAAGTAGCATGTTCAACCACAATGAAGCAACCCTTTTTTTAGACAAACTAATAAGGACAGGGCTACATGACCTGATGTTTGAAGGATTGTCATTCACCTATAAGAGTGGGCGACTTCACGAGCGACTGGACATAACTATGGCTAATGTGGAATTCCTGGCAAAGTTTAGAAGCGTGTGAATCAAGCATATGCCAAGAATTCTCTCTAATGATTGCCCTCTACTGATTAAAGACATCAACCAGGAGAAAAGGATACCCATACTTATTACCAAGGCATCTTGGTCGATGGATGTCAGACTTAGACACGAGGTGAAAAGGTTTTGGGATCCCAGAAAGGGTTTCCTAGAAGCATGGGATAAGGCCAAAGTAGACATTTCTACCTGGGACAACTGGGTTGGAAGCATTATTAGGAAGAAGAAAGTGAGACTCATGAATCACATTGCCAAAGTTCAACAAGATAATGCTGAGACTTATGAAGAAAGAATTGAGAAGACACTTCAAGACCTCTCTAATGAGCTGGAGATTTTCTTGGAGGAGGAATGAGATTAGAACAAAGGAGTCACCAGAGTTGGCTCAAAGATGACGATCGTAATATGAAATTTTATCAAGATTTTGTTAACTAGAGAAGAAGAATAAATACTATTACTATGCTCAAAGATGATGTTGGGTGATGGGTGGAGAACAAGTCAAAGCTTAGGAACATGGTTAACTCTTACTTCAACAACTTGTTTACTACTAATGTTGTTATTAATGAGTAGGCCTTGGAAAGGTATCCAGACAAGTTGAGAAACTTAACTCAAGCTCTGTACATGGTGATTGGATCACCCCCCCACTATGGAAGTTCTCAAGGTGTTGAAGAGATGTGATCCCTATAAGGCAGTAGGCCCTAACAGTGTGGACACTCTTTTTATAAAAATGAATTGGAATACAGTAGCTCCATCAGTGATGGAGACCATCTGCAAAGCAATTTTATGGATTATGTTGGAGGGTAAAATGTGAGATACATCACTCATCCTAATCCCTAATATTCACAACCCAAAGAGGTGGAACGACTTTAGACCCATCTCCCTAAAAAATGCTATCATAATGTCAATATGATGCAACTACCAGTTTAGGAGGTTTGCTTGGTGGGGCGCCATCTACACGGTCCCTGATTTGACATGAGATTCACATAAGGTAGTATTATGGTATTAAGTTTCATTTCTAAGAATTTATGAGAATGCATTTTTACACTAGTATGTATTGGTTTTTATCTATAATTATTGTAATGCATATCATGTTAGTAACACTCCCCAGTTGAAAAACATTTTTCTTCCGCTCATGGGATATGAAAATCTGGGTGTTGCAGCGACCAACATGGAGTTCAAAACATTGGTGACCAACATGGAGTTAAAAAAAACTCATTGATCACATAAAGTAAAATATTGGTGTCCCACATGGAATCCAAGTCTTGGAAACCACATTGAGATCAAAAACTCATCGAACAGGGAGTTCAAAACCTTAGTGACCGATCATGGAGTTCAAAAATCTCATCGACCAACATGGAGTCACATACATATGCAAGGTTTAGTTTTTCTACCTTCATGGCAAAAATGTGTACTAGGTTTAGAGGTACATCAAGAAGGATCATCTACTCAAGACCTACTATCTAAACTCAACCTTAAGCAAAGATAATATCTTTCTACTGGGAACAACATTTTTAGGGTATGATCATGTACATGCAAGGTAAGAGTAAGTGATAATCATGGAGAAAGTTATATAACTCACCTTAGATATGATGAACAAGATCCAAATAGCAAGTTAGATTGAGGAAAGAAGTTAGAAACCCAATCTTGATCACTCCACTCAGCCAATCTAGCTTCTTCTACAAAACAGAAGCAAAACTCTATGTCAAGGAAGTAAGAAAGAGGTGTTCTTCAACCACTAGTTCAAGCTCCACCATGGATCCAACCAAGAAGAAGAGAGAGAAAGGTAGGACAAAAAGAAAAACAAAGGAAAAGACGAAGATCTCCCTTCCTATTCAATCTACACTTGTCTGAACACAAAATATTGACACTCCTAAAAAATATAGAGAACATGTTATTTCCCACAATTACACTAATGAAGTCTCCCTTCCTATACATAATGTAGAATACCTAATTGGGTAAAGTGTAAGACCCCTGACCTTGATTTTGTTTGAACATACTTTCTTAACATAATTGGATGCTTAAAATCCCAACTCAACCCTAAGATGTGCTTTTATATCATGTGACAAGCTTAAGTTTCATGCTTGGCCCAGCTTGAACACTATTTGAGCAAGTTATGCAAATATATGCTTGTTTAGGAATTTTATGCAATTTACCCATATCTAGGATTTTTCTTGAAATTTTTCACATACTTTTTGTGCCTCACATGTTATCATATTATGCTTGATATAGTTTTTCTTTGGGTGCCTTGTTACACTTTGGTTTGAGCAGTGACAACTAGCCTTGTGCTGAGATTAGGGTTTGCTCTCTTGGATGCCCTAGCACAATGGTTGACCTTGAGTATCAAGCCACCCAATGTTGGTGATCTCCAAGGTTTTATGTGACCTCTAGTGTTGGCAGTATCCATTGTTTTATGTGGCCACCTAGTTTTGGCAGTCGATTAGACTTCTAACTCATCTTGGTAGACAACATTTCCATTGTTGGCGGTCGTTTGGTTTTCTGATCATCTTGGTCACCAACATTCCTAGTGTTGGCAGTCAATGAGTTTTCTTATGTGAGCATTTGGTATTCTGAGAAGCATAGTCAAATTGGTTACATGGATGAGATGCTTTCATGGGAAAGATGTTTGACCTTGGACACATGCCATGCATGGCTTCACACCTCTTCGTTCCTCCCTCTCTCCTACCCCAAGCTTATATACATGTCTCCTTGTATGCAAATAGGTTCTTTACACACATATCTCTCTCTCTCTTCTTTCTTGGTGCTCGGAACTTGTCCCCACTTTCTTGGTGGAGAAGGAGGAGACAAGGTAGGAGAACCTTGGCCGGTCTTGCTTGCATGAGCACCTAGGGTTTGGATCTACCCTTGTTGAGGTCGTTTGGTGCTTCCTTGCTTTGCTTCTTGGTCTTGGTAAGTGATATCTTCCACTTTTCCTTCATTTTTTTCTATCCTGCCTTCCTCTATTTTCTTCTTGGTCAGATGCATGGTGGAGCTTTAACTAGTGGTTGAAAAACACCCCTTTCTTGCTTCCTTGACCTAGGGTTTTGTTTTGTTGTGGAGAATAAGTTAACTTGACCGAGTGGAGTGCTCAGGATAGACTTTATACCTTATTTCCTCAACCTACCTTGCTATATAGAGATTCTTTATCATCTCTAAGGTGAGTTATATAACTTTCTCCACGATTATTTCTTACTATTACCTTACATGTACATGATCATCACCTAAAAATGTTGTTCCAAATAGAAAAATGTTGTCTTTGCCTAAAGTTGAGTTTAGATGGTATATCTTGAGTAGATGATCCTTCTTGATGTACCTCCAAACCTAGTGCACATTTCTACGTTGAAGGTAGAAAACCTAGACCTTGCATATGTTTATGACTCCATGTTGGTTGATGATATTTTTGAACTTCATGATCAGTCGCCAAGATTTTGAACTTCATGGTTGATGAGTTTTTTATCTCAATGTGGTCGAAAAGATTTGGATTCCAAGCGGGTCACCAAGATTTAACTCTTTGTGGTCGATGAGTTTTTTTGAACTCCATATTGGTCACTAATATTTTGAACTCCATGTTGGTCACCAAGATTTTTGGCTTCATGTTGGTTGATGAGATTCCTAACCCTAGTGGTCGCCAGGATATCTAACCCTAGAGGTCACCCAAATATCTAACCCTAGAGGTTTCTAAGATATCTAACGCTAGTGGTTGACAATATATCTAACCCTAGTGGTCGCCAAGATATCCAACCCTAGAGGTCACCAAAATTCTAACCCTATTGGTCACCAAAGTTTCTAATCCTAGCAGACAATGAGGTTTCTAAACCCTAGTGGTCGATGAGGTTTCTAAACCCTAGCAGTTGATGAAATTTCTAATCCTAGTTCTTGATGATATTTCTAACCCTAGAGGTCGCTAAACTTTTTGACCCTTGGTGGTCGATTGGATTTCTGACTCTTGGTGGTAAATGACTTTTTTGATGGTTGGTTGAATTCTGAATTGAAAAAATAACTCAACTATCCTTGTTGAACCTAACCCTAATACTAATAGGTGATGATGGTTAGTCATATTTAGATTCCTTGTGTGATTAGTATGATGTGGAAATACTCTCTCTCTTAATGTTGTTGTAACCCTAATATGTATTTTTATATGAACATAATAAGCTATTAAATGTAATGTTATGTCGAACATATATGTCACATATATGGTGATGGTATGATGATGGTAAGGCATGAAAAGATAATGATATTCTTATAGGAAACAATGTGAATGGCCTTATGACCTTGGAGATTGTTTTGTGCCCTAATTGAGGTGTTATCCTCTTCATGATGGACAATGATTGGTATCCTATAATGATGTGATAAAAATCATGTCTCATACATTTTATATCTTCTAGAGTTGTAATATACCCATGTTTTTGGTAGATTTCTTTTAGGGTTTGTATGTAACATGATTGATGCAGTCTTAACTTACCCAGTTGGCATTAACTAATCATGTGAAACCCTAATCATGTAGTGCCCTATGTTGTGTATCCATTCTAGTGTCAAGATTTCTTGTATGGTGAAATGAATTCCTCTAATGGAAGCTTGGAGTTGTATATTATTGAGTATATGCATTGATTTGAGGATGGTTGCATCATACATTAGCAGGAGAAGGTCAAAGACATATCTCAGATGATTATGGTTTAGTTTATATGATGTTTTGAGGACAGTTGCGGTTGCACCTCAGATGTTAGGGTTTGTATACTATGGTTACTAGTGTCGTGACCTATATACCTTGGGCAAACTAGGTTATTTTGTAGCTTGACTATATAGTCATTGTGGTTGACTCGTATTGACCAAGGGTGGATAAGATTTTAGGATTCCGGCTCTCCTAGATCTTGTACATAACTAATTTGCACTTAGAAGTCGTCAGTTGGACTTTGAGTGGTATACCTCAAACTCCCTTGGGCTTAATAAAAGATGTAATCCAACTATGTAGCACATTTGTTAAGGGTTAAACATGATTCACATTGTTTGTAAACCCTTTCCTTGTTTCTCATATGGTTATTTTGTTATATAATTCAATAGGACAAGTTAATTGTTTAGTAAATGGTAACCTTATCTATTCCTTTATATACTTGTTAATCATGCATGTTGTTATGCTTACATGTTTAACTTGCTTAGTAATGTTTAATATGTTTAGTTTCTTAACTTGTTTGATAATATCACTTGTTATAATCAATAACTGTTGTTGAGAGTTGTATCTCTTGCTGAGATGTTGGTCTCACCTCGTGGATCACCACATCTTTCTAGGTGGTCGTTAGAGACGTCGTCAGGATTGTGGTGGTGAGGAAGAGGATCCTAAAGAGCAATAGAAGTAGGAGGTGGGGTATTAGTTAGTGTGTCCTAGAGTTGTCCTTGTACTCTCAGGTCCGGGAAGGGCATGTTTTGTAGAAAAAATGTATATTGACTCGAGTTTTTGGAAGTATGTCGTTGTTTGTATATGGCATGTATAGGTGGAACTATATCTTTTGTAAACATGTTGTGGTTGAGTCCTCTATACATACATGTAAATACCTGATATGGTATGTGTTGATATGCAAGTTGTTGGACCTTAATGTATATATTTAAATACATGATCGTAATTTTAAATCGATTTAATTTTACCCTCTTTTATAATTATGTGGTTAATTAGCGGTTGATGAGGTGTTTTGTTTTGAGTAATATCATTTAGTGTGATGGGGAATCATAGTTTGGTTGGTATCATAGATTTAGGTTCATGGAGTCTACAAGGACTTAGGACTTAGGTTTTGTGTTTGTTCTTACGTAAACCAACATATATGATCATAGGTTATGGTCGTGTAGAAATGTCTAGAGAATATGAAGAGCATGCTGAGAGTAGCTAAGCCACACCAGGAGGTAGCGGTAGGAGGTTGACATGATGGTAGAGTGCCCGTGATGGGGCCAGAATAGCCTGTGATGCCCCAGTTCGACCTAACAACCATGACAAATCCTTCTTTACAATCCATGTTTGGACAGCTAGGACATCCATCCCTAATGTGGAATCTTAGGGTTCTGGGAAGACATTTGGGAGGTTGAGGTGTGTTGGATCCATCAAGTTCGTAGGTACAATAGTGCTGACTGATGTTGATATGTGGTTGACTGAACTTGATAAGGTGTTCAAGATTTTGAACATTCTGGAAGAGTGCAAGGTGAAGCATGTTGTTTACCTATTGAAGTGCAGTACTGGCCACTGGTGGGCCATAGAAGAGGACAAAAGACCATGAGTTGATGTAGTTCGGGAAGAGTTATGGTGGGAGTTTGTGAGTTGTTACTTCACAAAGATGTATATGAATGAGAAGATAAGATAGTTTGAGAAGTTGTGTCAAGGTTCAATGTCCATCAATGAGTATAAGGTGAATCTCATGGAGCTTTTCAGCTTCTATCCTCATATGGAAGTAGTGGAGAAGGAGATGATCTGAAGGTTTGAGCATGGATTTGTCTATGATAGCAACAACTTTGAAGAATAAAGAGAGGTTCTCTACTATTATGAAGTCAATGAGGAGGATTGAGAGATCTTCTATCGAGAAGTGGAAAGCCAATGCTAAGAAGATACTAGCTTAGTTTTAAGAGAAATCATTTAGTGGATTTAAGAAGACAAGGTTTCCACCACCACAGTCACAATAGAGATCCGCCTTCTCTGAGCCAAGATTAGGAGTACATTCACAGTGGTCCCTAAGCAAGGGAAGAGGTCACCTCTTTCCGCTAGTAGGATCATGTAGTACATCAGTAGTATCGGTGACATGGTCATCTAGGTTACAATACAAATCTAGGACGTGTCATAAGTGTGGACAAGTAGGGCATCTGATGTGGGTGTGCCCTATGAAGGATGAGGAAGTGACAAAGTAGGTGAGGCATAGGAAGGATCTTCTGGACCATCCAGAAGGACAATAGGTGATGACTAGATTCTAAGCTATTAATCAGTCTGAGGGTGTGGTCAATCCATGAGTTGTGACAGATCTGATGGAACTTTTTCATTCTGACTTATTTACTTCTTATTTCATATTTATTTTGGTTGATCCGGGTGCACACACTCTTTTATCACCAGAGAGGTGATTAGTAGTTTTTATCTTTCTATTTGTAGTAGATCTAATATCCCTTTTCTTGAAACCTCCCTTGTTGGTTTCGTAGAGATGCGGGAGGTCTATCCATCTTGAGTTCTTTCTTTCTCAGAACACAACATTCAAGTGGATCTTATGCCAATTGACATGCATGGATTTGATGTGATCCTTGGAGTGGATACCTTGGAGAAGTACAAGGTTTTTTGGATTGTAGTTCTAAGGTGGTGACATTATGTGATGGAGATGTTTCGTGGTTCCTCTAAGGAGATAGGAAGATTCTTCCAATGTGTTTGGTGTCAGCTATGACAGTAGAGAGGTTGATGAGATAGGGTGTGAGTCCTTCTTGGAAAATGTTGTTGATACCAAGAGGAGAGGTGCTAGTGTCTAGGAGGTACCAATAGTGTGAGGGTTTGAGGATGTCTTCCTTGAGGAGTTTCTTGGTGTTCCCCATTCTAGAGAGATTGATTTTGATATTAATCTTGTTCCTAGAACACAACCCATAGACCAATATCCCTACATGATAGCACTAGTAGATATGCAAGAGTTAAAGAAATAGTTGTAAGAGTTGATGGATAAGGATTTCATCAGACTGAGCACTTCCCCTTAGGGTACTCCCATGTTGTTTGTAAGGAAGAAGGATGGTTCTATGAGGCTTTTTATAGATTATCGGAAGTTGAACAAGGTTACAGAGAAGAACAAGTACCCATTATCGATGATTAATGATCTATTTGATCAGTTGAGAGGTGCTATAGTGTTCTCCAAGATAGATCTGAGATCAGGGTAACACCAACTGAGGATCAAGGAAGATGACATACCTAAGACTGCTTTTAGGACTAGGTATGGTCACTATGAGTTCATTTTATGCTGTTTGGGTTAACCAACATGCTAGAAGCTTTCATGGATCTGATAAAAGGGTGTTCAGACCATATGTAGATCAGTTTTTTTGTGTTTATTGATGATATCTTGATATACTATCCAGAAAATCAACAACATGATGAACACCTTCGTAGGTCTTTGACGTTGCTGAGGAAACACATGTTGTATGCTAAGTTCAGTAAGTGTGAGTGTTTCTTGACCAAGGAGTCTTTTTTTGGTCACATCATATTGGCTAAGGGTGTTTGTTTAGACCCAAAGAAGTTTGAGTCTATGCTGGAATGGGAGTAGACTAAGACATTGACCAAAGTTTGAAGCTTCCTATGTTTGGCTGGATACTACAGGAGATTTGTAAAAAATTTAGTGTTGTACATTACCCCTATCCAAGCTCACTAAGCAAGGTGTTCCTTTTGTTGGGATGACAAGTCTTAGCATTCTTTCTAATTGTTGAGGGAGAAGCTAAACAGTGCACTAGAGTTAGTTTAGCCATAGCAACGAAAAGGCTACATCATCTTCTGTGATGCTTTGAAGAATGGTTTGGGATATGTGCTGATGTAAGATAAGAACATGGTTTCTTTTGCTTCGTGACAACTTAAAAAACATGAGCAGAACTACCCAGCACATGATCTGGAATAGGGTGAGCATCAGTCCAGAACTGAACCGGATCAGACCAGACCGAGGACCGAATTTCAACAAATTTATGGACCGTAGACTGGATCATTTTAAAGTTGGACCGAGACTGAACTATTTCAATGTTGGACCAGACCGTTTAGACTATAATCAGATTTTTTATGTACTTCACAACTTATTTAATAGTAAAAATAGATAATCTTAACTACTTTTAAGAATTATATAATATACATATCAATCTTTTAAACTAATAATGTTTATATCTATGATGTGTTTGTACTTGTGACATAATATATAAATGAATATCAATGTATTTTACATATAAACCGGTCTACTATCCAGAATGTGGTCTGACCGGTTTTGGACTGGACTAGACCAGACTACAGGTTGAACTTCCAAAATTTCTAAACTGTGGACTGAACCAAACTTAGACCGTCCAATACTGGACCGTACCAGACTGAATTGAGCAGTTCAATCTGTTTTTTTGGTCTGGACCACCATTTTCTCACCCCTAATCTAGAGGTTGAAGCATTGTTTCATGCCCTGAATATTTTGAGGCACTGTCTGTATGGGGAGAAGTTCCACATCTTCACCAACTATAATAACTTCCAGTACATCTTCTTGAAACAAGTGTTGAACATGAGGCAAAGGAGATGGATGGAGTTGATCAACGAATATGACTACACCATAGACTACCATCCACGGAAGGTGAATATGGTGGCTTATGAGTTGAGTAGGAAGTCATTTTCGTCATCAAATGTTGATGTGGTGAAATTACATTTTATGGTGTGTCACAAAAAGGATATGCTGATATCACTTTATGAAATGAACATATAGATGGAGGTTTCTCTATTGGTTGGATTGTTAACACGGTTATAGATAAAGCCTGCCTTGATGCAGTAGATCTGATATGCTCAGTAGAATGATATTGTGATACATATGATTAGGTTGGAGTTTGGGAGTAAGAAGCATGATGGTTTCCATAAAACAAATGATGGGACAATTTGTTTTCACAATAGGATAGTGGTTCCAGATGTCGAGGGCCTAAGGAATATGGTACTTGAGGATGCTCATTCCTCGATGTACGTAATGAACCCTAGAAGTACCAAGACATACCATTATTTGAAGGATTCATATTGGTGGCAAGGTTTGAAGCATGATATGGTGGAGTTTTTTTTTCTAAGTGTCCAGTTTGTTAGCAGGATGGGGCAACGCATGAGAAGCCAATAGGGACTTTGCAACCTTTTCCAATACCACAATGGAAATGGGATCATATTACCATGGACTTTGTGGTTAGACTTCCTAGGATAGTCAAGTGTCATGATTCCATTTGGGTGATAGTTTATAGGTTGACCAAGTCAGCTCACTTCCTTCCAGTCAAGATGAGGTATATAGAAGAGAAGTTAGCATAAGACATATTTGATGAGATAGTTTTTCTGCATGGTATTCTAGTTACCATAGTATCTGATAGAGGCCCATAGTTTACGATTCAATTTTGGGAACATCTTCATACAGTTATTGGGACACAACTGACATTTTAGTACAACTTTCATCAATAGATATATGGTCAGTCGGAGAGGACCATTCAGATCTTGGAGGATCTTTTAAGGGCATGTGTCTTGTAATTACTTGGTAGTTGGGATATACATATGAGTTTTATAGATTTCACCTACAACAACAATTATTAGAGGAGTATAGACATGTCATTGTATGAAGCTTTGTATAGGAGACGTTGTCGGTCACCTCTTTGTTGGTATGAGATAGGTGAATATCAACTTTTGGGTCCTTAGTTGGTACATCAGACTACAAATAAGATCAAGGGATATAGCAACAGTTAAAAGCAACTCAGGATAGACATAAGTCATATGTTGATAATTACTACATACTATTGGAGTTCCAAGTTAAGATTGTCTGTATCTCATGGTTTTCCCTTGGAAGGGTGTATTGAGGTTTGGTAAGAAGGATAAGTTGTCTTTGAGGTATATAGGACCATACCCTATCTTGACATGTGTTGGAAAGGTGGCATACAAGTTGGAGTTACTACTAGAGTTGCACATGTTACATAATGTCTTTCATGTTTCTATGTTGAGGAAGTTTCACCATGATACAGAGCAGACATTGCAACCAATGGAGGTTGAGTTGGAGGAAGATATATTGTATGTTGAGGGTCCTGTGTTGATCCTAGATAGGAGAGTGAAGAGTTGAATAATAAATATATATCCCTAAGAAGGTGTTGTGGCACCACCGTGGTGTGGAGGAAGCCACATGGGGCTTAGAGGATGAGATGTGTAGGAAGTACCAGACTTTGTTTGTGTAGGATATTGGGGGTAGAATCCATGTTAGGGATTTATGTTTGTAAGCCCTATGACCTTGCTTTTGGTTGAGCATGCTTGTTTAACATAATTGAATGCTTAATATGTCCTTTGATATCATCTGACAAGCTTAAGGTTCAAGTTTAGACCAATTTGGACACCATTTGAGCAAGTTTTGCAAGTATATGCTTCTTTAGGGATTTTATGTAATATACCCATGTCTAGGGTATTTTCTTACAATTTGTCACATGCTTGTTATTACTCACATGTTTTCATGTCATGTTTGATATATTTGTGCTTTGTGGCACCTTGTTACACCTTGGTTTGAGCAGTGACATCTAGCATTGTGTTGAGATTAGGGTTTGCTCTTGGATTCCCTAATTCAATTGTTGACCTACAATATTGATCCACCTAGTGTTTGTGGTCTCCAAGGTTTTATGTGACCTTTTCTGTTGGTGATTTCTATGGTTTTAGGTGGCCACCTAGTCTTGGTAGTTGATGAGACTTCTAACTCATCTTGGTAGCCAACATTTCTAGAGTTGACAGTTATTTGGTTTTCTGATCATCTTGGTCTCCAACATTCCTAGTGCTGGCAGTCGATGAGTTTCCTTATGTGGTCGTTTAGTCTTCTAAAAAACATAGTCAACTTGGTTACATGGATAAGATGCTTGCATGGGCGATACGTTTGACCTTAGACACACGACATGCATGACTTGACACCTCTCCCTTCCTCTCTTTCTCTCTCTCCCACACCAATCACACCAAGCTTTATATACCTCTCTCCTTGCATGTAAAAAAGTTTGTTACAAACATAGATCACTCTCTTTTCTTCCTTGCTTCTTGGAGCTCGTCCCCCTTGCTTGGTGGAGAAGGAGGAGCCAAGGCAGGACAACCTTGGTCGATCTTTCTTGCATGTGCACCTAGGGTTTGGATCCACCCTTATTGAGGTTTTTTTGGTGCTTCCTTGATTTGCTTATTGGTCTAATAAGTGAAATCTCCCTCTTTTCCTTTGTTTTTCTTATTTCCCTACCTTCCTCTCTCTTCTTTTTGGTTAGATCCATGGTGGATCATGAACTAGTGGTTGAAGAACACCTTTTTCTTACTTCCTTAACCTATGGTTTTCTTTCTTTTTGGAGAAGATGCTAGCTTGGCTGAGTGGAGTGCTCAATCTAGGGTTTCTTCCTTCTTTTACTCAACCTAACTTGTTGTCTCAAGCTTCTTCATCTTCTCTAAGGCACTCTATATAACTTTCTCAATGATTATTGCTTAATCTTACCTTGCATGTACATAATCATACCTTAAAAATGTTGTTCCAAGTACAAAGATGTTATCTTTGCTTCATTTTTAGTTTAGATGGTAGATCTTGAGTAGAAGATCCTTCTTGATGTACCTATGAACTTGGTGCACATTTCTACATTGAAGATATAAAACCTAGACCTTGTATATGTGTGACTCCATGGTGGTCGATGATGTTTTTTAACTCTATGATCGGTCACCAAGATTTTGAAGTTCCTGTTCTTTGCATTTTTTATCTCAATGTTGTCACCAAGATTTGGATTCCATCTTGTATGCCAAGATTTCACTCTATGTAGTCAATGAGTTTTTTTTAACTCCATGTTGGTTGCCAATGTTTTGAACTCCATGTTGGTCACCAAGATTTTTGGCTTCATGTTGGTTGGTGAGATTCCTTACCCGAGTGGACACCAGTATATCTAACCCTAGCGGTCGTCAAGATATCTAACCCTAGTGTCACCAAGATATCTAACCCTAGTGGTTTCCAAGATATCTAACCCGAGAAGTCACCAAGAATTATAACCCTAGTGGTCACCCAATTTTCTAACCTTAGTAGTCGATGAGGTTTCTAACCCCTAACATCGATGAGGTTACTAAACCCTAGCGGTCGATGAGAGTTCTAACCATAGCAGTCGATGAGATTCCAAACCCTAGTGATTGCAAAGCTTTCTGACCCTTGATGGTCGATTGGATTTTTGACTCTTAGTGGTTGACGGATTTTCTTATGGTTAGTTGAATGTTGAATTGTACCATTAACTCAACTATCCTTGTTGAACCAAACCCTAATACTAGTAGGTAATAATGGTTAATCATACTTAGCTCCCTTGTGTGATTAGTATGATGTGGAAATATTATGTCTCTCTCAATGTTGTTGTTACCCTAATATGTTGTTATACAAATATCATAATCTCTTGAATGTAATGTTATGTCCAACATATATGTGACATTTATGGTGATGGTTTGAAGAGCCTTGGTAAGTCATGAAAGCATAATGATGTTCTTGCAAGAAATAATGTGAATGGTCTTATGACTTCAAAACTGGTTTTGTGCCCCAATCGAGGTGTTATCCTCCTCTTCATGATGTGACAGTGATTGGTATCTTGTGATGATGTGATAAGAATTATATCTCATATGTTCTATATCTTGTAGAGTTGTAATATTCCCATGTTTTTGGTAGAACTCTTTTAGGGTTTGTATGTAACTTGATTGATGCAATCTTAACTCACCTAATTGGTATTAACTAATCGACTAAAATTCTAATCATGTAGTGACATGTGTCGTAGATCCATTATAGTGTCAGGATTTGTTGGATGGTGAAATAAGTATTTGTCTAACGGAAGCTCGGAGTCGTAAACTATTGAGTATATGCATGGTTTTTAGGGTGGCCGTAGTTATACCTCAGTAGGAGAATGGTTAAGGTCGTATCTTAGATGATTATGGTTCAATTTATATGATGTTTTGAGGACAGATGTGGTTCTACCTTGGATGTTAGGGTTTATATACCTTAGTTACTAGTGTTGTGACCTATATACTAAGGGAGGACTAGGCTATTTTGTAGCTTGACTATATATGTCACTGTGACTAATTCATACTAACTAAGGGTGGATGAGATATTAGGATTCTGGCTCTCCTAGATCTTTTATGGAACTAATTTGACTTAGTGGTGGTCAGTTGGACTTTGAATGGTATACCTCAAACTCCCCAGGCTTAATAAAAGACATTTTCCAGCCATATAACACATTTTTTTAGGGTTAAACATGATTCACATTGTTTGTAAACCCTTGTATTGTTTCTCATACTTCTAGTTTGTTATATAATGTAGTGGGATTAGTTAATTATTAAGTAAATGGTAGTATTATCTATTCCTTTATATACTTATTAATCATGCATGTTGATATGCCTACATGTTTAACTTGCTTAGTAATGTTTAATCTATTTAACTTGTTTAATAATATAACCAGCTGTAATCAATAACCGTTGTTGAGATTACTTCTCTTTCTAGGATGTTGGTCTCACCTCGTGGGTTGCCACATATTTATAGGTGGTCATCAACAACATCATCAGGATCGTGGTGGTGAGGAAGAGTAGCTTGAAGAGTAGTATAAGTAGGAGGTGGGCTAGTAGTTAGTGTGTCCTAGAGTCGTCCTTGTACTCTCAGGTCTGGGCATGGGATGTTTTGTAGATGATATGTATATGGACTTGATTTTTGTTATGTGGCATGTATATGTGAAACAATACCTTTTGTAAACAATTTGTGGCTAAGTCCACTGGACATACATGTGAATACCTGATATGGTATATGTTGAATATGCAAGTTGTTGGACCTTTATGTATATATTTTTGAACATGATGGTAGTGTTTAAATCAGTTTAATTTTACCCTCTTATCTGGTTATGTGGTTAACTAGCAGTTGATTGCATGTTTTGGTTTGAGTAATCTCATTTAGCATGTCAGGGCATCACATAAAGTGTGATAAGAATTTGTAGTATCCACCATGCACTATGAATTATCTCATCATGTAGGAATTGGTTTTGCACTATCAAAACCACATCATCATCGTTTTTCATATCGTTAAAAAATTGTTATTGAAGTGTTTTATCATCATCCATCTTTTCCTTTTCTTCTAGCCCATGTTTCCTTTACCAAACCTCACAATCCTTTATGATATGACATGGCTTGCTATAATTAAAGAACCCTCTTCTCTTTGGCTCAATCTACCATGGGCCTTTACATGGACCTATGACTCAGTGTGGCTTCAAGATATGTCATGGTCTTTCATTCTATCAATGCCCATACTCCTAGTGAAGTGAAACTATGAACCACTATCACATGAGGTTCTTCATATAGTCTCTTTATTCAATAGACTTCTCTTCACCTGATCAAGTGTTAATTTCTCTTATAGTGCAAAACTTTTAATAGTCATGATGAACAACTCCCAACTATTAGGTAATAATCCTATAACAAGCAACACCTAAAGTTTACCCTAGATAATTAACAAGGATTTGGAATTAATTCATGTACTTGGCGATGCTAGTATAAACTTATACTTCAAGTTCAACAAGTTCGTGATCATGAAAGTTTAATTTGTTGTAGTCTAATGATCCTATAATTTCTTGAGCTTTTCCCATAAATTCTTAGAATTTTTATCCTTTGAGACATAGTGAATCATTGAAATGTCGATCCACTTTCTCATTTTCCCCACATTCAACTTGGTCCAATATGCATTATACATATTACATTGCTTATCATGCAAATACTTTGCAACATAGAATATCTTCATCTTGACTTTTTTAAATTGTCCATTTTGCCTCATCAACTTGACTATCATTGCATTATCATCCTTCTTGGTCTAGATATATATGCACCCCATGCTTTGATACCATTTGTTGAGGAGTATGCATGTTCATTTCAATATGATAATCAGATATGGGACAAAAAAAGGTTTTTGCATGGACATTACTAATCATCATCTATATCCCAGAATTTAACTGCAATAAGATAGAGAGAGTACTAGATTTTATGTGGAAAACCCTCACAAAGTATGAGGGAAAAACCATAGGACCAATTGGGAGAAAATCTTCTTAGAAGTACAGATATGATGTCCTCCCATGTTTTGACCCCAAACCTGAGAGAATATCATCACAAAGAGATATAACAAAAATATTGACATAGGGAGGGATCCCTACAACTCCACTACACCTAAACATCCCAAGAAGATACTCTCTTCCACACCGTAAATAGTAGTGAATGACCTAAAGAAGAAAACTCAAATTCCCTTGCAACTTTCCATTTACTTCCCTTTTCTCCTTTGTTTTTGTTCATCTCTCCTCTTCCATTTCAATTTTCCCATCTCTAAAGAAATGAATAAAAAATATATATTTCCAGCTTCGATTGCTAATTTATTTTACTTCCTTCTTTTGTTTAAATTTTCATGGAAACAACTAAGATTTCTAATCCCTAGGAATGTAGAAGCAATGTTGCCACAAAACTATTCTTACCCCAATCCCAATCCTACTACCTAGACAGTAGTAAAAGGATTAAAGAACCCATCCCTGAGTGGCCCAATAGGATCTCACACACTAGCATATACAATAAGAAATAATAATTCAAAAATAGGATATTTAAAGAACAAACTAACCCAAAATTGGAGATATTGCAGATCTATCTTTGTCATAAGAGGATATCGAGTGTAGAAGAGATCTAGTCAGTGTTCCATTTCCTTTGCCTAAAACCAAGAAAATCGAGACACAATCATGCAATTGCACGGTACGCTATCAAAAACAAGTAAAATGGTTTATAACAAAAGAGTATACTTGGTAGGACTTATATTGAAGAAAAATTATAACAGGCAATTTTCCAAATCTAAAATTTATTCGAAAAGATGTTTATTTCAAACAATTCAATTTTTATTATGAGTTCCCATTATGCTTTAATCCAGAAGCATGCTTATATATATTGTGTGACTCTGTCACCTCAATGCGACGGGGGAGGTCACCAGGCTCCTTCTCTTCATATGAGGTAGAAGGATAACGTACAAGTCCACCTTGAAATGAGGGGTTGCTTGCACTCAATATCAACATTATCAACATTATCAACATCATCAATATTTAGACATTCATAATAGGCATTATCATTTATGTTCTCATGTTTTTCTCAAAATATAATATAGGGAAAAATGGAAGACTAATCATAGGGAATAGTAGCTCAATAAAGTTATATAGCCAAGTATATAGTCAAGAGATACATAAAAAGTATCTTCAATACAACCAAGGAGGAGATATAATAGCATACCTTTCACCAAAGACTTATTGTACAAATCAATAAGTAATAGATCAACCCTTCAAGTCAGATCCTAAAACACAATGTTTGGATCAAGGGTCAAGATCATGATATCATGTTTCAATATTCAAGATTAGGGTTACACTTTCCTAGTTCAACCTTAGCGTTAGGTCATAAACTTATAATAAACCAATATTATAATATGTCCAACATTATTTCAAGTGTCAAGTATATTTTGAAGTGTGAATGACTTACCTAGGTTTTCTAGGATCATATGTGTTAACCCTAATGATCAATATTTAAGTCATCATCACATTATAAAGTCATCATTATGATACTTAGTATAATCAGAATATAAGATTAGATTTATAAAAGTAGGATCATGGATCATACACGTGATCAAGGGTTTTATAAGATTTAGCACAATGATGATATCAATATCACAATTCTTGGTTTAGAACCCATCATAAAGCTTAATCATCATGTTATAGCATGAAACCACATTCAAGATATGAAAAATTCAAAAGATTAGATCTAAATTCTTTTCTATTCAAGTTTGGTTTTAGATGATCATTAGAGTCAAATATCAGGGTTTCAAGAGATTAATCACTAAAATAGAGTCATTTGACAAATTGAGTAAACAATAAATTATGATTTATATATATCAGTGTCAATGATTTGTAAACAGGTCTCAAAAGTATTTTCAAATTATTCATTGGATTTTTCTAATCAAGATCAACTATTTATACGTAATTTTTGGAGCAAGGATGCAATTTCTATGATTTAATCAAGAATTGAGTATTTTTATCTATTTTTGAGAAGAGAGGAGGTAAAATACCTTAAATTAGAAAATCCCCGAATGTTAGATGTCCAATGGAGGTCTTAGATTTTTCCACATGGTGAGGTGGCTCGCTTGCTTGGTGGTCCAGTTCAGAGTCTAAAATTAGCCGGTTCAATCTGGTCCAATTGCAGTCTGATTGTGATTGTATTGGACCGGGTCACAGCTTCTTTGATCGGCGGTTCACGGTCTCTTCCCCTCACACAAAGTCCTCTATGTGAGCCCAAGAATAGGGTGGCAGGGGTCTCCATAGTGGAGGAGCTCTAGGAGAAGGAGGGGGCGAGAGAGAGCGTGAGCAGGCCGACTGAGCTTGCCTCAGCCTCGTGAACTTGATGTGGGGTAGAGAAAGGGGAGAGAGGCGAGGAGAAAAGATTCCCAAAGTGAGAAAGGCGGCGGAGTTGCAACACAACAGGAGGATACGAGGAGAAATCAGGGGTGCTCGAGACTATGTGCGATCATGGAAAGGTGGGATTCTCCTACGGAATGATGGAGGGGTTCCATTTTGAGGGTTTTTATAGCATTAGGAATAGGTTTAGGGATAGGGGTTTGGGGTGCCAGCCATGCTCGCCGGAGTGAGAAGACTAGCCAAGGGAAATGTGTTGGTGGCACAAAGGTGAATGAATGATGGTCAAACTAGGACTCATTAAGTTTGAATTTGCGAGGGGATCATTTCCTCTTGATTAGAATTTCAAAACAAGGTCAAGAGCGCGAGATTGCAAGTCTCAGCCATAAAGACACCTCTCCACTGATTGCGGGAGGTTGATGATGACCTCGCGGCCACTAGATCCGGCCTGGATCCGTGAGAGGTAGATCCAAGGGCTAAAAATTTCCCCGGATCCCTTGTCTGGATCGCTAACATGGCAAAGGCAAGAAAAAGAGCAAATAAAAGGGAAATAAAGGGGTTTTCTATACATAAAATGCAATAATTCATAGAAAATCGTAGGAATGTCTAATTGCTATGAAATTTGGAACATAGGTTCAAATAATATGGAGAATATTTAGAAAAAATTTGAGAACTAAAAGATGAAATTTGATTGACCAATTTTCTTCATTGGACAAAGTTATTAAAGAATCCAATTTATGGTGTTATAATGTGTATAAAAACTACACTGATCACCATATTTTGTATTTGAGTATCAATAATGATTATGTAGCCAAGAAAAATGATTTGAGACCATGAGTGAGTATAATGAGGTCAAAAGAGTAATAAATTTATTCTTATGCTAAAATCCACTTTGTCACAAATGCCCTAAAGGGCCTCCACCCTTTTTGGGATGGAAATCACACATGTCCAAAATGTCATAGTGAAGATGAATCTAAAGTCAACCCAGATTGTCAAAATTAGTATGTAAGTTCTATTTTTTATTGGATGAGACAAAATTGTGGGCTTTGGACCCACAATTCACCTCTCTATGCTGGAGCATGCATAGAAAGACATTTTGAAGATTTTCATTCAGTTATATCATACATGATACAGTGTAGTGTGGATAGATTTTTTCCTAAATTGTATATCTCGAGTTGAAAAATGTGCTTGTTGTGAAAGTATGTCTATGAGGTAATAGAAAACAAAATGGAAAAGAGTAGCCACACAATAAGTAGGTCACATGATATTGGGTAGATAAGCCACTAACAATACTGGTGTGATTTTCATTGTGCAAGATGTGTTAAGAAACATGTCCATAAAGTGTATCAGTGAAATTCCAATACATCTACATATAATAAAATAGAATTAGATGTGTTCAACAATCTCAATCTATGATTATATTCAGTTGAACTCATTTTCTCACTATCAATATTAGTAATATAGTTTAATGCAATGAATGAACTACGATACCTATGGAGGTGTGTGATCATGATATCATATGAACTCTCAATGCATATAAGAGACAAGTTGATCACGGAGAGAGAGAGATCAATTTATCCAAAAAGATAAGAGTGGATGAAAAGTGATAATATTGAACTGAATTAGTTGCATGTCCAGAAGGAACCAAAATCTATCATTCTTGATGACTAAAAGGCTACAATAGATCTTGAGGGGAAATTTTCCTTTTGTAATTTTAGTATGGAGTTCAATGTTTTGGATAGACTGTGATTATATACAAGTTTGGGCCATATATTGGTTCTAGAAAGTAGGCCTACCCAGTTAGTTTGTTGTAACAACCTACTACAAACATATGTCTAGTTAGTTACATAGATAAGAGAAAAGATCAACAGACAAATATTCCTTCTCAAACTACATGTCGGAGCATGAAGGAGAAAGTCATTGAATTCCTAGATTTTTTAGAGAAAAAAATTAGTGTCCTTTGGAAGAGCTTTAGTGAGGACATCTACTAGTTGACATGAAGTTACTACACACTAAGTCTGTGAGAACCCGTTACACTAAATGAGATTACTCAAAACAAAAAACACAATCAATCACCAATTAACCACATACCCCAAAAATATGGGCATATGAAAATCGATTTCAATATCAACACCCGATTAGAAACATTTGCATAAGAGCCCAATATCTTTCTTGTATCCATACCATGACAAGAATTTGATACAAATTGTTCTATCACCTTATCCACAACATATATACACAGGAGAACAATATTTGTATATGACACACAAACAAGCATTAACATGCTAACAAATTCTGATTAGTTTGAAACACCATATACAAACTTTTCCTACCCAGACCTGAGAGTACAAGGATGAATCTAGGACACACTAGACACCTAATCAACTTTCTCAAAGATTCATTACTATAGCTCCTCTTTGCTGCCACACGTTTTTTTTCATCATTTTCGATTACCTAAAATGATGTGGCGAACCACAAGGGTGAGCACATGTCCCAGCAAGAGATATAACCTCCAAGAATGCTTATTGATTACAACATGTTAAATAGTATATAACTAAGCATTTGGAGTATTTAATAATCAATTGAAAAGATTGAACATTTCAAGTATACTAAATAGACTAAGCAAATCATCTTAGCAACAAGTATGATCATCAATGCATATATAGATAACAAATAAATCAATTTCTCTGGATAGATATCTACTCAAATATCATCAAATTGTATCTGATAATAATCATTATCATTAATCTAACTATCATCATATTCTTTGCTTGCAGTACAAGCAATCTAGTTGCATAAGCATCCCTAACATCATGAATATGTCTAGTAACATAACATGGCTATCAATAATGGAATCTCAAATAAAGGGAACAAATCTATATCATAATTAGAACCAATATCATAACACAATGAACTATATAGGCATGATTAGCAGTTTAAGAATTTCTAATTACATAGGCATGGCTAGAAATATTAAACATAGCTAGCAACAACATCTTAACCATCAATGTCAGTATATTTGACAATATAAGCATGTTTACAACATGAGCATAACTACAACATAAGCACATCTATTATCTCTTATTGTACTATACATGATCTCAGTGAAAAGAAAGCAAACAAGAGTTATCATCCAATATGAAGCGTTGTGTATAACTCTAAACAGATATGCTACATGACTGTCTTACATCTTTTATTATGCCCTGAGGAATTTGAGGATACCACTCAAAATCCAACTGACCACTACTAAGTAGAAATCAGTGCCATACAAGATCTAGGAAGAGCCAGACTCCTAAGATCTTCTCTGCCCCCGGTTAGTATATGTCTGCCATAGAGACACATAAGGTCAAGCTGCTAACAACCTAGTTCTTCCTTGGTACATGTCACAACACTAGTGAAAGGAGGTGGGTACACATACCCTACCATTCGAGGTACAACCGGAGTTGTCCTCCAATCTCGTCACATATATAATCACATCAGATGTATGAGGCATGAACATATCCATCCTCCACAACCTGCATTGTAGATGATAAGGATATATCCTCAACTTGCCACCCCCACATACTCAATAGTACGCACTCTGAGTTTCCCTTAGGAATACTCATTTCTCCATCTGGAAAGTTCTAACACTCAGATGGATCTATGGCACAGGGCACTACATGATTAGAGTTTCACTTGATTAGTTATGCCAATTGGGTGAATTATGGCTGCATCAAACAAGTGGACATACAAATCCTAATTAACTTCTAACAAGCATATAAATATCACAACTTCAGATGATATAAAACGTGTGAAACATAATTTATCATCTCATCATCACATGGTACTATTTACTTGCCATTCATGAGGCTATATTAGTCATCATACTATCACAAGTTATAAATAATTTTCATAATATCACAGGGTATCAACCCTTTTTAACACAAGAGGATTACACCTCATTCAGGGCTCAACCATGCCCAAAGGTCATTAAGACCATCATACTATCACATGATATAAATCCTTTCATAATATCACAGGGTATCAACCATTATCAACACAGGAGGATTACACCTCATTCAGGGCTCACCCATGACCAAAGGTCATTAATACCATTATACTATTCCCTAAAAGATCATCATTATCTTTGCATGCCTTATAACAACATCACTTACATATAATACACCAGATGAACACAATATTACATTAATGAGCTAGGAGATATTCATAAACAATAATAGTAGGGTTATATTAATATTAAGAACATTCCTTTATTACATCAACATGCAAGGAATCTAGATATGACTAACCCTCATCATATTCATAATGCACATGTTTAGCATAAGAAAGTATCAACCATGTGGCTATGATAACCACCAATTAACATATTAAGGTGATCATATTAAGGAGATTATTTTACCATAATGCCATCATATAAGAAGGTTAAAAATGAATACTCATCTTTATCTATTTGAATTAGAGTTAGGTTCAACAAAATAAATTATATTAATGTTACTAATTAGCACTCATACCCAAACCCTAACTCACGACATCCCCATTGGATCATGGATGCATAAGGTGAAGCATCACCATCACATTCCATACTATTCTCAAGTATGAACCCATACATGAATCAAGGTGTAACCATCGGGTTATAGCATACTCAGGTTTCAACAATAGTAATAGAGTACTCCATGATTGTATTAGTCATTCAAGGACTATTCATACCCATTTGCCATCATTTAATTATATTAAAGCTAGGTATAACAAGCTATACCTAATTAAGGTTACCCATTAATTCATTATGGTGATTAGAAATCATAATCATACAAGGGAAATGGTAATACTACAAGTTTAAGGCATTAAACCATAAAATTCTCATCATCAGAATCATAACATTACACTACATACTTCACCCAAAACAATAGGAATATTGAGGCATCAACTTCTAACCATTAAATATTGAAAAGATAAAGCCATTGGTAGTTTACATAAGTAAACATCTTGAAAGAACCACCTATGAAGTCATTGAGTTGTTCTCTATAAAGAGTCACCTTCTAACCCAAGACAAACCTTGATGAAAAACATAAAAAGTTACATTGAGAGTAGGGTAAAACCCATAAGCGATTGTTTATTTAAAACAAGTCGTTAGTAAATGAGCTTCTTAAGTTGATACCATAAAAGAAACCATTTAAATCACTTTATTAGGACCAACATATTACATTTAGGCATCATTCCAATTGATTTGATGAATAAACATTAGATCTTAACCATTAGGTCAAGTCCATATATTAAAACCATCAATTGGAGTACAGGTCCAACCATTGCATTAAATGACCCTAGAAACCATTGGTTTAAGGATTAATTGATGCTACAACTACATGCTTAAATCACCATAGGTTGTGGAGACCTGATACACCATCAGTAGTGACCATTAAGTCACCATGGGTTGTTAGATCAACACTATATTCATTAATCACCATCGAATATCAAACTAATATCACCATTGATTGATAGCATAATTAGGGTACTTAGTTGTTAATCACTAAGCTTCTAATTAGGCCAACACCTGACCAAAGGGGTGAACTTTAGTTGACACCCTTGGTCACCACCATCAGTTTTCATGAAGACAACACTATTGGTTGTTGAAATGGTACCACCATTGACTCATGTGTTTATAGAATAAATCAACTTTAAACCCTAAAATTGACCATTGGCTGATAGGTGTTTAGCACCATAGGTTGTCAAACCAACCTGATCCAAATAATATTATACATTTGGAACAATGTACAAATGATCACAGGTTCATCTAGAACTGAAATCAGAATAGGGAACATTATAAAAATCGAAATCCAAGTCAAGCATAGCCTTTTAGTGCATGGATCATCATTTAAAAGCAAGAACATGAGCTAGCAAGCTTATGGTAAGAAATAAAAGTGGAGAAAGTTATAAAACTTTCCTCTAGTTAGAAGATAAACTCCCAAACATAAGAAAACATGGGCAGGTAGGGTAGAAAATCCAAGCATAAGTTGTGAACTCGTCCATCTAGAACCTTTCTTCATCAAATCAGCAAACCCTAAGCATAAGGAGCAAGAAAGGTAGGGTTTTAGAGCTTTAGAGAAATTTCTACCATGGAACAATAGGGTTCTGACCTGGAGAAAGGTAGGGGGAAGGATAACAAAGAAATAAATGGAGAAAAGAAGGGAATTATTACTCTTTTAGGTCAAGATCATTAGAAGGAAGCTTTTCAAACTCTAAAAGGAAGTCAATTGCAACCCTAGATTCTTTTTCCAAGAAGATCCCCTCTTTCTTCTTCCTTGGATAGGAAATTCGAAGCATCACAGAGGGAGAACGAGGTTTGTAGAAGGAGGGAAGTGGTGGAGAGAAAGTGGCTCGTTTGGGTGCTTAGGGATAAGTATATGAAACTTTAAGATAAACAAAAAAAGGTTGAAGTTCTAGTATCTTTCCAAGTGTCCATGGCCTTAAGCTATTAAGAATATACAAGAAAACACACAAGAAGATCCCCCACCATCCATAGAGACATTCTTATCCCTCGTTTCTTGAATTTCCAAGCAAAACAAATAACTCATTAGTTTATAACTCCTAAAGGTAGCTCATCCATGAAGGGGTAAACCCTAAAATACCATTGAGGAAAACACCTTCAAACCAAGGTTTAAATATGTGCCCCATGGCTCAACAATCTCAAAAATAATGAGAGAATATCCAAGGAACATAATTCAAGTGATAAATTGCAAAGAAAACCTCTCAATTTGTTAAATTATATAAAAGTCCAAAATGTGTATAAAATTGCATAACTTGCTCAAACAGTGTCCAAATTGGACCAAATTTGAAACTTAAGCTTGTCTTATGATTTCAAAGAATATAAAAGGGTTTTAGTAAGGTTATAAGAATTCAATTAGGACAATTCAGCTTGTTCAACACTTTAAGCAAGGTTAGGGGTCTCACAACCATAAACCCCTAATAGGGATTTCCCCCCCAAAATCCAAGGTACACATAGATGGAAACTTCTCATGTGTGTCATCCTCAATATTACACATGGTTATGTTCATGATATGATGGTGTCACATATTTGTCATAGAGGACATATTCTTCTCTTTTAATTCATACATATCTTTTCTTGGGTCATCACAAAAACCCCCACATAAGAAGACATTTGCAAATATGGAACATAGAAACTTGTTGTGCCACCTGTAAAATATAATAGTAACTTTCAACTTTAAATTATAGCTATCATCCTGAAAATATATCTATTGTATCAACACATTACTCAAAAGTCATACTCACTAGCTCTTATCAAACATAGAATATTATGTATCTCTTATCATATGTTACTTTACATGGTTTCATCTCTATGCTCCTTTAATGGTTGTTGTAATTAACAACTCAATCAACCATGTAGGCATCCCCTAATTTTCAAGAATTATGAGGAATATGTTTTTAGAGGATTCTCCAATCATCTCAGTGGTGGACTGACCATTTTTTTGGTTGAAGAATCATACACTTGTCTACAACCATTAACAAATATAAACAAATATAACTTCCTGATTTACCTTATTAGGAGTAGAACAATGACACTGTCTTCATCTTATCAGGATTCACATAACATACTTAACAAAGGTATCATAACTCCAAGAGGATACCCTAGTCAACCCCCAACTCACTCTTTCTAGAATTGTCACACATAAGTACAGTTACTTCAACATTCTTATGGTTTAGCAAAGATATTGACCATGTTACTGACCATCTCTGGAATACTTTGAGATGTCATCATTCAAAGATTGCTACAACTTGTAAGACATGACCTGAACACTCTGTTCCTCCTATTCATAATTTCTATTGGTACATTGGTCAGTTTAAAGGACATAACCATCAACTCATCACAATCATGTAACTTATGTCATCCACTCTAACTCTTATGCATTTATATTTGATCCTAGGTTAATATTAAAGGAACACGGTAGCACATGTCTACTGATCAACAAACCATCTATCCCTTATAGTGGTCTTGCCCAGCAATCACTAGACCATACACAACATTATAGAATTACTTTTGTTTTTGCTTCCAAACAACATTTAGAGGGTCATCATCAACTCTCTCTCTCTCTCTCTCTAAGGGAGAGGAGTACTTGGAATGTTCATTTAATAAACATCTCCAACCTGCACATACTTTCCATACTATTGATACATCTTGGATACTATGATTCATTACCTTGGTATCCACCTCATGTGCTATAAGGAACTCACGTCATTATGTCATCTACTTTTACCAACATAATAAAATCTTAATACATATAAGAGGAGTCTTCCTAATTATTGGAAGGCTCAAAAGCATACTCATCACAGACTTTATGATCTTGGAACCATAGTCCAAGCAACCTTCTGCTATAATAAGCCAACCAACCTCATGTTTACAATGAATCCACACATACCAAGTGGTAATGATCCACTTGAAAGATGTACCCTAGAAAATAATGACACAAGGGAAACACACTTAACACTTCTTATGTATCATTTTATCTTTTTTGTTTCGGGTTCCTTGCCATTACACTAGTACATAAACAACATTCAATGTCACTTTTTTGGGTGTCAGTTATTTAGGAAATCTGACGCCTATAACATTCAACGTCAGTGATTTAGGAAACCCGACGTCTATATTCAAAGACCATCCAGACACGGGTACCGCTTTGTATTCAGCGTTGGCTGGGTAACACAAAACCGACGCCTAAATCGCCAGTGAAATCCAATTTTCGAGCGAAAACAAATTGGCCCCAAAGTGTCACATACAACGTCGGTTTTTTTAACTTCTAACCGACGCCTATATAAGATGAAAATTTGCGAGAAAAGTTCCAAATTTGGTGTCGGTTATCCTTTGATAACCGACTCCGATAATGGTTCCCGCCAAATAATTTAGGGCAAATATTGTCTAAATGGACGTCAATTTTTAAGTAACAACCGATGCCGAAGAGTTTAGGTGTCATTTGTTTTTTATAACCGATGTCGTTTACCAACTTAATAGACCCACGAATAGCAACTATTCCCCTTTATTCTATTTCATCACAAAGCCTTTCTCTGCTCTTGTTGCGTCGCCACCCGCCTGCCCGTTGCTGCTCACCGCTGACGCTGCCTGCTACTCTTGCTGCCTGCTGCTTGCTTTCCGTCAACGCCGCTGCTGCTGCTCTGCATCGCCTACTGCTCTGCATCGCCGCCGCCGTCCTCCTTGCCACCGCCCGCCTTCTGACCGCCGTCGGCTCCGTGCTCGCCTGCCTGCTGACCGCCGCCTGCCTACCTACTATCTGTCATAGCCTCTTTTCTTCCTTCTCCCTAGCTCCTTATCAACAGCAAACACGGCCGTGGCTATGTTGGCCTACCACGGCCGTGCTGCCCAGAACGGCCATGCTGCCCAGCACGACTGTGGTAGGACAACACAGCCACAGCCGTGTTTGCTGTTGGTAAGGATATGAACAAATCTTTATGTAATGCTTTATGTAAATTCTAGGATACAAACAAATCTTTTGCTTGCATTTATTTATGCTTCTAATCCTAATGCTTGACCTAATTCAGTAAATTTTGATGCATGTTGAAATAAGATTTAAACTTGTCCATTCTAGCATCCTAATTTGATTTGATTAAACCCTAACATTGATGAAACCCTAACATCAATTGTGATGAAACCCTAACATCAATTGTCATGAAACCCTAACATGTACATATCTATTATTGTGTTTGTTGGCCTAGAAACCCGTCCAAGATTTACTCATTAGGAGTAAATCTTGGATAGTCCCCGGTTTGGGACTGTTCTTGAACACCTAATCTCACTTAGGATGTAAGTGTATAATGTGTATTGGGTTTTTGAGAAAATTTTGGTAGCATTTCCCCATTTTTTTCTCTAAGTACATATGTACTTAGAGAACAGCGGGGAAATGCTGCTAATTTTTTTTTGAAAACCCAATACACATTATACACTTACTAGTGAGATTAGGTGTTCAAGGATGGGATAGGTGGTACACATTTATTATATATAAGAATGACATCACATGTGTTTGTTGTCCTAGAAAGTGAACAATCATTATTCTTTATATTACTTGTACATTGGTATAAATTAGAATGAACAATCACTAAATTATATACTGTTTGTATGGAGTCCGACTTCATTGTACCTCCTAATCTGACAATATTTTCCATGTAGCGCATCACATTGGAGCCGCAGGCCCAATCGTTATTTTGTATTGGACACTATCAAATGTTACCACCATAGAAATGGTTAATAAAGGTACTTTCATTTCATGTCCCGCACTGTCTACTTCAACATCGGATGGGTCTAGATAATATACAGTTAGTGTGGCTGGGATAATTACCATCAGAATCCAGTGTCTACCCTTAATTGCAAATAAGACAAACAAATAGAAAACCGAATGGGTCTAGATAATAGGAGTAAATCTTGGATAGTCCCCAGTTTGGGACTGTTCTTGAACACCTAATCTCACTTAGGATGTAAGTGTATAATGTGTATTGGGTTAACCGTAGACCCTAATCTTGTCCTAATATATACTTGTTTTCTCTTTGATCATAGAATGGATAGATCATGGATGTCCATTCACAATCGCTGCACCCCAGAGTTTATATCTGGTCTTGATCAGTTTATTAGATTTGCCGAGGAACATAGGAAAGAACCTGGAGATAGGTTCTACTGTCCATGTAGGCATTGCCGTAACAACTTGAAAGTCAGCACTGGTGACGAAATCAAAAGTCATGTCATGTGCAACGGGATTGTACAAGGCTATACGGAATGGCACTGACATGGAGAGATTTCAAACTCGAAACTAGTGGATGTCGATAGCAGTGCTTGGGTGGAAGAAGAAATTGCCTCCGATGATGTAGATGTGAACGAACCAGTTCCAGTAGACATCGTTGATGCGATGCTGGATAGTTGTAGGGTAGAGCTCACCGATCCACCTCCTATCTTTAGAAACATTGTGCATGATGCTGAGATATCATTATACATAGGCTGTGCTAAGTTTACGAAGCTTAGCGCTGTGTTGAGATTGTATAAGTTGAAAGATAACAATAGATGGAGCGACAAATGCTTCAGTTCATTGTTGAATTTGTTGAAAGAAATGCTTCCTGAAGGAAATGAGCTGCCAATCTCAACATACCGGGTAAAGAAATTGTTGTTTCCAATGGGAATGGAGGCCAAGAAGATACACGCATGCCCGAATGATTGTGTATTATTTTAAAAGGACTATGTGGATTTGAAAGATTGTCCAAAATGTGGTGTGTCACGATATAAATTAACGACTTCGGGGGAGTCCAAAACTGGTTCTCCTGCCAAGGTGATGTGGTATCTACCTATAATATCACGGTTTCAATGCTTGTTTGCAAATCTAAAAGATGCGAAGAATTTGAGGTGGCATATAGATGTTAAGAAAAATAATGATGGGATCCTACGACATGCGTCTGATTCCCCACAGTGGAAGAAGATTGATCTATTGTACCCTGAATTTAGTGAAGAAGTCAGTAATCTAAGACTTGGGCTTTGTACAGATGGGATGAATCTGTATGGGACATTGAGCAACCAACATAGCACTTGGCCAGTCATTCTTGTTATATACAATCTTCCTCCCTGGCTGTGTATGAAAAATAAGTAGGAGAATAAGAGAGTCGAGGATATAGTTGCTAAGAAGGTCAATGATATAGTTGCTGAGAAGGTCAAGGAAGAAATGGTGTGGTGGTAGGCATCTCAAGCTTCCAATCAGCCTATGGTGACCCACTCTTCTCCTGATGCATAGACTGAGAGTAATCCTGTAGACCCACCGCCTAGCACGTTTGCTGTAAGTATTGTTTATGACATTGTAGCTAGTCTTTTCAAGATGATATGTTTTCAAGATGATATTTATATATGTATAACATTCTTTACGTAAATTTGTAGGCATTGAAGCCATGCCGCTTAAGAATGCAAGACTATGTTGTTGCAGAGGTGCAGGCTTACCCGTCCCTTCCTGGGGCAACATTTCACGGGACTCTAATGCCATAGGGCTACGTTCGTGTGAGCCCGATATGTGTATTACCCGATTGGAGGAAAGCTACATTTCCATTTGCCCACCCGGATATTAATACACTTGCTGAGGCAGAAGGTGAGGTGATATTGTGGCCCAAAGCTGATGTCGTCTACACTACTGAAATTGTAAAATAAATTTACATTAATTTAGATTGTTAATGTGTATATATGAGGTCAATTGATCTGAAATTATATATATACAGGTTAAAAAGAAGACACCCGGAGCACCTAGGTCTCCCCCTCCACTTCCTGCATTACCAAGTTGGGTTCCAACTGACCTAAAATACCCGTTAGGTCCTGCTTGTAGGGGAATGGCATGTTGGCTACGGGCACATAATATACATTGCCCTATAATTTTTTCTTTTGAAGCGAATTATGTAGGTCAATCATACAAAAGCTCTTTATTTATATAAGATATTATTGAGTTGTTTATATATGATTGGTTGAATACATCAATGATAGAGACATGGATAAGGTGAAATCTTGTTTATACATCCATATACCTTGTGTAAGATTCGATGATCTGGTTTCTTATATATTAATGCATACGTAATACATGTTTTGCAGCTACTTAGTCGAAAATCAATGTGAACAATTTGCATTTGACCATGTGGGATTTTTGATTCCATCATTGATTAGTATGGTAGCTAAAGACCCTGATAGTGTTCAACAATATTGTATAGATGCTTTTACAATTTTCGATCAACAAAAGAAGATGATAATAATAGCTCCATTCAATGTCAAGTAAATTTACTTTACTTATAATTTGGACTTAAGAAAATTACATTTTTATTGTGGATTTTGAGTTATTAATTTTTAACTTTTTTACCTCTTGCAGTAGGCATTGGGAGTTACTAGTTATTCTCCCCGGGACGTTCACTATTTATTATCTAGATCCTGCGGAGAGTACATTGAATACTAAAATTGGACACATAATGAGATTGCCATTATTCTGGTGAGAAATATTTTATTTTTATATCCGTTAACATATGTTATTACATTACTATTTAATTATGCAATTTTCTGTGTTACATTAACATGTAGGGGTTTAGATGCTTTCAAAAAGGCTGGAGGAAAGGTCCCAAGGAAAAAGAACCAGCCAATAATTTGGGAGAATGTAAAAGTAAGTTCCCGACTCCAATGTATATATTATTTATGTGAACAATGCTTAGTTGTATTTTTTAATATTTTGTATGTTTCAATTTATAGTGCGCTACACAAGACAACGGCTAGGCATGCACATACTATGTGATGCGATTTATGCAGATGATTATCCAATATGTCACATTGGACATCGATACCATACATGAGGTATTATATATAGTCTCATTAGTTAGTATGAAATATATCAATCTTATTTTTATATTATTACTTATATAAATACATCATTCTCTTTGCAGGTGTTTAATACTGACCACACTATAGGTAAACGCTTAAAAGATGTACATGCTCCATATACGATGGAAGTATTAAATGAAGTAAGAGAAGAATGGGCAAGAACCATACAAGCAGTGGGGACTGTAAGATATAATTGGGATGCTGATAGCGATGTTAAATGATATTTTATAAATGAATATTTCTGAATGTTTATACATGTATGAATGTTTCTACATGTATTTGAATGTTTTTACATGTGTGAATGTGAGAATTGAATTGATGTCTGAATGTATCTACTTGTGTGAAAAGTATATTTGTTGATTTTGTAGGTTTGTGGCCTGTTTGTTGGCTGATATCAATGGATGTCGTAAACCTGCAGTTCAGAAAACTGAACTGTAGGTTCTCATCCTGCTGACCCGCCACAGCAGGCCTACAAACTGATAAGAAAAAAAAATTAAAACATAGGCATTGGTTATTTATAGAACACCGTCATCAAAGGCTTACAACGTCAGTTATTGGATACAAACCTCCGCCTAATGTGACAAACAACCCGACCGTGCAGGAAAGCATGGCCGTGGCGGGAAATAGCATCACTTGTTATTATAAAATCGAAACCTATAGTACTAAACATGTCCGTGCAGGGAAGCACGGCCGTGGCGTCGGGGAATATGGCGTCGGTGTTTTAGGTGCAAACCGACGTAGATAGTGTTCTAGATGGCGCCCTTTTTGTGACGCAAAGCCTTTTCGCGTCAGCTAACTGTAAATGATCAACGCCTATCGGTGCCCTGCTGGTGCATTTTCAGTGGCGCGAAGCCTTTTGGCATCGGTTGTAAAACCGACGCCGAAGAGTTCGACCTTTAGCGCCGCCCCCATAGGTGTCACTTTAGAACCGTCGCTAAAAGGGCATAAACAACCGACGCCAAAGGCCTGTTCTGTAGTAGTGTTAGCATAGGAATCATCATGATTAACATATCCCATTACTCCTTTCTTGATGACTATTTATCCCACTAGGGTATGTTCTATTATTTTATTATGTTTTTCAACCACTTAACAACATTTAAATCATCATATTCTTCATTTTCTTCATTAAATAGGGATCATCTCCCTTAATTTCTTTCACATGCCATGCTGATTTTACATTAAAAGTTTCTTACAAACATAGGTTGGTCTGAGATTAACTCATATTCCACCTTATTCCTTTGTCATTATTCTCATTCATCTTATCATTTTGTACTTATTATTGGAGTTATCTACATCTTATGTGAATTTCATACCTTGAATCACTTTATAAGAACAAACTTATCTATCTTTTACTTTATTATCTTCTTGAGTTTCATCTTCAAGAACTCCTCTTTTGCTTATTTTATTTGGATTTAAATTTCATGGTGTTATATCTTTCTTTTATAGTTACAACAATTCAAGTTTTGATAGATAATTATGTAATCCTCATCTTCTCTTGAGGTAATATTTAGTTATTTGCACCATGATTTCTACTTCCTTATGCTCTTAAGATTGTTTCAAAATGACTACTTGATCAGAGTAATCAAAGAGATAACAATCTAAAAGTTCCATATTTACCTTTTCTTCAATAATTGAATACTTGTCCAGGGCATCCAAGTGCTGAGATTAGGTAGTATGCACTATGTTTTCATGTCATGTTCCTTATTTAAACATCATTCTAGTCCTAAGTCCTAGTGTCCTTGTAGACTCAGTGAGCCTAAAGCTCTCATAGCAACTTGTTAGAACCCATTACACTAAATGAGATTACTCAAAACATAAAACACAATCGATCACAAATTAACCACATACCCCAAAAATATGGGTAAATGAAAACTCATTTCAACGTCAACACCCAATCATAAACATATGCATAAGAGCCCAATTTATTTCTTGTATCCATACTATGACAAGAATTTGATAAAAATTGTTCTGTCACCTTATTAACACCATATATACATAAGAGAACAATATTTGTATATGACACACAAACAAGCATTAATATGCTGAAAAAAATCCAAATAGTTTGAAACAGCATATACAAACTTTTCTTGCCCAGACCTGAGAGTATAGGGACGACTCTAGGACACATGATACATCTAATCAACTTTCTCAAAGATTCATTACTATAGATCCTCTTTGCTGCTACATGTTTGTTTTTGTCACTTCTGATTACCTAAAAAGTGTGGCGAATCAGTAGGGTGAGACCCATGTCCCAACAAGAGATATAACCTCCAACAATGCTTATTGATTACAACATTTTAAATAGTAGATAACTAAGCAGTTGGAGTATTTAATAATCAATTGAACATATTGAACAGTTCAAGTATACTAAACAGATTAAGCAAATCATCTTAGCAACAAGTATGATCATCAATGCATATATAGATAATAAACAAATCCATTTCTCTGGATAGATATCTACTCAAATATCATCAAATTTCATCTAAGAACAATCATTATCATTAATCTGACTATCATCATATTCCTTGCTAACAGTACAAGCAATCTAGTAGCATAAGCATCCCTGACATCATGAATATGTCTAGTAACATAACATGGCTATCAATATTGGCATCTCAAATAAAGGGAATAGATCTATATCATAAGTAGAACTAACATCATAACACAATAAACTACATAGGCATGATTAGAAGTTTAAGCATTTCTGATTACATAGGCATGGATAGAAATATTAAACATAGCTAGCAGCAACATCTTAACCATCAGTGTCAGTATATTTGACAACATAAGCATGTTTACAACATGAGCATAACTACAACATAAGAATATCTATTATCTCTTATTATACTATACATGATATCAGTGAAAATAAAGCAAACAAGGGTTATCATCCAATATGAAGCATTCTGGATAACCCTAAACAGATATGCTACATGGCTGTCTAACATCTTTTATTATGCCTTAGAGGAATTTGAGGATACCAATCAAAATACAACTGACCACTACTAAGTCAAAATCAGTGCCATATAAGATCTAGGAAGAGTCAGACTCCTAAGATCTTCTCTTCCCCCGGTCAGTACGGGTCCGCCACAGTGACACATAAGGCCAAGCTACTAACAACCTAGTTCGCCCTTGGTACATGTTATAACCTCGATTTCTTCAAAATGTAAAGTGTATTTCTCTTTTAATGGATAAATGAAATCCCTTTCTTTGTTTTGTGAAGGATTTCGTGTGAAATGGCCTTGCTTGATTGATTGTGGGCTTTGTTGGCCATTAAGCCCAATTGAAAAGAAAAGAGAATTAAAAGGAAAAGAAATTGATTAATAAAAGAGAAATATGAGAAATTGACAATTAAAAGAAGATAAAGGCAAGCCAATATTCCCCAATATGAGAATTCATGCCTTTATGATTTCTTGAGGTCCAAGGGACCCAAACAACAAGATAATCACAAAGGAAGGAGGAATATAATTTAATTCGGATTAATTAATAAGATAACTTGGGAGAGAAGGAAGCCTCCTCATCCATTGCTTTTTGTTTCCAAAATTTTGTACAAAGCTAGGAAATAATTAAAGGAACGTTCTCTTAAAATTTGAGATAAATAGGAGTTATGGTTTGGGAGATATTAATTTTTCAAGTTATCTTTGATTTGGGAATTATTTCTGAATTAAAAGAAAAAGATCTTTCCATTGTTTAAACGAGTGCAAGCCGATCTGTTGGATTTTAATCCAACGGTCAACAGTCATCACCCAAGTCCCACAACGACTGTGATTTTGCAAGTTACAGAGGGAATTTCCCTCTTGGATTCCTCGTAATACACTAGGTTGGAAAGCTGGCCGATGTTTCCTTTGAATCCAGGAGTTGAAACCGAAGGGATTCATCCCTGGTTCGACTGGGTTTGGTTGCCAATCGAGGAAACGCCCAACTGGGCAGGACCTTGCCCTGACCCTATATATAGGGGAGGGTTATGGAGGGAACCAACATCCTTAATCGCTAGCCCAAGCTCTGTGGAAGGAAGCAAGGAGTGCTTCAGTGCGTTCAATTGCTCGTTTCTCCTTGACCTGCACCCCCGAATCTGTGACCAACCTTGCCAGAATCCAGCAAGCAAGAGGGCATCACGACGTGTTCTTGGCGGGCAATTAAGCCTGTGAACAAGTTCGGCTAGGGGAGGCGGAGCTCCCAGCAAGTTGGCATGCTCGCTGGTGGCTGGAAGCTCCAAGTCAACCCAAGGTTGACCATCATCAGCTCCCTGTACCCCGACGCAAGGAAGAAGAAGGTCTCGCGGCCTTTTACAGAATTGCCCCTCCGCGCCTCCTTTACTGGTAAGGGCGGTTCTGTCATTTAGGTACTTTGATCGTTAATCTCAGGTGTGCACATCTGTGGCCGTTGGATCCTCAGTGGATCCGCGGACCATGGATCAGTCGGCCCTGAATTTTTTTAGAAAATAGCAAATAGACAATAAAAAGAGTTTTTTTGTTAAAAATCGTATCTTGAGCTAGGAACCTCAGATGGGGGAAGTTAATACATGAAAAATGATCATAAAAATATGAGGAATATGTTAAAAATGGTTTGGACATCTAAATCTGTATATCTTTGCAAAAGTATATAATTTGATGGCAAAAGTGTTAATTTGTAATTAGGAAACCCTAATTGTTAACTAAAGATGGTTTTAATCATGCAATTAGGTTAAATCACGCATGGTTAACTTGATTAATGATTAAGATGGTTTTTAACCTGTTTTGATGATAGAATTGCAAAGTTTTGGGTTTTAAACTTAATATGATGGTTAAAGATGCTTAGAAACCCTAAATTAGAGGAAAAGAAAAAGAAAGTACTTATAATATGAAATTAGGGTTTCATGTTGCTAAAAGCTGAATTTAGAATCTTTTGTAAAAGAAAAATGAAATAGTTAGGGTTTGTAAGTGAGTTTGTGAAATTAGGGTTTAAAGTAATAAAGATGAAGTGGAACCCTAACTATGCTCAAAATCCTAAAAAGGGCAAATAACCTAGGAAACAATTAGGATAAATGGATCAAGATGATGTGATTAATGATAGAGAAAATTGGATACCTTTTTTAGGAATAATTATGTGTGTGCTTGCTTGATTTCTGATTGATTGGTTAATTTTGCATTCAAGTCTGCTTAACAGGTATGCGGTTAATTATGAATAACTGCTTTAGTTTCCCAATGGATTCCCAAATGTTTAATCACATTGAATGCAACTAAAGGGTTTGGATGTTCATATTGCAATTATAAAATGACTATGACTATCACAATTTAATTTAAATGAGTATTCCCGCACCTACATGCCACCCTGATGGAAGATGCCATAAAGGTCAGGCCCAGGAGGGTAGACCAATGGGCACCATGAGAGGTAACCCCAGACACCAAGCTCGGGAATGAGAAGGTGGTCTATGATACATGACTATGGAGCACCATGAGAGGTGACTCCCAGGCACCAAGCTCGGGATTGAGAAGGTGGCCTTAAGTCAATGGCAAATGAGAAACCCTAAAGAGTGTAATTCCAGGGTTAGGGCAAAAGCGGTGGGGAATGTCACATGGAAAATGTAAATTGACTTGCTAAATATCTTGATTGCAATATTTAAATTGTTAGACTTAAATGTGAAATTTTTGATTGCCTCCACATACCAGCGATTGCTGACCGACGTTTTGTTTGTCGGCGTTTTAGGTGTAGTCCTGAAAGCACAAACAATAAAGTGACACATCATGAAATTAAGAAATAAAGTGTAAGGAGGATTAGATAGATTAATTCAAGATCTGGATAGGTAGATTTCCAAAATTTCTTTCAAGGTAATTAAAGTTTTAATTTTGTACCCAATTCCAGGTTAGTAGAATTTCATAATTATTGTTGATTATATGTTGAACCTTTGATCCTGTTAATTGAAAACGGCTCTGACCTTTGGGTCTCCCTTAATTGGGGGTTACCGGGGGGCAGGGTCGTTACAATTGGTATCAGAGCATAGGTTCTTCATCTAATCATTAATAATTATTAAATTTTACAAATTCCATAGAACCGAGGGAGTTATTAGGGAATTGTCTGAAAGACTGAGGTGTCTAGAAAAGGATCACTTCTGGGGGCTGGCAAAATTTTCCTCCGCACCACTAGTCAGAATATGAGGACTCCCGGATGGTGTGACTTCCTAGCTGATGTCCTAGGATTTGACTTGAAATAAGATACCTTTAGGACTTTCTCATCTTATTCATCCCTCCTCAACTCAAAATTCTCTTATGGATTTTAAGGATTAGGGTTTTTCTCTCTATTCCAAACCCTCTTGAGGTATGGGTTAAAGTTGATAAGGTCTAAGGGATCCTCCACCAAATTAATAAAAGATACATAATTAAGATGTCATCAACTTAAGTATAATTGGTTTAAAGATAAACTAAAAGTCTATTTGTGTGTAGATGGCTCGTACAAAAGTCGTGGCTATCCCTTTTTCCACCAGTGGTGGTGGACCACCCCGTAAGGAGAATGGATCCTCTGATAAGAGGAAGCGGAACCATGGTGGAGAGACCTCTAAGTAGAGAAAGAGGCCTGAAGAAGCGATGCATGAGGCCCCAAACCCTGAACCAATGTCCGACATCAATCGAGAGCAAGGGGAAGGACCGGAATATGAGGAGTACCAGGTGCATGAAGAGGAAGCCCGAATGGAGGAGGACCGGCCTGGTGGTCAAGAACCAGCCATGGTGGTTCACACAACATATGTAGTTTGGATGGAATAGCAAAAGCAACTGGCTGTAGCTATTTGTGCCCTGGCCCTTAGGGATATAGCTAGGGCTGAGAATGGTGAGCCACTTCTAATTCATCCTCGACTGGGAGCCACCATTCTGGACTTCTTCAAGCTGAACGTCGAGAAGTTCTAGGGAGAAGACAAGTCTGAAGTAGTCGACAAGGCCGAAGCTTGGCTGCTTGCAGTCGAGAATGGGTTCTGTATGCTCGAGGTACACCTGAATAAGAAGGTTATGTTTGCTACTCACCTTTTAGAAGGTGCATCCAAGATATGGTGGGAGAACCATATCACGGGAAGAGACCTAAGTGAGGAACCGATGGCATGGACTGACTTCAAAACCATCTTCACCGCCATATTCCTCCCCATCTCAGCAAAGAAGGAGAAAGAAAGAGAGTTCACTAGCATGGTTCAAGGAAGCTCTTCAGTTGCGGACTTTGGTCATAGGTTCCGCCTCCTGGAACGTTTTGGACACATGTTGGATGAAGAGAGGAGGGTGGACCACTTCGTGGAACGTCTGCACCCTGCCATCAAGCCTCACGTGATGGCTAGTAAGCCAAAGACCTTTGCTGAAGCCTACAACACCGCCTTGGACATGGAAAGGATAGTGATGCCTGCACAGAACCAATCAAAAGGGTTCTTGGGTTTCACTGAAGGAGCTCAAGGGCATAGGAATGAACACAAGAAGGGACAAGGATGCAACCACAACAAGAAGAAGCATGGGCACAAAGGCAAGCCCTGTGGTCGCCTCCAGCAGTGTCGCACCTGTGGACGGGCACATCCTGGGAAGTGCCGCTTTGAGAAGAAGGTGTGTTTCAGATGTCAACAAGAAGGACACTTCATCGCCAACTGCCCTCAGCCTGACCCAAGAGGACCTTTGGGGTCACAGCCTATGGCAGCACAGCCAATAGCTGCAGCACCCCCAGTAGGAGCACCAGCCAGAGCACCTCCAGCTGGAGAGAGGAGACAAGCTAGAGTGTTCGCCATCGACAATGAAGAAGCTCGGGCGAATGCTAATAAGTTGATCGAGGGTAATAACCCATAGAGTTTTTCCTTTTAGTTCAGTAGACCATGTAATAGCTTTCTGATATGGAATAACTATGTAGGCTTGCTGGAAGTCATGGGACAAAATGTAAAAGCACTCTTTGATTCTGGTTCTACTAATACTTTTATTTCGAGAAATCTGGCAACTATGCTTGGTTTGGATATGAAGGATTTGGGTTATGTTTTGGATGTCACAACCCCGAGTGGTCGTATTTATACCTCTCTTTTGAAAACCCATGTGTTGCTAGTTAAGTATCTAAACCATGAGCTTCCCACTGACTTCATCTTTCTCAATATGAATGATTTTGATGTAATCATCGGTATGGATTGGATTTCCACCTATAGGGCCCAGATTGACTGTAGAGAGAAGAAGATTCTCATTAGGAAAACTGGCTATCCACACTTCACCATTCAAGGAAGGAAAGATGCGACAACCAGTCTTTACATATCCGCTTTGAAAGTTGAACGGATGCAATCCAAGGGTTGTCGAGCCTACCTAGCCATAATTACCGCACCTGAGGTTAAGGGGGAACCCTAAGAAGAAATAGAGGTGGTTCGGGAGTATGCGGATGTGTTTCCAGATGATCTACCAGGAATTTCCCCTGAGAGGGAGGTAGACTTCTCGATTGAGTTAGCTCTCGGGACTAACCCTATATCTAAGGCACCCTATAGAATGGCCCCTACACAGTTGCTTGAGTTGAAAACCCAGTTACAAGAGTTGTTGGATAAAGGATTCATGTGACCCAGTACATCACCATGGGGAGCACCAGTCCTCTTTGTGAAAAAGAAGGATGGGTCGCTTCGTATGTGTATTGATTATCGGATGATCAATCTGGCAACCATTAAGAACAAGTATCCTTTGCCTAGAATAGATGACCTGTTTGACCAACTCAAATCATCTCGTGTCTTTTCTATGATCGATTTTAGATCAGGATACCACCAGGTGAGAGTGAGAAGTGAGGATATACCCAAAACGGCTTTCAAAACCTGTTATGGCCACTATGAGTTTATGGTCATGCCATTTGGATTATCCAATGCACCTAGTGTCTTCATGAACCTCAAGAATAGTGTGTTCCAACCTTTCCTTGATTCTTTTCTAATAGTGTTCATAGATGACATTTTGGTGTACTCGGATGACCTAGCCCAACACCGTGACCACCTGGGTAGAGTCCTTGATATCCTGAGAAAGCATAAGTTTTTCAGAAAATTCTCAAAATGTGAGTTTTGGTTAGACCGAGTCATGTTTCTTGGACACATCATCTCAGGAGGAACAATCTCCGTAGATCCAGCCAAAGTATCGGCAGTTCAGGACTGGTCGGCACCAAAGAACCCCTCTGAAATTTGCAGCTTCTTGGGGTTGGCCGGATACTATCGTCGCTTCATCAAGGATTTCTACAAGACTGCTTTGCCACTGACCATGTTGACTCGGGAGGATGTGAAGTTCGTGTGGTCTGACGTATGTGAAGATCGCTTCCAAGAATTGAAAGTGAAGCTGACCACCGCTCCTGTGTTGACTCTACCTTCTGGCAATGAGGGTTTCATGATATTCATCGATGCTTCCAAGATGGGACTTGGTTGTGTGTTGGAACAAGATCGGCATGTGGTTGCATATGCTTCTCGAGAGCTCAAGCCAAATGAGGTGAATTACCCGACACATGACCTAGAATTAGCTGCTATCATCCATTGTTTGAAGATATGGCGGCATTACCTGTACGATGCTACCTTTGAGATCTTCACCGACCATAAGAGTTTGAAATACCTACTGACACAGAGAGATCTGAACCTACGAAAACGATCGTGGATGGAGTACATGAAGGATTACGACTTCACCATCGCCTACCATCCTGGTAAGGTAAATGTCGTGGCTGATGCGTTGAGCCGGAAACAACTTAAGTGTGCAGCTGTTTTGTCCAGTCAGTGGAAGAGTTTGGAGGAGCTTGTGGAATGGACTCCACAACTATTAGAGGACCGAGTTCGGTTGGCTAATATCCAGATTCAGTCTGAGTTGTTGAGTGAGATCATAGCTGCACAGTTGACCAGTGGAGAGCAAGACAAGATGAAAGGTTTAATTATAAAGCCACAGACTCATCTATTTGTGGGAGTAGACGGAGGAATCAGGTTTGAGAATTGCATATGGGTTCCAGTGGATTCATCAATAAAGGGATGTATCTTGCAAGAGGCTCATGGATCTAGGTACACACTGCACCCAGGAACTACTAAGATGTTCAAGGACCTACAACGGTTTTTCTAGTGGCCAGGAATGAAGAAAGACATTGCGTCATGGGTGGCCAGTTGTCTTACGTGCCAGATGGTGAAGGCTGAACAGCAATGACCTAGCAGACTTTTACAGTTGATAGAAATTCCAGAATGGAAATGGGAGTAGATCACCATGGATTTTGTGGGGGGTCTACCCCGGACCAAGAAGGTTCATGATGCGATATGGGTCGTGGTAGATCATCTTACCAAGTCAACATACTTCCTTACCTTGAAGACCACTGCTAAGGTAGCAGACCTAGCTGAGTTGTACATTAGAGAGATAGTGCGGTTGCATGGTGTACCAGGATCGATCATTTCAGATAGAGACCCAAAGTTTACTTCCAAGTTGTGGAAGCAAGTTCAAGAGGAACTTGGTACCAGGTTAAAGTTTAGTACCACTTATCACCCCCAAACGGATGGTCAGTCACAAAGGACAATCCAAACCTTAGAAGATCTGTTGAGAGCTTGTGTGCTAGATTGGGATGGCTCATGGGAGCAATACTTACCATTGGCAGAATTTGCCTACAACAATAGCTACCAAGCCAGTATCAAGATGCCTCCATATGAAGCTTTGTACAGGAGATCGTGTCGGTCCCCACTTCACTGGGATGACGTGGGTGAGAGGACCCTGTTGAGGTCAGATGAGCTCCAAGTGTATGCTGATAAAGTGGCTTTGATCAAGCAAAGGATGAAGAGAGCCCAGGATCGACAGAAGTCGTATGTTGATGCAAAGCGGACTGATATGCATTTCATTGTGGGAGATCATGTGTTTTTGAAAATTTGACCGCTCCGAGCTATAGCTAAGAACAGAGGAAAGCTGAGTCCCCGATACGTGGGTCCGTTTGAGGTATTAGAATGGATTGGTGAATCTGAATACCATTTGGCATTACCCCCTCAGTATAGCATGATGCATGATGTGTTTCACGTATCTAACCTAAAGCGATATGTGCAAGATCCGAGCCATGTGTTGAGCATTGAACCTATTGAGCTTCAAGGGAAGCTGACTTATCCTGAGTCACCTTTGTGGATTCTAGATACCAAGGTGAAAGAGCTCAGATGCAAGAATATAGAGATGGTAAAGGTTCTTTGGAAGCACCATGGAGAGGATGAAGCCACGTGGGAGCTAAAGGCAGACATGGAAAAAACATACCCTAAATTTTTTGTTTGATTGTTTGAATTTTGAGGGCAAAATTCCTATAAGGAGGGGAGGATGTTATAACCTCGATTTCTTCAAAATGTAAAGTGTATTTCTCTTTTAATGGATAAATGAAATCCCTTTCTTTGTTTTGTGAAGGATTTCATGTGAAATGGCCTTGCTTGATTGATTGTGGGCTTTGTTGGCCATTAAGCCCAATTGAAAAGAAAAGAGAATTAAAAAGGAAAAGAAATTGATTAATAAAAGAGAAATATGAGAAATTGACAATTAAAAGAAGATAAAGGCAAACCAATACTCCCCAATATGAGAATTCGTGCCTTTATGATTTCTTGAGGTCCAAGGGACCCAAAACAACAAGATAATCACAAAGGAAGAAGGAATATAATTTAATTTTGATTAGTTAATAAGATAACTTGGGAGAGAAGGAAGCCTCCTCATCCATTGCTTTTTGTTTCCAAAATTTCGTAAAAAGCTAGGCAATAATTAAAGGAACGTTCCCTTAAAACTTGAGATAAATAGGATTTATGGTTTGGGAGATATTAATTTTGCAAGTTATCTTTGATTTGGGAATTATTTCTGAATTAAAAGAAAAAGATCTTTCCATTGTTTAAACGGGTGCAAGGAGATCTGTTGGATTTTAATCCAACGGTCAACAGTCATCACCCAAGTCCCACAGGGACTGTGATTCCACAAGTTACAGAGGGACTTTCCCTCTTAGATTCCTCGCAATCCACTAGGTTGGAAAGTTGGTCGATGTTTCCTTTGAATCCAGGAGTTGAAACTGAAGGGATTCATCCCTGGTTCGACTGGGTTTGGTTGCCAATCCAGGAAATGCCCAACTAGGCAGGACCTTGCCCCAACCCTATATATAGGGGAGGGTTATGGAGGGAACCAACATCCTTAATCGCTAGCCCAATCTCTGTGGAAGGAAGCAAGGAGTGCTTCAGTGCGTTCAATTGCTCGTTTCGCCTTGACCTGCACCCCCGAATCTGCGACCAACCTCGCCGGAATCCGGTAAGCAAGAGGGCATCACGACGCGTTCTTGGCGGGCAATTAAGCATGTGAACAAGTTCGGCTAGGGGAGGCAGAGCTCCCAGCAAGTTGGCGTGCTCGCTGGTGGCCGGAAGCTCCAAGTCAACCCAAGGTTGACCATCGTCAGCTCCCTGTACCCCGATGCAAGGAAGAAGAAGGTCCCGCGGCCTTTTACAAAATTGCCCCTTTGCGCCTCCTTTACTGGTAAGGGTGGTTCTGTCCTTTAGTTACTTTGATCTTTAATCTCAGGCGTGCACATCCGTGGCCGTTGGATCCTCAGTGGATCCGCAGACCATGGATCAGGAGGCCCTGGTTTATTTTAGAAAATAGCAAATAGACAATAAAAAGAGTTTTTTTGTTAAAAATCGTATCTTGAGCTAGGAACCTCATATGGGGGAAGTTAATACATGAAAAATGATCAGAAAAATATGAGGAATATGTTAAAAATGGTTTGGACATCTAAATCTGTATATATTTGCAAAAGTATATAATTTTATGGCAAAAGTGTTAATTTGTAATTAGGAAACCCTAATTGTTAACCAAAGATGGTTTTAATCGTGCAATTAGGTTAAATCACGCATGGTTAACTTGATTAATGATTAAGATGGTTTTTAACCTATTTTGATGATAGAATTGCAAAGTTTAGGGTTTTAAACTTAATATGATGGTTAAAGATGCTTAGAAACCCTAAATTAGAGGAAAAGAAAAAGAAAGTACTTATAATCTGAAATTAGGGTTTCATGTTGCTAAAAGATGAATTTAGAATCTTTTGTAAAAGAAAATTGAAATAGTTAGGGTTTGTAAGTGAGTTTGTGAAATTAGGGTTTAAAGTAATAAAGATGAAGTGGAACCCTAACTATGCTCAAAATCCTAAAAAGGGCAAATAACCTAGGAAACAATTATGATTAATGGATCAAGATGACGTGATTAATGATAGAGAAAATTGGATACCTTTTTCAAGAATAATTATGTGTGTGCTTTCTTGATTTCTGATTGATTGGTTAATTTTGCATCCAAGTCTGCTTAACATGTATGTGGTTAATTATGAATAACTGCTTTAGTTTCTCGATGGATTCCTGGATGTTTAATCGCATTGAATGAAACTAAACTATTTGGATGTTCATATTGCAATTATAAAGTGACAATGACTATCACAATTTAATTTAAATGAGTATTCCCGCACCTACATGCCACCCTGATGGAAGATGCCATAAAGGTCAGGCCCATGAGGGTAGACCAATGGGCACCATGAGAGGTGACCCCAAACATCAAGCTCGGGAATGAGAAGGTGGTCTATGATGCATGACTATGGATCACCATGAGAGGTGACTCCCATGCACCAAGCTCGGGATTGAGAAGGTGGCCTTAAGTCAATGGCAAATGAGAAACCCTAAAGGGGGTAATTCTAGGGTTAGGGTAAAAGCGGTGGGGAATGTCAAATGGAAAATGTAAATTGACTTGCTAAATATCTTGATTGCAATATTTAAATTGTTAGACTTAAATGTGAAATTTTTGATTGCCTCCACATACCAGCAATTGCTGACCGACATTTTGTTTGTCGGCATTTTTGGTGTAGTCCTGAAAGCACAAACAGTAAAGTGACAACTCATGAAATTAAGAAATAAAGTGCAAGGAGGATCAAATAGATTAATTCAAGCTCTGGATAGATAGATCTCCAACATTTCTTTCAAGGTAATTAAAGATTTAATTTTGTACCCAATTCCAGTTTAGTTAGTAGAATTTCATAATTATTGTTGATTATATGTTGAACCTTTGATCCTGTTAATTGAAAATGGCTCTGACCTTCGGGTTTCCCTTAATTGGGGGTTATCGGGGGGCAGGGTCATTACAGTACATGTCACGAAACAAGTGAAAGGAGGTGGATAAGCATACCCTACCATCCGAGGTACAACCGTAGTTGTCCTCCAATGTCATCACATATATAATCACATCATATGTATGAGGCATGACCATAGCCATCCTCCGCAACTTGCATTGTGGATGACAAGGTTATATCCTCAACTTGCCCCCCCACATACTCAATAATATGTGCTCCGAGTTTCCCTTAGGAATACTCATTTCACCATCTGGCAAGTTTTGACACTCCGATGGATCCATGGCACATGGCACTACATGATTTGAGTTTCACTTGATTAGTTATGCCAATTGGGTGAATTAAGGATGCATCAAACAAGTGGACATACAAACCCTGATTCACGTCTAACAAGCATATAAATATCACAACTTTAAAAGATATAAAATGTGTGAAACATAATTTCTCATCTCATCATCACATGGTACTATTCACTTGCCATTCATTAGGCTGCACTAGTCATCATACTATCACAAGATATGAATCCTTTTCACAATATCACAGAGTATCAACCCTTGTCAACACAAGAGGATTACACCTCATTTAGGGCTCAACCATGCCCAAAAGGTCATTAAGACCATCATACTATCACATGATATAAATCCTTTTCACAATATCACAAGGTATAAACCCTTATTAACACAAGAGGATTACACCTCATTCAGGGCTCAACCATGCACAAAGGTCATTAAGACCATCATACTATCCTCTGCAAGATCATCATTGTCTTTGCATGCCTTATAACAAGGCTCAACAACATCACTTACATATAATACACTAGATCAACACAATATTGCATTAATGAGATAGGAGATATTCATAAAAAATCATAGTAGGGTTATATTAATATTAAGAACATCCCTTTATTACATTAACATACAAGGAATCTAGATATGATTAACCCTCATCATAATTATAATGCACACGTTTAGCATAAGAAAGTATCAACCATGTGGCTATGATAACCACCAGTTAACATATTAAGGTTATGATCATATTAAGGCCATTATTTCACCGTCATGCCATCATATAAGAAGGTTAAACATGAATACTTATCTTTATCTATTTTCTTTAGAGTTAGGTTCAACAAGATAAATTATATTAATGTTACTAATCATCACTCATACCCAAACCCTAACTCAGGACAACCCCATTGGATCATTGATGCATAAGGTGAAGCATCACCATCACATTCCATACTATTCTCAAGTATGAAACCACACATGAATTAAGGTCTAATTATCAGGTTATAGCATACTAGGGTTTCAACAACAATAATAGAGTACTCCGTGTTTGTATTCATCATTCAAGGACTATTCATACCCAATTACCATCATTTAGTTATATTAAATCTAGGTATAACAAGTTATACCTCATTAGGGTTACCCATTAATTCATTATGGTTATTATAAATCATAATCATATGAGGGAAAGGGTAATACTACAAGTTTAAGGCATTAAACCATGAAATTCTCATCATCAGAATCATAACATTACACTACACGCTTCACCCAAAACAATAGGAATATTGAGGCATCAACTTATAACCATTAAATGTTGAAAAGGTAAAGCCATTTGTAGTTTACATAAGCAAACATCTTGAACAAACCACCTATGAAGTCATTGAGTTGTTCTCTAGAAAGAGTCACCATATAACCCTAGACATCCCTTGATTAACAACATAAAAAGTTCCATTGAGAGCCGGGTAAAACCCACAAGTGATTGCTTATTTAAAACAAGCCGTCAATAAATGAGCTTCTTAAGTTGATCTCATAAAGGAAACCATTTAAATCACTTTATTAGGACCAACATATTACATTTAGGAATCATTCCAAGTTATTGGATGAAGAAATGTTATATCTTAATCATTAGGTGAAGTTCATATATTAAAACCATCAATTGGAGTATAGGTCTGACCATTGCATCAAATTATCCAAGAAACCATTAGTTTAAGGATTAATTGCTGCTAAAACTACATGCTTAACTCACCATAGGTTTTGGAGACCTGATACACCATCATTAGTGACCTTTAATTCACCATAGGTTGTTAGATCAACACTATATTCATTAATCACCATCGAATATCAAACTAATATCACCATTGATTGATAGCATCATTAGGGTACTTAGTTGTTAATCACTAAGCTTCTAATTAGGCCAACACCTGACCGAAGGGGTGAAATTTAGTTGACACCCTTGGTCACCACCATCAGTTTTCATGAAGACAACATTATTGGTTGTTGAAATGGTACCACCATTGACTCATGTGTTTATAGAATAAATCAACTTTAAACCCTAAAATTGACCATTGGCTGATAGGTGTTTAGCACCATAGGTTGTCAAACCAACCTGATCCAAATAATATTATACATTTGGAACAATGTACAAATGATCACAGGTTCATCTAGAACTGAAATCAGAATAGGGAACATTATAAAAATTGAAATCCAAGTCAAGCATAGCCTTTTAGTGCATGGATCATCATTTAAAAGCAAGAACATGAGCTAGCAAGCTTATGGTAAGAAATAAAAGTGGAGAAAGTTATAAAACTTGCCTCTAATTAGAAGATAAACTCCCAAACATAAGAAAACATGGGCAGGTAGGGTAGAAAATCCAAGCATAAGTTGTGAACTCGTCCATCTAGCCCCTTTCTTCATCAAATGAGCAAACCCTAAGCATAAGGATCAAGAAAGGTAGGGTTTTAGAGCTTTAGAGAAATTTCTACCATGGAACAATAGGGTTCTGACCTGGAGAAAGGTAGGGGGAAGGATAACAAAAAAATAAACGGAGAAAAGAAGGGAATTATTACTCTTTTAGGTCAAGATCATTAGAAGGAAGCTTTTCAAAATCTAAAAGGAAGTCAATATCACCTGACCTAAGGGGTGAACGTAAGTTGACATCCTTGGTCACCACCATCAGTTTTCATGAAGATAACACCATCGGTTGTTGCAATGGTACCACCATTGACTCATGTGTTTATAGAAGAAATCATCTTTAAACCCTAAAATTGACCATTGGTTGATTGGTGTTTAGCACCATCGGTTGTCAAACCAACCTGATCCAAGTAATATTATACCTTAGGGATAACTTACAAATGATTGCTGGTTCATATAGAACTAAAATAAGAACAGAGAACATTATAAAAATCGAAATCCAAGTCAAGCATAGCCTTTTAGTGCATGGATCATCATTTAGAAGCAAGAACATGATCTAGAAAGCTTATGGTAAGCAATAAACATGGAGAAAATTATAAAACTTGCCTCTAATTAGAAGATTAAATCTGAAACATAAGAAAACATGAGCAGGTGGGGTAGAAAATCCAAGAATAAGATGTGAACTCATCCATCCACACCTTTCTTCATCAAATGAGCAAACCCTAAGCATAAGGAACAAGAAAGGTAGGGTTTTAGAGATTTAGAGCAATTTCTACGATGGAATTGAAAGGTTCCGAGCTAGAGAAAGGTAGAGATAAGGATAACAAAGAAATAAATGGAGGAAAAAAGGGTATTCTTACTCTTTTAGGTCAAAATCACTAGAAGGAAGCTTTTTAAACCCTAAAAGGAAGTCAACTGCAACCCTAGATTCTTTTTCCAAGAAGATCCCCTCTTTATTCTTCCTTGGACAGGAAACTCATAGAATCACAGAGGGAGAACGAGGTTTGTATAAGGAGGGAAGTGTTGGAGAGAAAATGGCTAGTTTGGGTGCTTAGGGATAAGTATATGAAACATTAAGATAAAGAAAAAGAAAAAGTTGAAGTCTTAGTATCTTTCCAAGTGTCCATGGCCTTAAGATATTAAGAATATACAAGCACACACACAAGCAACTCCCTCACCATCCAAATAGACATGCTGATCTACCATTTCTTGAATTTCCAAGCAAAACAAATAACTCATTAGTTGAGAGCTCCTAAAGGTAGCTCATCCACGAAGGGGTAAATCTTAAAATACCCTTGAGGAAAACACCTTAAAACCAAGGTTTAAATAGGTGCCCCATGGATAAAAAAGATCAATAATGATGAGATAATATCCAAGGAACATAATGCAAGTAATAAATTGTAAATAAACCTCTCAATTGGTTAAATTGTAGAAATGTCCAAAATGTACATAAATTGCATAACTTCCTCAAGTAGTGTCCAAATTGGACCAAATTTGAAATTTAAGATTGTATTATGATTTCAAAGCATATCACAAGGTTATATTAGGTTTATAAGTATTAAATTATGATAATTAAGCTTGATCAACACTTTAAGCAAGGTTAAGGGGTCTCACAAAGTCATAATATGACCCAAAGTAATATTTTCTTGGTTGAAATTGTAATCTATCTCAATGCGTTTCATAGAATGAAACATATGGTTGATACTAATTCTTAAAGAACTGTGATCATCACAAAATAGAAGTTTATGAAAAGATGATTTGACATGAAGATCTTTCATACGGTAAGACAACCTTGTCAATTTGACTATTGTAGAAGATAAATCTTAGTTTGTTAATTGAATCTATGGGAGCCTGGTAAAACCATAGAAAGCCTCGTCAAACATCATACATAAGTTTGAAATTGAGTATGCTTGATCCTTCTCCTTGTTCCATAAAAACAACCTCAGCTAAATCTCCATTGAGAAAATAATTGCAAATAAATAATTTTTCAAAATGCCACCCATAGTATATAGCCAAGGTCACTATGATTTTGGTGTATTGACCAATGTTCTATTTCTCTTTTAATTCGTGAGTTCATTTTGAGCTACACATTTTTCTTACTGTTAGTCTATATATTGTAAGCAATCATTTTGTAAAAGAAAAAGTACATCCTTACTTTCTTTTACGTATTTCAACAACAACACATTCACAATTTGTTTATTGCATAATAGATGCCTACCAATCTTCTTCCTTGACTCTAGTGCTTCCAAACAAACTATAGGTCATGAAGTCACTCTAAAATCCAAAAAGTGGTATCATAGAAAGTTTGATTTAAGCCAAACCCTATTGTGCAGAAATCATAGGCTGACACTGCAAGCAGGTTGCTACACGTTTCTATCACAAGAAAGGAGTTTGATAGAATTTCTACAAGAAGTTTGACATGGATGTAAATGCTACTAACTTCAACACTACTCCTCATCTAATGCCTGGAAACTAGAATTTCTAGATCGTCAGAAAGAAGACATTGTTCTTGTACGAAGACCTATGTAATTTCATTGATAAGATATTTGTAGATCAAGATGAAGAATCACATATATTAGATAAAACAAAGACGGATAATAAATCCCTCTACATAATTCAACAAGGCATTCATGATTCCATATTCTCCAGGACTGCATTAGAGATAGCCTCAAAAGAAGCACGAGAAACCTTACAAATAACATATCATGGTTCTTTGAAGTTAGTTGTTGTAAAACCTCAAACCCTAAGTTGTGACTTTGAGATTTTTATATGAGAAATTGTTTAAGGAGTGGGACCCAAGAAGGGATTCACTCCCTACTAAATATAATAAAAAGGAAACATCCCATATTTTAAACACCACTATAAATTTTTCACAAAAGGATGGTAACCAATTTATTCAAAATGTAAGTATCATGATATCAAATGTAATAGTGGAATACAAACCATCTAACTATTAAAAAACTTGATATAGTCACTATAATTCACCACACAGGGTGATACTTATGAAAACTAACTATACTAAAGGATCAGCAAAGGGTCATCAACCACCTCGAGAAAGTCTCCCACAAGATTAAGCTATACTTGATGAGGTCCTGGTCGAACTTGGTTATATTCTCCTTGACCTACACCTGGGGTTGGAAGCATACCCCAGAAAGAGGAGAGAAGTAGATGAATCAATATATATGTTGGTACAGGCATACTAGATTGAGTATTGAACAATATGAGCAATAAAGGCTATCAAAGAAACATGGCTTCCCAAAGGAAAAGGAAAGGACTAGCCAACTGGGCATAAAAGAATATAATTTTCAGAAGGAAATAAACAAGAGGAATACTAGCCATAAACCAACATAAAAGTTATGCCTCACAAGAACATATCAATTTTTGGACACAAAACCCATTACAAGAATATCAACCTCCATTCATGTTAGACAAACATAGCATTAAAACAATATAAGTAACAATGGAGGCTAAGGCTCAAAACCTTTAAATCTTATAGAGTATGGCACACAACTACCTCCACAGTATATATAAGAGTCGGCACAAAATTAGGGTATGGGGGCACACAACCTCCATAGCAAAAATATATCATGGGCACACAACCCAAAAACCAATGTAATTACACTATTCTAGGTCTACTGAATCACATAATTTTGCATGATGTGGAGGTAAGTAAAAGTTCAATCTTTTATATAATAACTAAAGTTGCCATCACAAAAATGAAAAAAAAAACATCTACTACATAAGTGGGAAAAATTAGGGTTCCATCTGATAATGAGGAACAACATGGTTTAAATTTATCAAATAATGTTTAATCAGGAAGCAATGTATGTTTCAGGGTATCTAGAGAGAGATAATTTGGGTTAACTATTCAATATAGAAAAATAGGTAATGCAATTATACCTTGAATTGAGTGTTAAGCCATAGTTTGAGTCCTAATTCTCCAAGTCTAAAGTAAACTCAACCTACATATAATATTTGATCCATCAATTAGGGTTTAATGACATATTAGGTGAAACTCTAGAAATCCAAACCTTTAGCATAACCCTAGATTAACTCACAATTTTAGTCTATAAAGTGGGTATAAGGTTATCGATCATGGATTTGATCCAAGATCAAATTTTTTACCCATTAGAGTATTTCTTCAATTATTATTAAGTGAATATGGATTATTGAGCCCTAAAATCATGTTTCTTAAACTTTGAATCAGACTGGACCAACAGATAGAGCAAAATCTCACAGTTCTAGAACATATTTTTTATAATATTTGGAGCTTCTAATAAGAATATATGTTTTTTACAAGATTCACATTATTTACTAGCTTATTAGTGAATTAAATTGAAAAAATACCAAGTTGCCCTTATGTCATATATCAAGACATAAAGGCATGATAGGGCAAAACCATATAAAAGGCATGTGAGAAGAATTGTGACTAATATCAAAATGATATGTGAATTCACAAATCAACCCTTGGCGAGAAAATGAAAAGAATGAGAGAGTAAGGGGAAAAATCAAGAAAACATCGAGGGGGGTCATCCCCTTCTTTGATTCTCCCTACCATGGATACAAAAAGCTATCTACATGAAGAGAGCTTAGGGAATTTTGACTAGGTTGACAAAAGACAAATCTGATCGCACGAAAATAAAGAGGAACTCTCACCAAATCTTACCCTGGTGTCAATTTGGAATGACACAATGAGAGGAGGAAGAACAAGACAGCGATGTTGTAAACTGCTTAGCAAGCTTGCGATGGTAATACATGAGGACAAACGGGAAATTAAAGTGGAAGGAACATTCCTTGTGGTGCCAAAAATATGATGGCATGCTCATATATTTAGGTGATGGCATATGTCAGTGTATGTATGTAGTAGGTTCAAAGGTGTGGGGAGAAATTTGGGAGAATCACAATGAAAGTAAACTAGTGCACATATTAAAAATCAAATTGTGTGGAATCTTTTTAGGAAACCATTGGTCAAAAAATCTGGAAGATTCATCAAGAGACGAGAGAGAAATCCGAAAAGAAACCAAGCAACTTTACTATACAAACATGGTGCTTCTGTTTCCTTCTAGGCATGAAGTAGATGATGACTTGTGAGTCATCCCATTGCAACCCAACAATTAGTAAAAAGGAATGAATTTGGTGAAGTCTAAGATCCTACGTGACGTGTGACATTCATGTATTCCAAATCCGATTTTTCCTGAAGTGACGAGTTAACTCTTTCTTACCTAATCTAATTGGGTGAGCAAATAAAGTCTAAATAAAGTTAAATTTTGTATCTAGGATAATTAAGACATGTAGATTCCAAGTTTGACATTAAATTTTATTTTTTAATACTCCTAGTATTTTATTTAATAATTTTAGGTTATATCCTATATTCTCTTTCATTTATGAATTAGAGGCATCTAGAAACTCTCCAAAAATATGAAACTTATCCTATAAGAAAAATTAAACATGAGGAGTAGGATTTTACAATTAATCTTTCTTTTGGTATGGTTTAACATATTATTTACTATTTTAGGCTTTAATCTACATTCTCTCTCCTAAACTATGCTAGGATAGATAAAATTGTCCACATAGGATTAAAATTCACACATAGACTATTTTTTGTATGTAAATTGTGAATTTGTGGTTTATTTCCACTTTGGGAGGTTTTTAGTAATTTATGTAACACTTTTTCCTTTTTCTCCTATTTTCTTCTCTGAATATATTTAAGATACATATTATTGTTCAAATAAAGTGAGACTTTGCAACCAAGCTATTTGGCACCCTAGGAACATATTTTTACCATTATATTTTACTTTTGATATTTTTTAATGTGTTATGGCACCATTAATATTTTTGAAATATTACCATTGTTTTTATCAAAATATTATATGTTTGTTTCTCATCAATTACTTAATTAAGTCTTATTAGTGTCAAATTGTTACAAAATGACTTATATATTATTATTATCAACAAAAATTCTAAATTTCACCTATTATGTCCACTAATTCCATATTTATTTAAATAATATGACATTATTAGTATTTATGAACATGGAACTACCATTTTTTGCTCCAAAGCATATTATTCCTTTTTATATAACTAGTATGTTAGTTAGAGAAAATATATGTAACATATTTCATGATTTTATCTACATGTTGGCACATAATTAAATTATTAGATAAATGTGTTTTAAATTTTATCCTTGTTTGGTCAAATATAAGGATATAATCTCTCTAATATGACAATCATAGAATAGGGTAGTATTATACATTTTGGTAGATTGCAACACTCCACCCTTTAAAAGGATTTCATTCTCAAAATCTAAACATCCATATATTATCAATCACTTATACTCCATCCCTTAAAAGGATGCAACCTTATAAGTCAAACAACCCTATCGGTACTAAGAATAATCTTCCAAAAAATCATGCACTAATTCACTTTCATCCTCGAAGGTATCATCCAAAATAGAATATATTTTTAAAGTCTAACTAAGAAATTGTGGGTTACCTTGAACTCTTATTCAGGAGACATGATAGTACCTGTATTAGAAACCACATATGTAGTGGTACCTGACCCACCGAGGGATGACTTCCAGGAGGAATAACTTGAGACACAGGAGGGATAAAGGGAGGGTCCATTCTCATCATTCCATACTTAGGGTTTTAGGTATCTCATAACCATCTAGGTAGTCAAGAGATGAGTTATCTCCCGCCATAAGGGTTTGCCTACATAGGGCAAGGGTACTGGGTATAAGCAACTTATAAAAAAAGGTTATCGTCCAAAGGGAGTTAGGATTGAAATAGTTAGATAACTGAAAGCTAATGGCTCTGATACCATACTTGTAAGAAGTGGGACCCGAGAGGGTATCTACTCCCTACTGAATCAAATAAAAAGGAAACATACCATATTTCAAACACCACTATACATTTTTCACAAAAGGGATGATAATTTTTTTTTCAAAATGTATGTATAATGATAGAAAATGGAGATGTAGGATACAAAACATCTAACTATTATAAAACTTGATATAGTCACGATACTTCACCCCACAGTGTAATACGTTTGAAAACTAACTACACTAAAGGATCAACAGAGGGTCATCTAACCACCTAGAGAAAGTCTCCCATTAGTCTGAGATATACTTGATGAGGTCCTTGTCCAACTTGGTTATCTTCTCCTTGACCTACACTTGAGGTTGGAAGCGCACACCAGCAAGACGAGAAAAGTAGACGAATCAGCATAAACACTGGTATGTCCATACTAAATTGAGTATGAAGCAATATGATCAATAAAGATTGTCAAATAAATAAGGCTTCACAAAGGAAAAGGAAAGGACTACTGAACTGGGAATAAAATAATATAAGTTTCAAAAGGCAATAAATAAGAGGAATACTTTCCATTAAACCAACATAAAAGTTGTGCTTGACAAGCACATATCAATTTTTAGGGACAAAATGCATTACAAGAATATCAACCCGCATGCATGTGAGATAAACATAACATTAGAACAATATAAGTAACAATAGTGGCCAAGGCTCACAACCTTGAAACCTGATAGAGTATGGTACACAACCACCTCCCCAATATATATAAGAGTGGGCACAAAACTCATGTATGAGGCAAACAATCTCCATCCCAAAATATAACATGAGCACACAACCCAAAAACCAATGTTATAACAATATTCTAGGGCAACTGAATTGCATAATCATGCATAATGAGGAGGCAAGTAAAAGTTTGGTCTTTTATAGAATAAGTAAAGTTTTCATCACAGAAATGGAAAAAATAAACATCAACCACATAAGTGGAAGAATTAGGTTTCCATCTAACAATGAGGAACAACATGGTTTAAATTATCAAATAAGATTTAGTTAAGAAGCAATTATACTTCTAAGTCAAAAAGAATATTCAACAAAGGAGGAGGATCATAAGATCAAAATCAAGTAGAATATTTCACATGGAATAAATTCTCAAAAGAGATCGATTATGTAGGCTATCAAGAGAAAGATAATTTGTGTTAAATTCTCAATATAGAAAAATAGGGAATGCAATCATACTTTCACTTGAGTGTAAAGTTAGAGATTGAGTCATAATCCTCCAAGTCTAAATTCAACTAATCCTACATTTAATATTTGATCCATCAATTAGGGTTTAATGGTGTATTAGGTGAAACCCTAGATATTTGAACGTTTGGCATAACCCTAGATTAACTCATGATTTTAGTCCATAAATTGGGTATAAGGTTTTTGAACATGGATATGATCAAAGATCCAAATTTTACCCATTAAAATCTTTCTTCAGTTTTTATTAAGTGAATATGGATTATTAGACCCTAAAAATCATGTTTCTTAAAATTTGAAATTAGGAGATGAAAACTGGGCCAAAAGATAGAGAAAAATCTCATGATTCTAGAACATACTTTTTTATAATTTTTGGATCTTCCAATAAAAAGATATAGTTTTTTGAGATTCACATTATTTATTGGCTTATTAGTGAAATTAAATTGCAAAATGACCAAGTTGTCTTACGCCATGTATCAAGACATAAAGACGTGATAATGCAAAACTGTCCAAAAGGCATGTGATAAGAATCATGACTCATATCAAAATGATATGTAAATTTACCAATAAGCCCTTAGTGAGAAAATGAAAAGAATGAACGAGTAAGGGTAAAATTGGGAAAATACCAAAGGGGATCATCCCCTTCTTTGAATCTCCCTATGATGGTTGTGAATTAGTTGTGTGATCCATGGTGGGAGTTTGGGGAATTTCTATTGGGATGACAAAACACGAATCCGATCGCACGAAAATAATGAGGAACTCTCACCGAATCTTGCCCTGGTGTTAGTTTGGATCAACACAATGTGAGGAGGATGAACGAGAAGCCAATATCGCAAAGTGGTTACTGAGCTTGCTGCAGAAATGTGCGATGGCAAAGGGGAAATTATAGTGGAAGGAACATTCCTTATTGTGGCAATAACATGATGGCATGCTCATATATTTAGGTGATGGCATATGTCGGCATATGCGTGTAGCAAGTTTGAAGGTGTGGGGAGAAAAATTAGGTGAATTGCAACGAGAGGAAACTAGGGCTCATATTAGGAATAAAATTGTGTAGAATTTTCTCATGAAATCATTAGTCAAAAAATCTTGAATATTTTTCAAGAAATGAGAGAGAAATCTGCATGAAACCAATTAGCTTTATTGTTCAAACACAGTGGGTTTGTTTCCCTTCAGGCGTGAGGTAGATGACGGCTTGTGAGTCATCAAATCTCCATCCAATGGTCAGTAAAAAAGTGTGAATTTGATAAGTCTGAGACCCTACGTGACATGTGGCATTCAATGTATTCCAAATCTGATATTTCCTAAAGTAAGGGGTTAATATATTATCTTTCTTTCCTAATCAAATTAGGTGAAATATTGCATCTAATTCTATTAAGATATGTAGATTCCAGTTTTGGCATCGATTTTTACTTTTGAAATCTTCTAGTATTTATTTAATAATTTTAGTTTTTATCTTATATTCTCTTTCCTTTATGAATTTGAGGTGTCTAGAAACTCTCCAAAAATATGAAACTTACTCAATAAGTAAACTTAAACACAAGGATTACAATTTACTATCAATCTTCCCTTTTGGGATGATTTAACATATTAATTAATGCTTTGGGCTTGAATATACATTCTCTCTCGTAAACTACACTAGGATAGATAAGATTGTTCAAATAGGATGAAAATTCACATATAGACTATTATTGGTATGTGGATTTTGAATTTGAGGTATATTTCCCCATTTGGAAGTTTTATGTAATTTATTTAAAACTTCTGGCTTTTTCTCCTATTTCTTATCCAAATATATTTAAAATAATTATTGGTTCAAATAAAGTGAAACTTGGCACCCAAGTTAATTATCACCCAAGGAACATGTTTTTACCATTATATTTTACTTTTGACATTTTCTTTTATGAGTTGTGGCACCATTTGGATTGTTGACATATTACCATTGTTTTAATTAAAATATTAAATATTTATTCTCATCACTACTTATTTGAGTCCTATTAATATCACATTGTCACAAAAAATACTTATATATTAATATTATGAACCAAATTAAATATTTTACCTATTTTACCCATTATGTCCACTAACTCCATATTTATTTAAACTATAGGAGATTATTATTATTTATGTATTATTTATGAACATAAACTATCATTTGTTACTCCAAAGCATATTATTTGTTTTTATTTAACCATTATGTTAGTTTAAGAAAATAAATACAACATGTTTCATAATTTTATCTACATGTTGGAAAATAATTAAATTATTATGTAAATGTGTTTTAAATTTTATCCTTCTTTGGTCAAGTCTAAGGAATCGATCTCTCCCATTTTCTAATCATACAATAGGATAGGATTCTAGGTTCTAGTTTGTTAAAAACTAAATCTTTACAACAACAAAAAAATTATAGCTTGTATTCTTACTCAAATGAGGTCAAATGTTGAAAGAGTTGCACATTATATTGTTGTTTCTAACATTTTTGTAGTTTAAACCTAAAAATTGACCACCTAGTTTTTTTATATTGAGGAATCAAAAGATTTTTTTCTATCACTTATGATTAACTAATGGGTTTCTACTAGATCATGAAGTTAGGCTAGATAAATATGTAGAAAATTCCAAAGAAAAGGGTTTTCAAGAAAAAAGGATAGTCGTATGCTCTAAAGAACATGTTTGAATATTCTTATGTTTTAAAGGTCATGAAAGAGGTGAATTTCATGGAAGAGGATGAGGAATATACCATGGTAAAACCAATTAAATAACCACAAGCAATAACAAATGTAGTGCAAATTTTACAAGAAAGATGTTAATGTTGAACCATATTGTTGGAGCATAGAAAAAAAAGAAATATATGCTCAAGAGTAGGAGGAGGAAAACAATCTATTTGTTTCATATTACATAATATCTCAAATGATGTTTATTTCATAAATAGTGTCTGCTCAAATAATATGAAGATCGTGAGATCTTTACTTAATACAAAAAATAGATTATTTTCCTCCTACTCTTGAGCATATATTTGTGTTTTTTCTATGCTCCAACAATATGCTTCAACATGAACATAATATCTCAAATGATGTTTATTTCATGAATAGTGTCTGCTCAAACAATATGAAGATCGTGAGATCTATTTAAGGATCTAGTTGAATATTAAAAGACTCAAATTTGTCTTGGAATTCACAATGTTACTTCCGAAGATGTTAGAGTAAAAATTAATATCCAAATGAGTAATGGTAGCATTAAATATATCCATGATGTCTCTTATTCTCCCAATCTAGGTGCAAACCTCTTAAGTATTGGACAATTGATGAATAGTGGTTATTCTCTTTTATTTATTGATGGTTTATTCTCTACTAAAGAAGTTTGGAAATAATATCACATGTGTTCCTATGATGAAAAATAATATGCTCCTCTTGAAGATTCTAAAGTTGTGATGATTTTGTTTCAATAGACAATGGATATAAGCTTTGGAACTTGAGGGTATGGTCATCTAAATCTCAACTAGTTGAATTTACTCGACCAAGAGGCAATTGTTCATGGTCTTCAAAAAATTATTTCATAAATCATGTATGTGAGGGATGTATTTATGGCAAGCATTGCAAAATATTATGACTTGCTGTAAAATTACAAAGGGCTTCTAGTCATATTGAACTCATACATTATGATTTGTGTAGGCCTATGAAAATGGTATCTTTTGGTGGGAATATATATAATTGTTCTTGCTTATTGATGATCGATCAAATAATTTCAATTGCTTTTAAAAATTTCAAACAATGGTAGAAGAAATGAAGTGGTTGTTATATCAAAAGCCTTTGAGTGCCTACCTCAAGAATTTGATTCATTTTGTGATGAGAATGGTGTTTGTATGGAACTCACTTCACCATATACGTTGAAGCAAAATGACATGGAAGAAAGGAAGAACCATGCTATTTTTGAGATGGCAAGAAGTCTATTTATTCTAAAGATCTTCATCTACTTTTTTTTAAATAGGTCGAGTATTTAATTTATCTAGATGCATCCATTTCCGCCTAAAAAAAGTAAAGAAGGAAAATGACCCTTACAAAATATGGGCTGAGAAGCTTAATACACCCCACTTGTGACTAAGTGAACTAACTCGTTTCCCACCCTCATTACATGTTTATATGAAATGCTCCTAAAATGACTCCCCATTACCTTCAGGTCCCTACCAATCATTCCACATACATCCCTATCATTAGTACCATGATAAGCACTTTTAACATCTTGTAGAGAACCAGTCTCCATAATCACATTTAGGCAGTCTAACTCTGCAACACATGCCACTACACACCATAGTGCTTCTCCCTCTACAACCCCTGGGTTGATTGAGCATGATATTTGTTTCCTTCGTATTAGCATCATTCAACCACCCTTATCGCGCACCACAAAACCTAGTCTCGTGGCGCTCCCTCCATGCCAAGTTGCCTCTGTATTGATCTTTATTTTGATCATCGGTGGATTCAGCCATCTATTACAGCTTTTTTGCCTACTCGTGTTGTGGACTGGAGGTGAGACACTTGCATTGTGGCATCTATAGTCGTCTACTAGATGGAGAAGGCAAGAAAGTAGGACATTGAGGTTGTGAATCCCTGGGTTGAAAACTACTTCTTCCTCTGTGTCTAGTTAGCCCAACAGTAAACAAAGATGCCATCTTCCCACTTCCTCATGGTGTTCTCCATAATCCAGTCACTCAGTCTACTAAAATTCTCTATTTCCATATTTGTTGTGTCCACCACTGAATCACGTAGACCCAAGACCGATATGGTAGATCGAACTAATAACATATCATTCGTATTTGGCCACTAGGCCTCCTAATCATTCTATGTAGAGTACGGGAGTGAGTTGGACAAGATTTTATTGGCAATACTTGACTCATTATTTGGTGTAGTACGTCTTCCTTCCAAGTCCCTATTACAGAGTTGATAAAATCACTAACTTTGTGGAGATCATGATTACATATTGTGTCCTCTTGTTGGATTCCCCCTTTAGCACTAGGTATCCATCTATCTGTCTAAAATTGCACCTCGTCACCATTACATATCCTCAACTCCAGTCCTTCCAACAATAGTGATTTTGCCCCCCATATACTCCTCCACATGTAACTTGGAGCAAATCCTTTTCGAGCCTCTATAATTTTTTTTGTACTTTCCTCTGAGCACTCTTCCCACCAATGATTATGAATTTGTAATCAACCACCAACCCAGCTTTACCAGAAGAGATGGGTTAAAAAATTTAAGATCTCTAAAACCCATTCCTCCCCCATGTTTGGGAAGGCATAGTTTATCCCATGCGTTCTAATGCATCTTCCGCTGCATGCCTTTGGACCCCCACCAAAACCTTGCCATACAACTATGGATTTCACAAATTAGACCATATGGAATTTTAGAAGCTCCCATCGTGTAGGTGGCAATCACATATGCCACCACCTTCATAAGTACCTCCTTGCCCAACCTAGATAATAGTTTTTTCTTTCCATCCTAGTATTTTGTGACATATTCTCTCTTTCAAGTGCAAGAATATTGCCTTTTTAGACCTACTCATACCTGTAGGAAGCCTAAGATACTTTTAAAATGTGTCTGCCTCCCTCATTTTTAATATTCAGCATATATCTCTTTTTCTTTGCTTCTATAAATTTTTACTAAAAGATAACTCTGATTCAGATACATTATTTTCTATCTTGATGCTCTCTCATACTAGCTAATAATTTCAACAAACATGAGCACTCCTCCGAAGATGATCTAGCAAAAAGAATACTATCATATACAAAAAAGAGATGAGAGGCAGGTGGTCCATTTCGGCTCTCTCATATACCATGGATTTGTATCGCTCTATAGGCTTTATGAATAGACATAGAAAAGGCTTCAATGCAAAAAACAAAGAGGTAGGGAGAGATAGAGTCACCTTGGCATAGTTTTCAGGTTGGTGGTAAGTTTCCTTTATTTTTATCAATCAAAAGGGTAGACTTGGATATGCTAGACACAGAATAAGTTATCAACATACACATATTTCCTCTAATACCCAGCCTTTGTATCACATCATCTAGGAAATTCTATTTTATATTATCATAAGCTTTACTCATATCCATTTTCATAACTATGGTACCTTTCTTACCCTTCTTCTTCAGTGTCATGGCATGGAACATGTCATATGCAACTAGAGCCTTGTTAGTGATCAATCTTCCTAGAACAAAAGCACTCAAATTTTCATAAATAACTCTATTTAGCAAAGGTTTGATCTGGTTGGCTAGAACTTTTGAAATTATCTTATAAAACATGTTACATAGGCTAATCGGTCTGAAATCGGTCATTCTCTTGGGCTGATGACATTTTGGTATAAGTACAATTGTAGTTTTATTAACCTCTTTGAGTTCATCTCTCCCTTTCCACAACCCCTAGACAAAATCAATAACGTTCCTTTTCATGATGGACAATTTTTTTTGAAAGAAAATTGCTTTCATACCATCTAGACCAGCTGCTTTTGTAGGGTGAATGATACCTAGTTCCTCCCATATTTATTCCTCTGTTGCCTTAATCCCCATCTCTTATGCCTCCCTTTGTGTTGGGACACTTTCAATCCTCCGGTCTTCATCATTGTCAAGCAAAGTATTTTCCATCTGAACAATTTTTCAAAATATCCTACAGAAACATCAGAAATCACTTCCTCACCCGTCCTCCAGTTGCCTTCCTCATCCATCATTCCTTTAATATTGTTGGGTTCTTCTCATTTGGTTCACCTTATAATCAAGGTACTTTGTATTTGTATCCCCATCACACATCTCATTTTCCCTCAAACTTACATACCACCAATGATCTTCCTTCTTTTGGAAATCCAACTATTTTGCATTCTTGCAGCATAATATAAGATGGAGGCCTTTCTTATACTCTTACTAGTTCACTTTCTGCTTCTTTAATCTGTTTTCTAATGCACCAAATTTCCTCTTCGCCTAATTCCCAAGATTTTCCCTACAATGCCTTATTTTTTCCGTTGCCTCCTCTCCCTATCTTTCATTCCATGCCCTCTAGACCAGCTCCTGACACTTAGCATCTGTCACCCACCAAGTCTCGAACTATTTCTTCCTCCCCATGTGATGGGCCCCAATCCATTCTCCCATAGTAAGCCAGATTGATGCATGACCATAATTAATGAAGGGATAGTAAGAATTATTCAGTTGCCCATGAATTTGTAGTCATGCATCATCTTCCAGAAATCTATCAAGTCTCTCCTGTAGTTGAGTGCTAGGTGTCTTCCCCCAGTGTCAGGTCATCATCCTACCTCTAAATTCTATATCACGCAACCCACAATCATCTATATCCTCCCTAAACTCTTCCATCACCTTTTCTAATTTGGATGCAACTCCCTCCTTCTCATTGTTGAATAATCTCACTAAAATCACCAAACCAAACCACATGAAGATTAGTCCTTCTGTAAAGGTGTCTCATGAGATTACATGTCATATGTTTATCTCATTGTTGAGCCTAGTTGTAGATCCCAATTTCTCTCCAACTATCCTGCCCCCGGTCATCACACACCATGAGATGAATGTCATGTTGCGAGTAAGACTTCACTCTTTATGTTTAAATCCTTCCACCAGAGAGAAATACCCCATGTACAACCCATATTGTTGTGGCCAACGTTGTATACAAATCTACACCTTATTTTAACGCCATCTATATCTCTAGAATCTGGCATTGTGTCCATAAGAAAGACCACCATGAGACCCTCTCTCCAACACCATTGCCTGAGAGTGTGCCTCATGTCAGGGCGTGCCAAACCCTAATAGTTCCAAGATAATATTTTCATTATTTTTCATGGAGCGGGTTTGTTCCCATCTATGCTACTTTGTCAACCACTGAGACATGGTGTTCCCTACAACACTTCTTTCCAATATCATGAATCACGACTATAAAATCTTTTCCTTGACGAACTCCCTTCTCCCTTTCACGTTGCTTCTTTCCCCTCATAGTGCCCCACTCTTCATTCCCCCTCTCTGCATCAACATGTTGTCTGTTGTGATGGACCCTTGCCATCATCTTCCCTGATAACACTTCATGGAATGTCCTCTTATGTGTCCCTCCACCTCTCATGTGTTATTCATCAACACAACCTAGGTTGAACTAAGCGTGTAGGTTCTTGTCCTCCTTAGTCTCTCTCCTTGTTGTAGAACCATCATAGCATATTGATGCTTATTGGTTGATTGGTGTAGAGGACTCTCTTCCTCTACACAATTGCTACTTGCATAAACCAGTGTCATCTCATATTGCCTTCCTCATACCGCTTCATCACCCATATGCTCATGCTCTGCCCTGATCTCCACACTTTTTCAATGTGAGCTCTCTAAATTAATCATTGTCCCCTATCTTCTCCTTCTCATCACCTCATACTGCCTTACTTTCCTTCCTGTTATTGGTCGATCATACACCTCATGATATCTTCCTTTTGCTATCAACTTCATCCATTTGCAAGTAGATTGCCCCTCCCTTCCTCCAGGATCTTGTCTCAGCCTTTTCCTCGATCCAAAACTTTGCACCTCTTGTACTATTAGACTCGCTTTGGTTGATGCCTGCACTCCAAGGTCGTGTCTTGATATTTATCTTCTTCTTACATGCGCCCTTTCCTTCTAACACTTCCTTCACAAACATTTTGTTGTGTTTCATACATGATGCCCTAATCCATGTTCCCCACTTCCTTCCTTGAATCTCCTCCTCATCGTCTGCTTTTGAGCAATATGTGTCAATATGAATAAAAAGAGCACAAATATAGCATGTCTTTTTTATCCGTTCATACTTTAGTTCAACCTCTATGATCTTCCCAGATCTATATTGAATATGGACAATTTTCTTTATTAGTTTTGTGATGTCCAAAATAATCTTATCTCTACAATAACTATCCCATCGAAAATTACCTTCTTCAACTTCCAATACTTCTCTAGCCCTTTTGGCTACAACTTTGATTGCCCCTACACTCCTATTCCCCATAGGTAGATCATAAATTCTTAGCCAGATGGGTCTTATGTTAAGGACTATCTATGAAGGTTGTTCATCTGGCAGGATCTCTTGAAATAGGAGCAGATTGCCCTCAAAAGTCCATGGACCACCTTCAATGACTTGTTCTCAATCTTTCCATTGGGTGAACTGGATTACAAAGATGTTATTATCTATCTATCTATATACGACCTCCTTTCATAAACTCCAGATTGTGATCATCGTCCATGTGAATACATTGAATTGAAGTTGAATTATGTCACAAGGCGTCCCACAAGCACCACATCCATGTAATCCTCCATTAATTTGATGACTTCTATAATAAATTTTACTATATCATACTCCTCCTCCCTAATCTGAAGTCTAGAGCATCCCATCATGATGTCATTTGCCATGAGAAAAACCTTCAAGAAACCAGTGGCCAACCAGTGGCGACTACTACCTAGATTCCCAAGATGAAGAAATCCGATGCACTGATGTTAAAGAAATGCAATAACACTTTCAATAGTCTACCCTTTCCTTATGGCTCAGCTATCACCGAATATGGCTAGGGTTTGGGAGACAACTTGATTGGGATATATATTCTTCTAATTTATTAGACTAAAGTAATATGTAGTGCAATATATTTGCTCAATATTTCAATTGTAAAGGATGTGACGAATCAAACTCTATATGAAGCATGATGTGGACCAAAACCAGGAAAAAGCCACTTGAAGATATTTATATACGTTTCTTATGCTCTACTTAATTCTAATGATCATCACAAACTTGATGAAAAATATGAAAAATCTATCTTCAATTCATATTACCCTCAATTCAAGGCTTATAGGTTTTATAACCCTACTAGATGCAAAATTATTATTAGTAGAAATATTATTTGTATGGAAAGGCAATTTAGAAATCAAATGTTGACAAACTGTAGAAAAAATGAACCACAATTTGATATAATATTTGAAAATGTAGTAGTAAATCAACAATATGTCCATGAAGAGTGTCAAGTAGAAACTCGGGTGGTTCTTCTAATTCTTGCTCCTTAGACACCATCCCATGTATACAACATAAGAAATAGCCTGAGAGGAGGTGATCTTTCTCCTTTTGATGACAAGGACCAAACAAAAACTTTAGATCCTTTGCAAAAATATATAGTTCATGTTCTTTTGTCTTCTTTTTCTATTGTCCCGATTTATTAAATAAAATCAGCTGACATGGAAGAATGGCACGAATCCAAGAAGGAGTAAATAAATTCTATCACTAAAAATACAACATGGGAATTGTTGATCTTTCAATAGAAAAATGTTTACTTCATTACAATGGGTGTACAAAAAAAAATCAATTGGAAGCATCTATAGGAACAAGGTAAAACTTGTCGCAAAGGGGTATTCACAACAATCACAATTATAATTTGCTACTACACTAAACGGCTCACGTCTCGCGTCTGGAGACAGTAGGGGCGACTAGAGCTGACGCTCCTGTGCATGGCGGCTGGCATGGGGGAGGGGTTCCGACTGCCGGTGTGCACCGACCTACTCCCCCTGGGCTCTCTATTTGCTTGGGTAGGAAAGATCCAGATCTTGGTGGTTAGTTGTGGCGGGATCGGCTTCCTCCTCTTCTGCTCTGAGCAGTGCCGACTTCTGGACCCTAGGGTCTGGTTCTCGACGATTCTCACGGCGGGGGTCGTTCCTGCGGCGCAAGGGATGCTGAGGCACACCTCGACTCCACTCTTTGCTGTTGCGATCACTTTCTGCCACAGTTTGCCAGCTTTTTGGGACCGCGTAACCCAAGTATCCCGCTTCCTTCCTTTGTGCGTTTATTAGTCTACATTGTTTCCCTTTTTTTGTTCTGTGTTGGTTTGTTTAGCCAGTGGTTTTTGGCAGTTTTATCTGCCTATTTTGTTGCCTCTAGTAGGCGTTTATCTGTCACGCTTCACTGCGACCTCTCTTCGGGAGAGAGATGAGATATCTTGCTACGACTAGATCTCATCTTTGCTTTGGATTGATCTTATTACTCAGTTGTATGGCTTCGTTTGAGTTGATATACGAGCATAATATCATCTTATTTCAACCCCTCTTCCACTACTCAATGCTCAAGTTGAAGGAATTCTTCATGAAAAGCTACTTAAGACAGCTTCAAGGAAGAAGAATCAATGCAGAAGTGTCTTTCTCTTGTTCTAATATGAGTTGTAGTGCCCTTGGGTTACTGGACGTGATGTTTGTATGTTCTGTCTGTATGTTTCTTCCCAATTGTAGATGTCATATGGCTAACAAGTAATGAATTGATCCATTTGCTCTCAAAAAAAGGTAAAACTTGTCGCAAAGGGGTATTCACAACAATAAGATATTGAATACGAAGGAACATTCTCCATTGTTGTTCTCCCATGGGGATTATTTTTTCTCTAGCTTCTGAACGTCATTTTCTTGTCTGTCAGTATGATATAAAATATACCTTCTTGAATGGTGAACTAGAAGAAGAAGATTATATTGTCCAACATAAATGTTTCCTTATAGAAGGAAAGAGAAGAAGGTGTTTAAACTCAAAAAGGCATTGTATGGTTCAAGGAAAACCCACATTCATGGTATATCAAGATCGACTCTTTCTTCCAAATGCATGAGTTTTAAATAAGTGAAAATGAGCCCACTCTCTTCTTTAAAATGGATGGTAAGAAATTCCTTGTGCCATGTTTTTATGTTGATGAGATTAATTTTTTTTTTAGTTTGTCTCAATTGATTATTGGTCATATCAAGCACTCCACGATTAAAACCTTTGAAATGAGTAATATGGGACTTCTCCATTATTGGTTGGATTCAAGATTCACCAAAGTGAAGATGTCATTTTTCATTTTATCAAAGATTCATTGATTTATTGAAGAATTTTAACATGTTCAATTGCACACTTGCACCTACACCAATGAATACTAATGAGAAAATGAGGATTGAAGTTGGGAGTGACATTATTGATTTTAATAATTCTAGAAGTCTAGTGGTTGGTTTAATATATCACACTCATTCAAGACTTGAAATTTCATTCTAAGTTGGTGTTGTAACTCAGTACATACACAATACAACTAAGTATCATATTGGAACTGAAAAAAGAGTCCTTCATATGTTGTAGGAGTAACATATTACATAATGTAGTTAGTTAAGTTGTTTATTCTCTTTGTTTATGGGACCATTTGTGTATTGGCCCATTAGGAATTATCTTCAGTCCGTATGCTTTCTCCTTATCTTATTTGTAGAAGAGGGTTTCCCTTCAATCAATAAGAAAAATTTACTCAAGGTGAATTCCCCCATCACTTTCCACATGGTATGAGAGAAACGATCCTAACCTAGGGAGAAAAAGAGGGTGCACTTAGATATGGAAATCCTCTTAGTGAGCGGTCTCTCACATCAGCCCAAAATAGTTGGGGATGTAGAAAAATATAGAATTTTGAAACAGTAGAAGAAGAAAGATAATGATTGAGGGTTGGGATTAAGAAGATTAGCTTTTTATGAAACAAAATGAGAGGAGACTGGAATGATGCTTGAAAGACAACCAAGCCAAGAAGAGACAATGACAAGAAGCATTTTTTTTATTTCTAAGGAGAAGTAGCTTCTCGCTACATTCAGGTTTTGTATTGCCATCTCATTCCCATAACTTTCACTCTTAGAGCTCTATCCAAAAACTGCTATCTGGCCATTTGATAATATTGTTTATTTTGGCTTCATTCTTAAAGTGTCAGCTCACCCATACTTCAGCAAGATATGTTGTTTCCTCATGCCTACCTGACCGCTTATCTATAAAGCTATTGTCTGATGTCGATTTAGTCACATGGTGATGCTTCTTTTGATTCTTTTGGGTGTCATTGTCCATGGTGTTGATCTTCTTCCCTGGGGATATTTCTTATACCCCTCCATCTTGCATTTCTGGTAACACCAAGTGGTAATGATCTTATAATAAAATTGCCACCTTTTTGTTCATGATGATGCAATAAAAGATTGTCTTGTTATTCCTCCATGATCATTGCTATTGTTTCTTACGTTCCAATTAAAAATTAGTTTACTGGTCTAAGCAGTTGGTGAGCCAAGAAAAATGAAATAGAACTAGAATTAGTCTTTAACCAACATAATAGAGCATCCCTAGAAGAAAAAAAATCACTCACTTTGACCAACCTTAATTATCAAATACATGATAAAGACAAAGAAAAATCAAACACATTGTGCTCGTTTGTGAAACATCCCTTGATGGTTCCTATTGTTTTTGACCTAGTCTAAAAAAAATTTGGTCTAAAATCTGAAAATATATTTTTTTGGGTTGTAAAAATGTCTATTTATATTTTTTATTGGAATATATACAATTGAGTCATGTTGCATATTGACTCTAGTTGTTGGTTACCTCCACATATTTGCCTACATAAACACTACCTCTACCATTATTTTTGACTTCCCATTCAACCACTATATTGACTCTTTTCATGGTTGGCATGAGGGCGAGAATAGAGGATGACGAGTAGAGTGAAGACATGAGGTGAAGGAGAGATGAAGAAAGAAGAAGACTTTAGTTCTTCTGCTCTATGGGTCTTCATGCTACTTATATAGCTGCTATGTGGTGTTATTTTTGCTTCTATATAAATATGCCTTCTGATATTATTGATCTATCTACCTGATGAAGAACATGAGAAAATTATACATCATCATCTTGACTACTGCTATATAGTTATCTACTTTACTTAAACTATTCATTGACAATTTTGATGTCTGACGATGTCATTCTTGCTACTTGTGCTATGATTAGAGCTTTTTACTTTTTGCTTTGTGCTTTTGCACTTTATGTTGCCTATGCTTTATTTGCATGTTGACTCATTGTATGTGTCATGCACATGTCTACTACCATCATTGTTGTGACTCAACACTCTTTGGAGACTATGACCCAACACTTTTTGAATTATGACATCTATAACTTTGCTGGAAAATATATCATGAGAGAAGATGAGGAATAAAATTTTTTTGGCAACTTACATGTGTATGATGAAGCTCCATGCCTTTGTACTACTATTGTTCATCTTATATTCTTTTGTTTCTTGTTATGTGTGCATTGGTAATCTATCTAGCTATGTCTTCTAACTTTTGCTATTTTGTACCACTTTCTGCCTTGTATGTGTCTTGGGTATGTTGATTCTTTTCTTGTATGTGTTTTGTATGCATTTTGAATACTACTTCTTTTTTGGTTATGTATGCCTAGAGAGCCAATCATGTGATGATTGTAATGGCATATCATGTAAAACAATTTGATTATTAATAAAAGGCAAGCCTCCAATTGATTTTATTTAATTTAGTTATGAGATAATGATGTAACATTATACATGTCTAGAGAATTATATTACTCAATGGCATATGTAATCAAGTTACTAACCTTGTGGATGAGATCATACAAATGTTATGAGTACATATATATATTCTCATTATGTCCCTAATCAATTGTCATTGTGGAAGGTTGATAGACAACAATGAAACATAAGATCAGAGTGTGAGTTGGTTGATGATTAAATATCATCAGTCATGATATGGTGATATCAAACCAAGCACATAGATACATGCTAGAGAACAGTGTATCAGACAGACCCACTGTGAGACTGACAGATGGAAGCCATCTTTATGGAAGTCATAGTCAGCTCTCACAGTGATTGTGGTGGTTGTGGTTCTTAGACTTGAAATCACTACACTCAACACATGTCGTTGGGTACACGTTGACATAATCAAATGCAATCTTAAAGCATGGGTTGTTATAACAGTGATGGTTGGGAGGCTTTGAAACATGGGGATTGATTGTGAGTGATAGACATGGGATTTGTCCCTCCTATTAGAGTGTGATGTACTAGGCCTATTGATAAGCGAGACTGAGAAAAGCATGGCCATGCGCATGTGAGTCAATATGTGATATTGAGCTTACATATATCTCATAAAGCCTTCTTTTCATTCAAGAAAAAAGATTGAATAATAATGAGGGTGATTGCTCCTTGCCTTTAGTTCAATCTGGACATCAGTGACAAAGGAACTATTCAAACACTACAACACCATACATAGATTGTAGGTTGAAGTTTTTCCCCAACTTTTCCATTTACTTAGGTAGAAATGATGTGCGACTAGGCACCACTCTTTTCTTTTGATGTCATAAGTTGTTATGGACACTCACTGCCAATATAATATGGGACCTATAGGGTCACACACATAGGTCTTGACCTAGAAGAGGATTTTAGATCTCGAATGACAGTTAAATTAGGTGCTGAAGTGTTTACGCATTTGATTCAGGAAACAAATAGGCTGACAACACTGCCAAATGCCCATCTCAAGTGTTGAGATGGTCTTCGAGAGTGCCAAATGGTCGTCTCAAGTGTTGAGACGGACGTCTAGGTGTCAGTCCTGGTTATGAGTTGAAATTGGTAATGGAACGAAATGACCTGATTGAACGGGTTTGACTCGGATCACCAAAAGATCATCTGGGTGAATTGAGATGGTTGTCTCCCATGGGCGAGATGGTCTAGCTCATTAGGGGAATGTTATAGATGTTTCCCTATTCATTTTGCTTGAGCAATACTTATTTTACAAGGAAATCAATATTTAACATTGATGGGATTTGATTTACCAAATTCTTGCACAACTGGAAACTACAAAATGGCCGTCTTACAGTGTGAGATGACCGTTTAGCTTTCCCTACGAGACGAACGTCTAGCTTTCCCAAATGATCATTTTTGCTGTCACAAGTTGTGAAATTTCTAGAATTGTTGTGAAAATTTGAGTTATTCCTGTCCTTTCCACTCCCGCACCTTAATCCCATACCAGATAGAAAATGGGAACCTTAACCCTAGCCTCTACTATAAATAGAGGGGTATTGGGGCTTTCTAGAGTACAAAATAGGAAACTGAAATTAGTTCCTCTAACAACTGTTGTACTCTCTAGTTGTAGTAACCACGAGAACCTAGGCAAGTCCTACCTAACAAGGGAGTGATAGCCATGGGAGAGAACAACTAAGAGTTGTCATTGTGGTAGAGCATGTTGGTGACTAGTACACCAATGGGAGGGACGAATCCATCCTGATCCTTTAGCAGGATGACAAGAGTTCTAGGCAGTCTGTGTGAACTACCATAGAGGCGTGATGATATTGTTTGCCTCTTAGAGGACAACTTCAACCAGCAGTCCTTGACAAGAGGAGCTGCTGAAGATGATGACATTCATGCTTGCAGTCTCTGGTGTGACCAGGAGGAGTTGCAACAGTTCTACTTCCTAAAGTGCAGATCAGAGGGTGCAATAGTCAGATGAGTCTCAGTGAAACAAGGAGATGCACAAACACCGTCAAAGATAGTTGCGCATCAATGATGATGAGGAGATGTCCCTGGACTTTCTCCAGGACCAAGTATATGCTCAAAACCATCCTTCCTGCATTATAGTTATTGACATGATGTATTGATTATGGAGAATATGGTAGATAAAAGTTCAAATTCTGCTTCCTGCTATGTACCATATTTCCCAAAAGTGGTATCAGAGCCAACATCAATTTACTATATTACGGCATAACCGATATGATCGGATTTTGGGTTTTTTGTTTAATTATTACATATGATGTGAATAATTTCTTGTCAAATCCAAACACAAAGATAATCCCAAACTAATATATATGATATATATGTGCAATTAACAGGTGTCTCCCAAAATGGTTTTGATGGTGGATTTATAGTATGGTTATGGCCAATAACCCCTATTTGTACATGGTTGTATGTGGCCGGTTTATACTTCTATCTCAGTCTGCAATTGAGCCTCTATTTCATCTTCCCAATGTAAAGTTAAATCTCTTCTACCTTTTCTCCCCTTGAATATAAATCGAGATTTTCCTATGATCATGTAGAAGTAGGATAGTTTACTTTCCTGTTATGATGAAGATGAAGGCATCCTGAAGATGAGTCGATCAACTGAAGGACCTTAGAGGACATGGTGGACAAGCTGGACTGATCAACTGGAGGAGCCAGCCGATGGTGGATAGAAGGACCAAACGACTGGTAGGATGACCTAACAACTGGCCAGGAGGCGAGCCGATCGGTTCAAGGGTTGAACCGGTCAACCCAGATTGGCAAGTACAGATCTTCATCAACAATAGGTTTATGCATATCATGTAGGCCAAGATGACGTAATCCATTAGGAGTGGTTATAACCATCACTTTTATTTATTGCATATTTTCGTTATAGGATATAGCATGTATATGATATGTACTATATATGTGGTGATTGGATAAAGTATGTGTATCTACTTATAAATACAAAATCCCTCAATTAAAATAGTAAGTCTTAGATTCTTTCCATAAGCGGCGCACATGAAAAGCTTGATCGACCAAGCATAGGTTACTTTGAAGTGTGGTGCTCTGTCCATCTCGTAGAAGTGTGACGACAGATATGTAGGTTCTGCTAAAGTAGGGTGTATGTTCGATCGTGTCGGATTTTGGGTCAGGCTTAACTGGTGATTCTTAGAGAGTCTATACCCAAAAGCATGTAGGTGATTATGGAAAGGGGTTGTGTAGATCATCTATCCAAGAGTTGTATATGATGCAATTGGCATGACATTCTACCTTAATAATTGACCACGGATGCTGGTGTTGGCCGGGTATTGGTTGAATTATTTTGGATCTTGGCCCACTAGAATATTGTACATTACAATATTCTAAATTGATATTGAGGGATATCAATTTGAATAAAATAGTGGAAGAGATAATAATTAAATACCTAATTATATCGTCAAAATTTTCAAATTAAATCATATCAAAAGGGTTTTTGACAAATGCAAATTTTATCTCTTGTAGAATCAAATGGCATACAAATCATCATGTTCGGACAAATTAAATGATATTTATTTCCTTAACGGGTTCAGGACCTTGAGAAGCATTCTGCATGATCCTAAAACACCAGAGCCAATATACACTCCAAATTATCCTAAGACTAACATGGATGCTTATTTGAAGCATGCCAATGATGCTGCGAATGTCAAGAACCTTATGCTAGGATTTATGAACTATGAGTTGCATAAACCACATGATAAGCATGTAAGGTATAATGTCTCTAAGGCACTATTTGAGTGCAAATAGATAGAGGGAGATCTAGTAGAGCCTCATGTGCTTAATATGATTAGGCATATGGAGAATCTTGAGAAACTAGGATTTCCTTTGGGTCAAGGGTTGGCCATGGATATGATTTTGCAATCATTGCCTAAATCATATAGCCAGTTCATTGAGTGTTATCACTTATGCAACATGGATGGACTACTATCAGAGTTTCTTGACATCTTAATAAATTTTGAATCACAAATAAAGTTGGAAAAATCCATGATGGTGATCAACGAAGTTGAGCTGAAGGACAAAGGCAAAGACAAAAAGTGTTTTGTAGCTAAGTTAAAGTCCAAATCTTCTGCACTCAAAGTAAGGAGAAGGATAAGGGAACCCAGGAAGATAAAGAAAGGGATAGTGATCTCTACTTTTGGGGTATATGTAATAGAGATTAACTTCATTTCTTCTTCATCATGGGTACTAGATATTGGATGTGGATCACACATTTGTTCAAATGTGAAGGATATAAAAAGAAGTAGACCTTTAAAAAAAGTGAGGTTGAACTGTGTGTTGTTGATGGCGCAAGAGTTGCGGCCAGTGCAGTTGGAACCTATGAGTTAACTCTACCAAGTGAGCTTGTAATAGAGTTAGAGAGTTTCCATAACGTACCTACCATTAATAGGAACATCATATCTATATCTTGTTTGGACAATAAAGTATTTGAATTTCTTATAAAGAATGGAAGATGTTATATTAGTAAAGAAGGGATCTTTTATGGTAGTGCCCCAATGCCTTATGGTCTATACTTGATATATTTATATAGACCGGTGTATATAACGTGAAAAACAAAAGGAAAGATTGAATGACTTAAACAAAACATACATTTGGCACTGTCATCTAGGGCACATAAATGAGAATCACATATCTAGACTCCATAAAGATAATTATCCACACTCTTTTGATTTAGAATCATTACATACATGTGAATCTTATTTGTTGGGAAAGATGCCTAAGACCCCTTTCACTAGTAACAATGAGAGGGCTAGTGATCTATTAGGACTCATACATATTGATGTATGTGGACCTTTTAGAACAATCGCTAGAGGTGGGTATCAATACTTCATTACCTTCACTGATGACTTCCGTAGGTATGGCTATGCTTACTTGATGAAACTTAAGTGAAAATCTCTTGAAAGGTTCAAGGAGTTTATGAATGAAGTACATAACCAACTTGGTAAAAGCATTAAGGAACTTCATTTTGACCTAGGTGGAGAATACTTAAACTAAGAGTTTGAGGACCTTCTTAGAGTCCATGGAATTGTATCCCAGTGGACTCCACTTGGAACACCTCAGCATAATAGTGTATAGAAAGAAGGAATCACACATTACTAGATATGGTGCGATCAATGATGAGTTCACCTGAGCTTCCAATAACTTTTTGGGGACATGATCTACAAACCACAACGTTTACACTAAACTAAGTAACATCTAAGTCGGTTCAAAAGACACCATATGAGATATGGACTGGGAAACATCCCAAAATCTCTTTTATGAGGATTTGGGGTTGCGAAGTTTATGTCAAGAAAATGTTCTTTAAAAAGCTTGGTCCTAGATCTGAAAAATGTTATTTTTTTGGATATCCTAAGGAAACCATGAGATACTACTTGTATAATTTATCTAACAACAAAGTGTTTGTTTCCAGACATGTTGTATTCCTTGAAATGGATTCTATTTCCAAAGGAGTCAGTGGGAGACAAGTATAACTCAAAGATGTTCAAAACCAACAGGAAAACATTGAACCATTAGATGTACAAGAGGAACCTAAAGATTCACAAAGTGTTGTGGAATCTCAAATTCCTCAAGTAACATAGGGATCTCAAAGATCTAATAGGGCACACCTTGAACCTGAAAGATTTGGATATCTTGTGACTCAGGAAGGCAGTGAATTGGTCATACATGATGTGACAATAACCTATAAAGATGCTATAGAGGGACTAGAGTCTAAGAAATGGCTTGAAGACATGAGATCTGAGATGGAATCCATGTATACCAACAAAGTATGGACTAAGGGGTAAAACCCATAGGATGCAAGTGGGTCTTCAAGAAGAAGATTGACATATATGGAAAAGTTCAAACCTATAAGGGCAGATTGTTTGCAAAGTGTTTAAGACAAGATCAAGGTGTTGACTATGATGAAACTTTTTCTCCAATGTCCATGGTTAAATCCATAAGGATCATACTTGCTATTGCAACTTATCATGACTATGGGATTTGGAAAATGGGTGTTAAAATTGCATTCTTTAACAGGAATCTTGTGGAGGATGTGTATATGACACAACCTAAGGGGTTTATAGATCCAAAGTTTGCCAATAAATTTTGTAAGCTACAAAGGTCAATCTATGGATTGAAGCAAGCATCTCGGAGTTGGAATCTTCATTTTGATGAGAAATTCAAAGGGCTTGGATTTTTTCAAAATGAAGATGAACCATGTATATACAAGAAGTTTAGTAGGAGCATAGAGACATCCCTCATATTGTATGTAGATGACATACTATTGATGGGGAATGAAATCCCTACTTTACAAAAGGTAAAGGCATGGATTGGAAATATGTTCTCTCTAAAACACTTGGCAAAAGCATCCTACATCTTGGGGATAAAGATCTATAGAGATAGATCCAAAAGACTTCTTGGAATAAGTTAGAGCACATATATTGACAAAGTGGTGAAGTGGCTCAACATGGAAAACTTAAAGAGAGGAAACCTGCCTGCACGTCATAGTGTCGTCATCTCTAAAACTCAATGTACTAGTTCTTGTCAAGAAAGGGAATTCATGAGTGAGATTCCATATACCTCAGCAGTTGGATCAATCATGTATGCAATGGCGTGCATCCATCCAATTGTCTTGTATGCCTTAAGCATGATGAGTAGATATTAGTCAGATCCATGTGATGCTTACTGGATAGACATGAAGAACATCCTCAAGTAATTGAAAAGGACTAAGGATCAGTTCTTGGTCTACGAAGAAGCCGAAGAATTGGTTGTAAAGGGTTACACAGATGCAATCTTCTATATTGATCAGGGTGATTACAAATTGCAATCAGGATTTGTGTTTTGCCTAAACAATGGAGATGTAAGCCGGAAGAGTTCCAAGAAAGTGACAGTTGATGATTCTACAATAGAGATTGTGTATATTGTTAAATCGGGTGAAGCAAAGGAGGTTGTATGGATCAAGAAGTTCATTACAGAACTTGGGGTTGTTCCAAGCATCAGCGACGCAATTGAGCTATATTTTGATAACAATGGAGCTATTGCACAAGCTAAGGAACCCAGATCACATCAGCACTCAAAGCATATACAAAGGCGTTTCCATCTCATATGAGAGAACATGCATCGTGGAGATGTGAAGATTTGCAAAGTTCCAACTGAGAGCATTTTTGTTGATCCCTTGACAAAGGCACTTTCACAGAAGAACTATGATGGTCATGTTAGGTCACTCTGAATAAGATTCAAGGGTGATTGGATCTAACTGCAAGTGGGAGTCTGTTGGTTATGTATGCCCAGAGAGCCAATCATGTGATGATTGTAATGGCATATCATGTAAAAGGGTTTGATTATTGTTAAAAGGCAAGCTTCCAATTTATTCTATTTAATTTAGTTATGAGATAATGATGTAACATTATAAATGTCTAGAGAATTATACTACTCAATGATGTATGTAATCAAGTTACTAACCTTGAGGATGAGATCATATGGCTGTTAAGAGTACATATACATATTTTCATTACGTCCCTGGTCGGTTGTCATTGTGGAAGGTTGATAGACAACAATGACACATAAGATCTAAGTATGAGTTGGTTGATGAATAAATCTCATTATTCATGATATGGTGATATCAAACCAAGCACATTGATACATGTTAGAGAATAGTGTATCAGACAGACCCACCGTGAGACTAACACATGGAAGACATATTTATGGAAGTCATAGTTACCTCTCATAGTGATGGTGGTGGTTGTGGTTCTTAGACCTAAAATCACTACACTCAACACATGGCATTGGGCACACTTTGACATCATCAAACACAATCCTGAAGCATGAGTTGTTATAATGGTGATGATTGGGTGGCTTTGACACATGGGGATTAACTGTGTCATAGACATGGGATTTGTCCCTCCTATTAGATGGTGATGTCCTAGGCCTCTTGATAAGAGAGAGTGAGAAAATCATGGCCATGCTCATGTGAGTCAATATATGATATTGAGCTTACATATATCTGAGACAATCTACTCTTGGTTTAAGAAACAAGATTGAATAATAATGAGAGTATCTTCTCCATGCCTCTAGTTCAATCTGGACATCAGTGACAAAGGAACTATACAAATACTACAACACCATACATAGATGGTAGGTTGAAGTTGTTCCCCATCTTTGCCATTTACTTGGGTAGCAATTATGTGTGACTAGGCACCACTCTTTGCTTGTGATGTCATAAGTTGTTATGGACACTCACTGCCAATGTAATACGGGACCTATAGGGTCACACCCATAGGTCTTGACCTAGAAGAGGAGTTTATATCTCGAATGACAGTTGAATTAAGTGCTAAAGTGTTTAGCAATGTGATTTAGGAAACAAAAAGGTTGACAACACTACCAAACGCCCATCTCAAGTCTTGAGACAGTCGTATGGAGTGCCAAACAGTCGTCTCAAGTGTTGAGATGGGTGTCTGCGTGTCAGGCCTAGTTATGAGTTGAAATTGGCAATGGAACAAATTGACCTGGCCGAATGGGCTCAACTAAGATCACCAGACGACTATCTGGGTGAACTGATATGGTCATCTCACATGGGCGAGATGGTCCATCTCGGTCGAGGAAGGCTCTAGATGTTTCCCTATTTGTTTTGCTTGAGCAATACTTGTTGCACAAGGAAATCAATATCTAACATTGATGGGAATTGATTTTCCAAATTTGTGCACAACTAGAAAATCTAAAATGGCCATCTTGCGATATGAGATGGCTGTCTGACATTGCCAAATGGTCATTTCGACTGTCGTAGGTTGTGAAATTTCTAGAATTGTTGTAAAAATTTGAGTTCTTCTAGTCTTTACACTATCACACCTTAATCACATACCGAATAGCAACTAGGAACCTTGACCCTGGCCTCTACTATAAATAGAGGGGTATTGGGGGCTTTCCAGAGAACAACATAGATAACTAAGAATTAGTTCCTCTGAAAATTGTTGTCCTCTCTGGTTGTAGTAACCACGACATCCCAGGAAAGTCCTACCTGAAAAAGGAGGGATAACCACGGGAGAGAACTATTGAGAGTTGTCATTGTGGGAGAGCATGTTGGTGACTAGTACACCAATGGGAGGGATGACTCCTTGATCATTCTAGGAAGACGACAGGAAGTCTAGGCAGTCCATGTAGACTACCATAGAGGTGTGAAGTTGTTGTTTGCCACTTGGAGGACAACATCAACCAGTAGTCGGTAATAAGAGGAGCTGCTGGAGAAGACAACATTCGTTGTTACTGTCTCTGGTGCTACTAGGAGGAGTTGCAACAGTCCTACTACCTGAAGTGTATATCAGAGGGCACAACAGTTGGATGAGTCCCAGTGCAACAAGGAGTTGCACAGACACCGTCCAAGATAGTTGTGCATCAACGATGATGAGGAGATGTCACTGGACTTGCTCCAGGACCAGGTATATCCTAGAAACTATCCTTCTTTTTTTGGAAAATTGGGTAAATATATTCCAAAAACCCCCGGGAAGGGGACAAAGTTAGAAGCCACACCCACACATGTGACTAAACACTCCTAAGAATTGGTTACAACAGATCCCAATTCCTAGCACAAGAAGGAGAAATATCAAGACATGATTTAAAAGTAAAATACATTCTCTTGATCTCTAGAGCTAAACGGTTGAAGATGACAACAAAGTCTGAAGCGCCACCATTATGCAACCGTTTATTGCATTCCTACCAAATGAAGTTGACAACACCAGTAATGACCCAAAGTTCACTTCTAGACTATTTCAACCTCATACCAAGGTCAGTAAGGCAACCATATAGAGAATAAGAGGACCTGATGTTGAGTTTAAGTTGAGATCGACCCCAAATATATTTCCAGTATTTGCAGCCCTTAAACAAATGGGCAATCGAGTCATTGTGTTGGCCACACAATAAGCAAGCTGGGTCAGGAGCCCTCGATTAGGAGCTAATCTTTTCCTATGTAGGATGGACATTATTGGGAGCTATAAAGGTAGTGAACTCCACCTAGGATAGTTCTTAGAGAACCAAAGACTTTCATAAGCCTTATTAGATGGACATTTTTTCCTGATGTTTTCCCAAAGATCCCTGCCCGCCCACATTGAGAAGGAAGGCCACAGAGTTACCATACACCTATGGCAAGTAGAGCCACTCCTGGAAAATGTAACCAAGGAATCACCATACCTACAAGAAAGCCATGAGCTCCATATGCATTGAAATTGAGTGAACCTCTTGATACGATGTAAAGTATGGTAATCTGCAAGTTCATCAAGTCTCTTTAGACCAAGACCACCTTCACAAAGTAGATAGGCCAGCTGTGACCAACAAGAGGGATGCACCGAGCTGCCCCATAAGAAATCAGAAAGTAGCAACTCCATCCTACGCATTGAGCTGGGGGAATGTCACCCATACGTAACCAGTAGCTAATCAAACCCACGGAACAATGCTTAATAAGAACAAGACAACCAGCCATAGAGATTTTAGACCTCAGCCATCTCTATATCATGTCTCTTATCTTATCCAAACATTCATGAAAATGGCACCTCCTGAGATTTCTACCAACCATAGGGAACTCGAGATACTTTGTGGGCCATGTGCCTTGCTGAATACCCAAGCAATTGATCAAGGCATCCTTGTTTTAGCAAGAAGAAGACAAAAATATATGGGTTTTATTAGGATTTCACTTCATACCAGAGATAGAACCAAACTCAAGCAAAATCTGTTTGAGATTTGTAAGACTACGCAAGCCCCCCTCGGAGAAAATAAGAACAACATTTGCAAAAAGAAGGTGGCTAAGAGCCTTGGTCCTGTTGATAGGGTAGCTTCTAATGATTTTGCTATCATACGCTTCCTCGAGACATCTGCTAAAACCTTCCATAGCAAGGATGAATAACAAGGGTGATAAGGGATCGCCTTGCCTAAGACCATTGGAACTTTTGAAGAAGCCAACCAAAAATCCATTTAGTAAGAGAGAAAAGGATGGATTCTCCACACATTGCTTTAGAATGGAGAAAAACTTCTCATTGAACCCAAGGCCAGTAAGACAATCCCATAAGTAGGACCAAGGAATGAAATCGAAGGCCTTGGTGATATCCAACTTGATGCAAGTGGCAGGGGGACTGGATTTCTAGTTGAATTTAAGAGTAAACTCAGCCACAAGAAGAGAACAATCCTCAATACTCCTACCTTTAACAAAAGCACCTTGGTAAGGAGAGATAATATTTGGCAAAATAGTGGCTAACCTCTTTGAGATGACTTTGGCAATAATTTTATAGAGCATCGAGCAACAAGAAATAGGCCTAAAATTAGCTGGAGATGAAACAATGTCCTTCTTAGGAATAAGATCAAGGAAAACATGATTGAACTATCTAACCATGCTACCACCTTCGAAAATCCACTAGACAACCTTAAGAAGATCATCAAAAATGATGTTCCAATTTTCCTTATAGAAATAACCATTGAAGCCATCTAAGCCCGGGCTTTAATGAGGCCCTATGCTCCACACATCATCATGAACCTCATTCAAACTTGGTTTAGAACATAGAATGACATTATCAATCATAGAGACCATAGGGGTCCAATCTGGAATACAAGAGCTAGATGCAACATGAGTTTGATTATATAGCTGTTTAAAGAACTGTATAGTGTCATCCACAACGGCATCATTATCCTATAAAAGCTCTCCATGTGAGTCAAAAAGTTCAGTAATAGAGTTAATAGCATCCCTTCTCTTAAGAATGGTATGATAGACTTTAGTGTTACTATCTCCATTGGAAAGCCACTCCATCCTACTGCGTTTCCAGAAATAAACCTCCTTCACCTTAAGAAGCATGTCCAGTCTCTCAAGGGTTTGTTTTTTCAGCATGGATGAGATCAGGATCTAGAGGACATCTACAAACCACGGCTGAGATGTCATCAAGCTCCATAGTGACCTATTGATCATCCATCTTAGTCACAATAGTAATCCAACACTTAGGATTCCACCCAATATAGATGCGACCATTAGGATCATGCAGATGGTTAGAAACCCATAGCCAGTCTTTAGGGAACATACGATCAGACGTGTGAATCATATGGGACTTGATTTTAGATTCAACTAGAAAGGCCATAGTTTCTTTGTTATTAAGGATGGTGCTCCTCACTTCTTTCTTTTTATGTGGCTTCCCCGAGCCACAAACATTAGTCATGAGAAAGGTCATTAATGACCTCTAGAGGCAGAACGGGTCTTACGAGACCCATCACCCTTGGACATCTTTAGACCCTTGGATGACGAAGAAGAAGAAGCTCTTGTGGAGCATTTATTTGCATCATCAGCCTCACCCAATCCAACTACGTAAGCACCCACCATCGTGCCATCGGGTGCATGGGCACCCGAACCATCACCCATAGTGCCCGCAGAACTGGGTGCAACACCATATGTAACGTGACACAACGTCGCACCATCAGCCCATGATGTAGTGTTGGTGACACCCAGAGACACAGTGTCTAGAGACGCAACGTCAATAATGCATGGGGACGCAACATTAGTGATGTCGTCAACTTGAGACGTAGCGTCATGACGCACCATCGAGCCATCACCACCATCTGCCCTAGGAGTAGTGCCACCAACTGAAGAGGAAGCTCTACCACCATCCGCCCGTGTCTCAGCACCTCCCCCAGAGGAACGGGCCGCAACCCTTGCGTCTATGATGCCAGAACAAGATCCCCAACACTAGTAACACCACCACTGTCACAAGTGCCATTTCCAGTATCATCTCCACCACCCGGGGAGGATGCACCACCACCCAGGTTGTTGCTAGAGCGCACAGTCTCAACATGATCACCATGTTCATCCATAGTAGCATTATCAACAGCCACTACTTTGCCCTTCCTTCCCATGACCATCCAGGTTTGCGTTGATCTTGGGGCAGGGACCTCCACATTGACAATCAGATTGATTGGAAAATCAGAACCATGATGACCAAAAACCTTGCACTCAGCACATCTCTTCAGGATATATAAATCCTGGATCTTCAACAACATAGGATCTCGCCTAGGCATATTGACCCATACCTCTTGAGGAGGATCTTCATCAGCTTCAATTTCCACCAAAGCACGCGCCTCTCCCAGAGATTCTTGACCTAATGACTTGTAGTCAATTCTGAGTTGCTTCCCTACTCCACTCTCCACAATGCCATCAGCCCTAGGGGACCAATTGCATCCCATACTAGGGATACTAATCTTGACCGGTATGGTGTTGAAGAAATCTTTCTTCAAGTTGTCTCCCATCTTGTAATCTTTGACGACTACCAAATGATTATCAAACCAACATGGACCACTGTTGATGATGCTCTTCTTGTCCTCAGCCAAGTTGAAACGAAGAAGAAAGAACTTGTTCAGTTTAGAAAATAGATCGAAGCCTCCGTTAGGTTTCCAAACTTGATGTATCCAGACAAGGAGGTGGAAGTAGTATGGTCGCTTGCTCATCACATACAAGATCGCTGTGTGTTCCCAACACTTCTCCATAGATTCATAGGTAGGCTCGTCAATGGTAACAAAGTGTTTACCATCAATATTCTAAGGAGGGCTAAATGAGTGTTTCTCAACTCCAACATCACCACCGGCTAGGACCTGGTTCTAGGCCCTCCTAGGGATCAGGTTGGGGTGCTCGATCATCGCCATGGGAGCCCCATCATCAAAAGGCTCTGCCACAGCCATGGCACCGGAGAGGGGGGAGGAATGCCCCCCTCTGGGGGGAAGGGAGAAGCTCACCTCAGGATCACCCATCGCAGTCGGGCGGCGCTAACCCTAAGGTAGAAAGTGTGTATTTGGTTGTGAGATTAATAGAAATTATCCTTCCTGTATTATAGTTATTGATGTGATCTACTAATTATGGGTAATGTGGTAGATACAATTTTAAATTCCGCTAGCTCCTATGTACCATATTTCCCAATATTCTTGTGTACCAACACTCTCTGATCTACTTACCTTCTTGTATCATCATTCTCTGAACTTAACAATGCTAGCGACCGTGATGTTTCCACTTGCTCAAATTTGTGGTTGTTTACTTCTACTCTAGATGCCACTTCACACCGATCAAGAAGCTCCTACTATCGTCCTGCTTACCCAGTTTAAGATTACCTATTAGAGTGATCAATTATAACATTGAAGGGGAGAAACATTCTTGTATGGGATTGGTTTATCTTTTATTAGTTTGCTTTAGTTTGTCTCTCTATTTGCAAGCTAATTTGGGATTCTCCTAAGCTCCATCTTGAGGGAGAGTGTAACATAGTTTATTTAGTTAGTATTTTTAGTTTCTTTATTATATGGAGCAAATTGTGTATTTTCCCATTCGGGCTTGTCATGAGTCTGTAAGATTTCCTTCCATCCTATTTATAGAAGAGGGGGCTACCCTTCTATCAATAAGAAAAAATTACACAAGGAGAATTATCATCATATTGTTATTCTACATAATTAATTATGAAATTCTATATTCACATAAGTCAAATTTCAAACTATTTGGTTACTCCTATAGTGGGAAGGTGATGCAGATGATCCTGAGAGAACAACCAGTTATGTTTCCATTCTTTGTTTAGGTGTTATTTCTTGGAGCTCTAGGAAGCAAGCAACTACAACATTATCATCCTCTAAGGCTGTTACAACCCCAAATTTTGGGTTCTTTTGATGAGAAATGCAATTTCTCTTAACAAATATAAATGAGCAAATAATGATGTGATTTGATTTGAATTAATGAATTTGGTCTATAATAGCCGTGATGGTTGCTTAATGGGCTTTGTTGGCTACTGGGCCCAATAACAAGGAAATTCGATTAGTAAATGAATAATTGAGAATTTGAGAAAAGAAAGATGTAGAAACCACTAGAAGGCAAAAGAATATAATCCAAATTTGGATTTCGTGCCTCTTGGGTTCCTTGTGTTCCAAGGAGTCCAAAGTTGCAAAGATAATGCAACAAGAAAAGAAAAGATCAATTAAACATTTCTTTATTGAGAAAGAAATTGAAAACATTGATAAAATATGGGAAATAAGTGGAAAGAGGTACATTGAGTTATCTTTGGTGGATTTTCATATCCATGAGGTTTCTAATGTTAAAAGGAATCCTAATAAGGAAAAAAAAAGAGAGAAATCCTCGAAAAGAGATATTTTACTAAAGAAATGAATAAGAAGAAAGAGATAATAGATAAAAGATAAGTAAAAGGCTAAGGAATATTCCCAAGATGGGATTTTGAGCCATTAAGGTTACTCGAGGTTCAAGGAAGTCAAAATAATAATTTAATGGCAAAGAAAGAGGAAATACCAAATTAAATTGGCTTAATTAAAAAGATAGTTTGCTTATGAAGAAAACACCCTTTTCCTTTGGAATTTGGGTCTCCAATTTGGTACACAGGTAGATGATGTCGATCCAAAGCTTACTTTAAAATTTGGTGGAAAAAGAATAAAGGAAAAATGATTTGTTATTTTTAGAAGTTTCCTAAAGTAAATGGGTAATCTTTGAACCATATTAAATGTCACAATGAAATTGGATTATTCATATTTTTTTATTGAACAAGGACCGTTGATCAGGAATCAGAGGGATGGGACTAAGTCCCAGTCACGACGAGATATGGATAAGGGGAAGGAGATTTCATTTCCCACTTTGGTTGAGTTTGAAAGGATGTGCGCAGATGGAAATTATTCTGTTGAACTCGGGAGGTCTTTCCGAGTCTGATCATCCTAGGTTTCCATATGTTTTGTAGTGAAACCAGGAAAACCCCAAATCCTAAGAAGCAATGGACGGACCCTATATATAGGGGGGGGGGGGTGCTCCACTATACCAGCATCCCCACAAATTGTACTTGTGTGTTTGGACCCCTTAGACGAGTTCTCCAGCAAGTTCAATTTTGTCAGAGACCTCAACCTTCTCCCTCATCTAGGTGTTGCTGTCGCCGGAGTAGCAGAGACTTGTCGGCGGTGAAGGGGTGATGCCAAGGAGGAATTGACCCCCCAGGTAAGTTCGAGAGGGGTAGGCGGGGCCCCTAGACCGATCAATTTGCTTGCAGATGCATGGATGGCCAGAGTCAACCCTTGAGTTGACTCGGCTGGGCTGCTCGTGAGCCAGCCCGAGGAAGAAGACGACCAAGGGGTAAAAGATCCCTTTGCCCCCCCTCCTCTATTGTTTAAGGTAAGGGCATATCCGCCTTTTTGTCCTTTTTAATCGCAAAAGAGACGTGTCCCTATGGACCATTAGATTTCGCGTGGTCCTCTGGACCACGGATCGAATGGTCAACAATTTTCTAAAAATAACAGATAATCGAGAAAAATGAATTACTTTGCAAAAATCATAACTTCTTCTAGAAAACTTGGATGAGAAAAGTTTCTACATGAAAATTGATTAGAAAAATACGAGGAATAAGATAAAAATAGTTTAGAAGCTTAAATCAGTATATTTTTGCAAAAGTGTATAAATTTGATAGAAAAAGTATTAAATTGTGGTTAGAAACCCTAATTGATAACAAATGATAGATTTAATCTTGCAAATAAGTTAATTCGAGCATTATTAATATGTTTAATGATAAAGATGGATTTTAACCTATTTTTAAGATGGAATTGCAAGGTTTAGGGTTTTAAACCTAATATGATGAATAATATGCTTAGAAACCCTAAATAAGAGAAAAAGAAAAGAAAAGTACTCATAATCTGAAATTAGGGTTTCATGTTGCTAAAATATGATCTTAGGATCTTTTGTGAAAAAAAGATGAAATAATTAGGCTTTTTAAGTAATTTTATAAAATAAGGGTTTAAAGTAATAAAAATGAAGTGGAATTCTAATTGTGATCAAAACCCTAAAAAGGACTAATAACCCTAGGAAACAACTAGGATTAATAGATCATGATGACATGATTAATGATAGAAAATTGGATGCCTATTTCATGATCAATTTGTGTGGTTTCTTGCTTGGTACACTTATTTCTACATTCAAGATAGCTTGACAGGTATGTGGTTAATTATGGATAATCACATTAGTTTCCCAAAGGTTTTCCAGATGAATTGATTGCATTGATTGCAACCAACCAATTTGGATGTTCAAAATTGCAAATTATAAAGTCACTATGGTTATCACAACTATAAATAAGTGTGTATTCTCACACCTACATGCCACCCTAATGGATGATGCAAAAAGGTCAAGCCTAGGAGGGAAGACCAATGGGCACCATGAGAGGTGACCCCAAACACCAAGCTCGGGAATGAGAAGGTGGTCTATGTTGCATGACTAAAGGGCACCATGAGAGGTGACCCTAGGCACCAAGCTCGAGATTGAGAAGGTGGCCTTAAGTCAAACCCTAGAGAGGGTATTCCTAGGTTAGGGCAAAAGCAGTGGAGATTGACACATTGAAAATGTCAATTGACTTGATAATTACCTTGATTGTGATAATTAGTTTGTTAGCCATATTTGTGAACTTTTGGTTGTCCCCACATACCGGCATATTCTTATATGTTGACTGTCGTTTTATTTGTCGGCGTTTTAGGTACAACCCTGAAATGAACAAACAGTAAAGTGACACATTGTGGAAATAAGAAATAAAGTGCAAGGAGGATTAGATAGAATACATCCATTTTGGAAATAAGAAATAAAGTGCAAGGAGGATTAGATAGAATACATCCAAACTATGGATAGAAGTAGATTTCCAAAGTTTTTAAAAGGTATGAAAATTTTTTATTTTATACCAAATTTCAGTTTAGTTGGTAGAATTTCTTAATTATTATTGATTAAATGTCGAACCTTTGATCCGGTTTATTGGGATAACGGCTCTGACCTCTTGGTCTCCCTTAATTGGGGGTTATCAGGAGGCAAGGTCATTACATTTGGTATCAGAGCATAGGATCATTATTTAATCCTTAATAATTATTAAATTTTACAAACTTTGTAGAACCCAAGGGAGTTATTAGAGGAATTTCTGAAAGACAAAAGGTGTCTAGAAAACGATCACGTCTGAGGGCTGGCAAGATTTTCCTCCGCACCGCTAGTCAGAATATGAGGACTCCCGGATTAGTGTGACTGTCTGGCCAATGTCTCAGGATTTGACTCGAAATAAGATACCTTTAGGACTCTCTCATCTTGTTCATCCCTTCTCAACTCAAATGCTGATAAGGATTATAAGGATTAGGGTTTTCTCTCTTTTTCTCACCCTCTTGATATATGGGTAAGGTTGATAAGGTTTAAGGAATCCTCCACCAAATTAATAAAAAGCATATAAATAAGATGTCATGGACAAAAGCTTAATATAACAAGTGTAAAAGAATAGATACATGCTTAGGTAATATGACATAAGTTGTCATGCCCTCAGGAGAGACCTGAGGCTAGACCTTCTTGTCAGGAGGATAAGTAAGGAGAGTTAGCCTTAGAGGTAGAGATCTCCATTACAAGTGGAAACCTGGCACATCCTTTGAGGATGATGTTAACCCTAACCCTAAGTGAAGGTTAGAGAGAGAGATGACATGATGAGTTAGATGTCATGGTAGACCAGGTGTTTGAATAGACCTACCTTGGATGCCATATAAGCCATGATAAGTTGGATGACCGAGTACCTTTGGTGACCCAACCCTGGGAAGGGTCGTACATGTTAGAGTGAAGGATAGAACCTTCTTTGATGAGGTTAGAGAAGAACCTATAGAAACCCCATGAGCTTATATGAGCATGGCATAGTAAGCACCCAGAATATGTCAGTAGTTCGAGTAGTAGGTGGAAACCCTGGCCAAGGGAGTATGTTGGATAGTTGATGAGATAAGCTTGAGCAAACATGAGTTTGAACATAGGTTTCACCCACGTAAAGGGGCTAGGGATAACCTTGAGCAAACATGAGTTTGAACATAGGTTTCACCCACGTAGAGGTATGCTTGTGAGCTTGATCCATCTTCATGGAGAGAGGACCTTTAGTATAAGGTTGGTTGTGGAGTTAGCTCTAGAGAGAGAGAGTAGGACCCAAGCAAGAAGGTTGGAAGCCTAGACTCCGAGATATGAGGAAAAGTGGGGAGTTGAGGATGATGAAACCTAAGTGAATGTTTGTGGTTGCCTCATGCTTGATCCCTGGAGGCTGGTGATGTCTTGGTTTCCATGAGAGGAACCAAACCCTAGAGAAAGGATGAGTCTACTGGTACCTCTGTACCTATGGTATAGATGAGAAGAAGAGTTCCTTAGACCTAGAGAGGTTTAGTAACAGGTTGTGAGGCCTTGTACCTTGTTGATTGTCCTTGAGGAGGACTCAACTCTAAAGTGTTGCTCGAGTAGAAGGATGATAGGAAGTGCATGTAATACCTTGTACATGTTTGAGGTTGAGTAGACAATTGGACATAAGAGAAGTGAACCTAGGGTTCCTAGGCCTAAGAACGGAAGTGGTGTACCCGATGATCATGATGAGTTTTGAAATCTATAGATTCGAGCATGGCACTCCGCATGTTTAGAGGAAAGGGAAATCCCTTGAGTCAAGGTATGTTTGATGAACCCCTCATAGCTAAGTTGATGACATGGGAAGGTATGATCTTGATCCGATGTGACCTAGCATGGTTTAGTAGATGGTCTGCTTGTGCCTTAGTAGCTTGCTAGGGTTAAGCATGTTCATGTGGATGTAAACCCTAGACCTAGGGATGTTTGTGACCTTTGTTATCAAGTTGTAGTTTCCTCCCATCCTGGGAGAGGGACCCTTTGGTAGGGTGTATACCAGTTTTGAGGAAACCTAAAGAGGTCTCATAGGATCTTGAGAAGTACATTGTATGAGGATGAACCTATAGACCCATAGATAACCATCTCTAAGTGCATATGGATGTGTTACCATGGAGGTAACTAGTATGGGGCCTGACCAAGGTAGACATGTCGCCATGACCCCTATGAAAGGATGAAAGTCAACCCATGAATGTAGAGAGAGAGAGAGAGAGATGATGAAGGCTTGGGTAAGGTTCCCAGTTGGACATGTACTATAATAGAATCCTAAGTCTATCCTAGGGTCAGGTAGGGATAAGACCGATGGAAGTGGGAGTTGCCTAATTCTCTAGTTGCACATGACCATAGGGTCAGGAGGTAACAACTATCATTGTCTAAGGGCCATGGGTTAGGAGATTGATCACCTTCGTGAACTCATGGGACCCAAAGGGTAGATGAGTAGGTCACTCTCTGGATGCATAATGGAAGAGGGATGACCCCTAAAGTGCAGGTACCCTATAGACCTAGAGGAGATGACTAAGGAATGTGTGTGGACCCAAATAAGTTCAAAACCAATTTTCCATGGAAGTAACTTTGATATCGAGATGGTTGATGTAGATACATATGTGGAACGTTTCAACTTAGATTTAAAGGTATATTGGAAATGTGGGATGTATCATCTCTACTCTTGGAACAGAAAGAACTCTGTGTTTGGATGGCCGCCAAATGCTTATTTCCTCTTGTTATGGGAGTGAGAGATAGGACAATATGCATACCATACACCAGGAATAAGGGTGATGTGAGTTGGAATGTTGCTATGAAGTATGAGGACAGAGATGATGTGATGACCCTGATTTTTGGAGTTCCATATATATATTACAATATTCGAGGGCGTACCTGTGACAAAATGTCGAATGATTATTTCGAGGTGTTATGTGGTCAAATGATGCATAGAAATCTTGTTGTTAATCTTTAGTTCATTTTGCTTAGGCCTGTGACAATGCATGCCACGCTACCCAGCTGTAAGTGGGCACCAAGGATCAAAACGTATCTCTATCTTGGTCATCTATTGTTTCTGATCTGATGACTGAGGAGTCTTCACCTACCTCTGAAAATGGAGGAACAGAACTTGGGTGAGGTGTCTATTAGATCCGATGTACATGGGACAATCACATGATATTTGTTGGCAAAATTGCAATCTCGGCAAAAACCGGAGCATACCGACCTATCGTTGGGGATATTGGTTCCCTGGAGAGGGAGACCGAGCCAAAAACTTCCTGGCTTTCTCCATTGCATCTATCCATAGCGGGAAGTCAGATGAGGTCTAGGTTTTGAGAGGCAGACTGAGAGTGCAGAGAAAGGAAGGGCATCCTTGCAACCTTGTAAGGGCGAAGGAGGACTGAGAAGGAGTTGACGATGGGTGAAGCTTACTGGTGAGCCCTATTTCTATGTGGAGGGGGGAGTCAGTGCTGGAAGCCATGACTACTAGACTCGCCACCACCTGCCAACATAGGATTTGTTTTGAGGAAGTCTTACAGATCACCCCATAGTCTCATGCGCGATCATCGGTAAAGGGAACACCTCCAGCCATCAATGCCCCCTTCCGGATTCATTGCTCCACCGTGACCCCCAACCCAGGGTGGGGTATTGACCGATTAGCACTTTTGCACCATGGAACCTTACCGAGGATGATGTAGAGGCCACCACGAAGCTATTAGGTACTTCTAGTCTGATGGGAACTGATATTGGTGCATCCCTTTAATCATCGGAGGCCTGGCCCTACATTGCGGTGGCGGTCGTAGGAGTGCAGAGACAAGCTCTGTGCATCCAGTCAGGGTCGTCCACGTGATCGATGATGCCAAGAGAAGGAAGAGGGAGACCAAGAGGATGAGGAGGACTTGTACTCATCCAGACCTCTTACTGAAGACAATCCCCTACGTGCGGCGACGTCTTGGTGTGTCACACAGAACCTGACCCTCACGGAGGTGAGAGCAAGAGCGAGAGATAAAGAGCGGACCAATCGGTCCAACTCCCAGCCGTCCGACTCATCCAAGCCAGGAAGGCAAGAGTTGTGCCCACCATGGTGGCCACGTGGCAGCGCGTGATTGGCCACAATAAGGTAAATTCCCAGAAATTCTCCTGATCTTTCATAATTCATAATAAATAGCATTTTTATTATAAAAATACAAATAAGGTACCAAAATGCTCAGAAAAATGCGTAGAACAATATGGAAGCAGAATATCAGACTTTTGATGCACTAATAATAGTGATATCATGTAAGATGTTTAATTCTTGTTTGATGGATAATAAATAGCAAATGATGACATAAAATCATAGAAAAATATCACTAAGTCCACAATTATGTATAGAATGCATATGATGTCAGAAATGGTCATGTTGATGCACGAAATCCTATAATTTGATTAATATGGCTAATTAGGGCTAATAACACTAAAAATAATGCAATTAATGCATACATGCTCAATAAATGATGAAATTCACAGAACATTCTCATATCTGTAACTGAAAGATAATATGTAATTATGAGACCAGTTTTGTACACAAAATTCATGTTGTAAGAAGTTGAACCTTGATACATGGGTTGTAACCCTAACTTGAATAATGTATATAAACTAGGGTTAATATGTGCACCAAAAAGGATATGGTTCCTAATATTCAGATAATGAATCATAATCTGGAAAATGACATCAGTAAGATAAATATAAGACAATAATGCAAGTAAATGTTGGAATATCCTAATGAGATAATATGAACCCTAATGAACACAACTAGGGTTAAGATGATGGGAATCTGATGATAGTATGTGGTCTTGTCTTAATCAGGTGATGACCAAAGTTCTAGATGATCCAGAATATAAATAGGAATCTCTGAACTCAGGTAAGTGGGTTTTTATTAAGTATAAGACTAGTTTTCTGGTTGCCTATGATATGTGATATCTTGAATGCTTGTATTTGAATATGATTGCTTGGTTGAACTAGTATGAGTTATACTTCGCCAAATCTAATAGAACGTAAATGAGTATGATGAGTTGTAGCTACTAGAGCACATAGCCTAGTGTGGATGTATGTTGCCTAACATGGATGTAGGATTCCTTGGCCCATGTTAGATGTATGATGATAATATATTGCCCACATTAGATGTAAGTCAAGTGTAAGTATGTGTAGTACAACCGCATCAAAGTGAATGTAATAAAAGGAATGTTTACCTGATTATCACTTTAAATAATGTTTTCTTTTAATCTTTCTTTCTCAAGTTATTTCAATTATGCAAACATATTAGTATGTATCTTTCTACCCACGTGCACAACACCTTGTGTGTTGATTCGTTGTTTCACGTATGTTTTAGGTTCAGAGATAGCATGGGAGGAAAAAGATGGGCGTGAGCAGTTGTCCAAGTTGTACCTATTGTGTAGATCCTGTTAGCATACATGTTATTAGACTTGTAAATCTTTTTTCAATATGTAAATTTAATTCATGTTGTATAAATAAACATGTTGAATGTTGAGTATGTTATGGTTGTATGTTCATGTATGTGTATTATGCTTCCGCATCGCTCTCTGATATAATTGCTAATGTTTTCAGATTTTGGTCTTCTCATCTCCATGGGGTTTTGAGAAGGTGAAAATCCGGGGACGTCACAGATGATAACATATCCTTGTGGAGTGAATGATACATGGATGGTTTACCAACACTAAGAGATATAAGGTAGTCATCTTATGAGGATGTTTTTGTATCATGAGCTATGAGTCATACAAGGTTGAGTTCAAAAACCCAGAGAATGAGCTCAGAGTTTCTTGATGAAGATAGACTTAGAGCTGAGATGAGGTAATGGGTGGAATACATGGAGGTGTATGTCTTCAACATTACCTAACACCTAAGGATGTGAAGTGGTAATGGATGCTCTAGATGAGATGCAACTGCCTAGTTTAGCTAGAGGCTAGCAGATGATGTTAGGTTAACCCTAAGTTTGAAAAAGAGATAAGTTTGGCAAACACTCAAATGCAACGATATCGGTTGATCAAGTTAGTAGTTGTTTGATTAGCCTGGGCCTTGATGCAATAAAAGGATGGTGGTAGAACCTCAGATTCACTTCTTTGTAGGTGATGAAACCCTGACTAGAATGGTTTAGGGTTTCTAAGGAATCAATCTTGAGGAATCATGACATACAGGAGATCATGATTTTAAGATCACCATACACTGTACTACGAAGATAATAAGTGACAATAGTAATAAGATAATGTTGCATGTGGCATGTTGCCATGCATGACAGGTGGTGAAGGACGAACACCAGTAACCCAATGAGTTGATATAGAGGATAAAGAGTTCCCAAGAGGGAATGGGGGTTCACCACTAGGGACGTTGTGGTAAGTCTCCCCTAGACCAAGGAAGGTCAAGATGTAATATGGGTTATGGTAGATCCCCTTACCTAGTTGACGAGAAAGAAAGAATGTTGTCAAGGGACAAATCTAGTTGAACTACATATGAGAGAAAGATAGTTCAACTACACCATGATGTGAGTTTAAAAGTTCTTTATAACCTAAATATTCACTTCCATGAGGTGGGAGTAGACGAACTCGACTAATGGTTAATATGATCCAAGCTAAAGGGTATGATGAGAGCATGTGTGCTCGTTCAGGGTGATATCTAGAGACAGTACTTGTCCTTTATCAGATGTGATGATAACCACCATAGCCAATGTCGAGATGTAGAGAAGCTCTATAAGAGAAGTTGTGTCAGTCACCACTTCATTAAGATGATGTTGGTGAAGGGACCTCACAAAGGTCAAGAAAGGACCATAGTGTGTGTAGATGACGTCGCTTTGATCGTGCAATGGATAAAGAGAGCCCAGGGGCGACATGAGTCATGAGATGATGCAAAGAAGACTGACATGCAGTTCACTGTGGGAAAGTATGTGACGTGAAAATTTGACCCCTCTAAGTTACAGTTGAGGAAGCTGAGTTCCCAATATATGAGTCGATTTGAGATGGATGGTGGAGATGGTTGTGTTTCGCCTTACCCCTCAGGATAACATGATGTGTAATGTGTTCCATAAGTATGATCTATAGCACTATGTGAGGTACCTAAGCCATGTGTTGAGCCCTGAACCTATTCATCTTTATGAGAGGCTGAAATGTCTTGAGTCACCTATGAGGGTACAATATGTCGAGGTAAGAAAAAACTCAGATGGAAGAATATGAGATGATGAAGGTTCTTGGGAAGCACCATGGAAAGGGTGAGGCCACAAGGGAGCCATGATGGACATAAGGAAAGGCTTATCCTGATTTGTTTGTTTGCTTGATGGAATTTTGGGGGCAGAATTCCTATAAGAGGGGAAGGATGTTACAACCCCAAATTTTGGGTTCTTTTGATGAGAAATGCAATTTCTCTTAATAAAGATAAATGAGAAAATAATGATGTGATTTGATTTGAATTAATGAATTTCGTCTATAATAGCCTTGATGGTTGCTTAATGGGCTTTGTTGGCTATTGGGCCCAATAATAAGGAAATTTGATTAGTAAATGAATAATTGAGAATTTGAGAAAAGAAAGATGTAGAAACCTCTAGAAGGCAAAAGAATATAATCCAAATTTGGATTTCATGCCTCTTGGGTTCCTTGGGTTCCTAGGAGTCCAAAGTTGCAAAGATAATGCAACAAGAAAAGAAAAGATCCATTAAACATTTCTTTATTATGAAAGAAATTGAAAACACTGATAAAATATGGGAAATAAGTGGAAATAGGTACATTGAGTTATCTTTGGTGGATTTTCGTATCCATGAGGTTTCTAATGTTAAAAGGAATCCTAATAAGGAAAATAAAAAGAGAGAGAAAGAGAAATCCTCAAAAAGAGATATTTTACTAAAGAAATGAATAAGAAGAAAGAGAAAATAGATAAAAGATAAGTAAAAGGCTAAGGAATATTCCCAAGATGGGATTCCGAGCCATTAAGGTTCCTTGAGGTTCAATTAATTCAAAATAATAATTTAATGGCAAAGAAAGAGGAAATACCAAATTAAATTGGCTTAATGTCAAAGATAGCTTGCTTATATAGAAAAACACCCTTTTCCTTTGGAATTTGGGTCTCCAATTTAGTACACAGGTAGATGATGTTGATCCAAAGCTCCCTCTAAAATTTGGTGGAAAAAAGATAAAGGAATAATGAGTTGTTATTTTTAGAAGTTTCCTAAAGTAAATGGGTAATCTTTGAACCGTATTAAATGTCACAATGAAATTGTATTATTCAGATTTTCAGATTGAACGAGGACTGTTGATCAGGAATCAGAGGGATGGGACTAAGTCCCAGTCACGATGGGTTGTGGAGTAGGGGAAGGAGATTTCGTTTCCCACTTTGGTTGAGTTTGAAAGGATGTGCGCATATGGAATTTATTCCATTGAACTCGGGAGGTCTTTCTGAGTCTGATCATCCTAGGTTTCCATAGGTTTCGTAGTGACACCAGGAAAACCCCAAATCCCAGGAAGCAATGGACATACCCTATATATAGGGGGGGTGCTCCACGATACTAGCATCCCTACAAATTGTAGTCACGTGTTCGGACCCCTGAGACGAGTTCTCCAACACGTTCAATTTGGTCAGAGACCTCGACCTTCTCCCTCATCTAGTTGTTGCTGTCGCCAGAGTAGCAGAGACTTGTCAGCAGTGAAGGGGTGATGCCAAGGAGGAATTGACCCCCAGGTAAGTCTGAGAGGGGTAGGAGGAGCTCCTGAACCAATCAAGTTGCTTGCAGATGCGCGCATGGCTGGAGTCAACCCTTGAGTCGACTCGACTGGGCTGCTCGCGAGCCAGCCCAAGGAAGAAGATGACCAAGGGGTAAAAGACCACTTTGCCCTCCCTCCTCTGTTGTTTAAGGTAAGGGCATAACTACCTTTTTGTCCTTTTTAATAAAAAAAGAGACACGTCCCTTTGGACCATTAGATTTCACGTGGTCCTTTGGACCACGGATCAGATGGTCAACAGTTTTCTAAAAATAACAGATAATCCAGAAAAATGAATTACTTTGCAAAAAACATAACTTCTGCTAGAAAAATCGGATGAGAAAAGTTTCTACATGAAAATTTATCAAAAAAATACGAGGAATTAGTTAAAAATAGTTTGGAAGCCTAAATCAGTATCTTTTTGCAAAAGTATATAATTTTGATGGAAGAAGTATTAAATTGGGGTTAGAAACCCTAATTGATGACAAAGGATAGATTTAATCTTGCAAATAAGTTAATTCGAGCATTATTAACTTTTTTAATATAAATATGGAGTTTAACCTGTTTTGAAGATGGAATTGCAAGGTTTAGGGTTTTAAACCTAATATGATGAATAATATGCTTAGAAACCCTAAATAAGAGAAAAAGAAAAGAAAAGTACTTATAATCCGAAATTAGGGTTTCATGTTGCTAAAAGATGATCTTAAGATCTTTTATGAAAGAAAGATGAAATAATTAGGGTTTGTAAGTAATTTTATAAAATTAGGGTTTAAAGTAATAAAAATGAAGTGGAACCCTAATTGTGATCAAAACCCTAAAAAGGACTAATAACCCTAGGAAACAACTAGGATTAATAGATCATGATGACATGATTAATCATAGAAAATTGGATGTGTATTTCAGGATCAATTCATGTGGTTTCTTGCTTGGTTGAGTTATTTCTGCATTCAAGACAGCTTGACAGGTATGTGGTTAATTATGGATAATCGCATTAGTTTCCCAAAAGTTTTCCGGATGAATTGATCGCATTGATTGCAACCAACCAGTTTGGATGTTCATAATTGCAAATTATAAAGTCACTATGATTATCACAGCTATAAATCAATGTGTATTCTCGCACCTACATGCCACCCTGATGGATGATGCAAAAAGGTCAAGCCCAGGGGGGGAGACCAATGGGCACCATGAGAGGTTACCCCAGACACCGAGCTCGGGAATGAGAAGGTGGTCTATGTTGCATGACTAAAGGGAACCATGAGAGGTGACCCTAGGCACCAAGCTCGGTATTGAGAAGGTGGCCTGAAGTCAAACCCTAGAGAGGGTATTCTAGGGTTAGGGAAAAAGTAGTGGAGATTGACACATTGAAAACATAAATTGACTTGATAATTACCTTAGTTGTGATAATTAGTTTGTTAGCCATATTTGTGAACTTTTGGTTGTCCCCACATATCGACATATTCTTATATGCTAACCATCGTTTTGTTTGTCGGTGTTTTAGGTACAACCCTAAAATGAACAAACAGTAAAGTGACACATTATGGAAATAAGAAATAAAGTGCAAGGAGGATTAGATAGAATAGATCCAAGTTGTGGATAGAAGTAGATTTCCAAAGTTTTTAAAAGGTATGCAAAAATTTAATTTTATACCAGATTTCAGTTTAGTTGGTAGAATTTCTTAATTATTATTGATTAAATGTCGAACCCTTGATCTGGTTTATTGGGATAATGGCTATGACCTCTTGGTCTCCCTTAATTTGGGTTTACTAGGAGGCGGGGTCATTACAGAGGCTAACTGTGTAGATGCAACATCCTCAACATGCCATATTTGGCTTAAACAAATTCATGTTGATCTTCGTCAAGAACAAAAGTCAACCACTAATATTTTCTATGATAAAAAATCATCAATTATGACTGAAAAGCTTCTATTATATAATAGGAAAACAAAATATATAGATCTCTTGTACCATTTCATTCAAGATTTTGTTTTAGAAGGTATGGTTAATAAAAAATTTAGCATAAAATAGCATGTGGTAGATGTGTTCACCAAATCACTTCCTAAGGAATAATTTGTTTTTAATATCAAAGTTGAGAGTTTGTGACTTTGAATTAAAAGGGATGTTGAAGATTAATTTAAAGTTCATAATATGGTTGTTAGTTTTAGTTTTTCCAAGTCTTTAAGTTTATTTTTTACGAGTTTACTTTCCTTTCCGTAAATTTATAATTTCATAATGTCATAAAACAAAAAATATACATAATTGATTTCTCTTCTTTATTTTATTAGGAGCTCATTCACACCTAGATCATTGCAAAATACAAGTTTTACCAGTCCTCTTCCTTGCCTCTATTTCTATTTACCGATTGCAAGTTATGGGTCCACTCTAGCATATCCAATAGAAGGAGGCAATTGTAAAGGTTTATACCCCATGTTTATTTGAAATTTGAGCATCCAAGAAAATGGCTAAACCTAGTTCTACAATGTGTCTACATTTATTTTCCACAAGTCAAATTTTCTCATGTATATAAGGACAATTGTAGAAATGTCGAATACCATGTGATGCTACAAAATTTCATAAAGATAAATTATAAATTCTCCATCAAAGTCTGACTGAAGAACTTTTAGTGTTGTGTTGAGGAGTTTCAAACACAGCAAAGAAATGTTGTTCGTAGAAGGAGAACAAACCATGATTTAAATAGTAAACATAAAAGATTATCCTAGAGTTACACTGAGGTGTGCAGGATGCACTGTCCTTAAGAGTATTTTTGTGCTACTTGACAGAGAACATCAGTGTCGTAGTCCCTGATAGCAGCTACTCTCCCAGGATCCAACAACGAGTGCCGGCGTTGTGACGCCCCACGCCACACAAAGTCAGATTACTGAAAACATCACCGCGAAAGAAGGATAAGCAAATATATTACTGAGAAAACACTAAAAATTAAAACCTTTTTCATAAAATAGCCATATAGAAAGAACCTTTACACATGAGTCCTTTCATTCCTCAAAGCATTCACAGGGTATGTTGTCAACTTGTAACGAAAGCACTGTTCCAGGACATATATATACATGATTCCATCATATCTAATATACAAAGGGCACATAAAGATAGCACGTCCATGAAACATTTACAAAACATTCCCAAAGACCCGAGTGTATAGGGATGACTCTAGGACTCTATCAACAAAAGACATCCAGCAACACCTCCAACCTTATCATCTACTGCCCCTCTAGCTGTGATGTGGTTTTTGGATGCACTAACAAATTCACCCGGGGCTGTTGGATGCACTAACAAATTCACCCGGGGCTGAAATCCCTGAGCTTTTACCAAAACCAAGTGCAACAATACCACCCGCAAGCGGACGAGTCTTATCGCAGTATAGTTGAGGATCGAACCCAAAGGACAACGTCTTTAAGAATCCTTGTCAGTTAGATCTAGCTCTAGTAAAACTAATATTTAGAACAATAGTTTGATTTGGGTTGTTTAAACTAAATGCAGGAAAGTAAAAGCTGAATTAAAAGATGGGTTTGGATCAATGATATGGAATCTCTGGGATGGTACCGGGTTTGACCACCGCTACACACACAAACATACTCCTCTGCAAACAATCCAGGCAAGAAATAACACTTCAAATAGAGCTGCTGCAGAACCTCCCATACGGGCGTCAGGTCCGCGTAAGCATCACCATAGGCATCAGATGTCTCGTCACCATCCGGATCACATGTCTTACGGCTCTAAAGATACAACATCCAACTAAGGTTGCGAACCCCCCATACGGGCGTCAGGCGCACAGAAGCATCACCGAAGGCTAGATGCCTCGTCCCCTCGCGGATCATACACTTACGACCTCAAGGAATCCCATCAGAAGTTCTCGTCAAGGAGTCAACCGCGTCAACCGTTAAGCAAATAAGCGATTATAATATGAGTAAACATCGACGAATAGCAAGAAGATACAAAATCCAACTAAGGCTGTGAACCCCCCATACAGGCGCCAGGCGCACAGAAGCGTCACCGAAGGCTAGATGGCTCGTCCCCTTGCGGATCATACACTTACGACCTCAAGGAATCCCATCGGAAGTTATCGTCAAGGAGTCTAACATGCTAAAAGACGTTCATACCCATGCATTGAAGTTCTTGCAACATAGGGAGCACAAAGGTGGAAACCAGCACATAACCAACCTACAAGCTTAACGATAAATGACGAAATGAAGAGTTATATACATTGCCATGGAAAGTTTAACAAAAGAACAGGGTTTGCATGGGCAGCGGGGCTAGTCCCCGCACCCCAGCGAAAAAGGACTACTCGCTCATGATGCGAGATACAAGAAGGATAGGAGAGAAAGATAGATCCGCCACGAGATCGGTGCAGAGGGTGGACGCAGCCCGGTGAGGAAGATGCACTCCTTGCTCCGTCTTCTTTCTCTTCTTGGCCTCCTTGGATGCAACACCAGCAGTAGATGGAGTGGAACTTGATCGGGGTGGTGCTCTGGCAGCCTATCGGCGTCCGGATCCGATCCCCCCAAATGGGGACCCTGGGGGTCTATTTATAGGTTCCGATCTAATCCCAAACGGTTTGGAGACCGTTTGGGCGCTAAACAGTCTTCAGACCGTTTGGGCACCAAACGGTTTGGAGACCGTTTGGGCACCAAACGGTTTGCTTCGATCGGTCCTGGCCTTGGCGTGGGCATGCGGCTTTAGTTCTTTAATTGATCCTTGCGCTTGCATCGAACGATCGTGGGACTGCATGGGACCAAACGGTCTTGGGACCGCATGGGACCAAACGGTCTTGAGAACGCATGGGACCAAACAGTCTTGAGACCGCATGGGACCAAACGGTCTTGGGACCGCATGGCACCAAACGGTCTTGGGACCGCATGGGACCAAACGGTCTTGAGACCGCATGGGACCAAACGGACTTGAGACCGCATGGGACCAAACGGTCTTGGGACCGCATGGGACCAAACGGTCTTGGGACCGCATGGGACCAAACGGTCTTGGGACCGCATGGGACCAAATGGTCTTGAGACCGCATGGGACCAAACGGTCTTGAGACCGCATGGGACCAAATGGTCTTGAGACCGCATGGGACCAAACGGTCTTGAGACCGCATGGGACCAAACGGTCTTGGGACCGCCTGGGACCAAACGGTCTTGGGACCGCGTGGCTTTCTTTGGCATCCGGTTTCGTCATTTGTTCTTGTGTATTCCACCAAACGGTCTTGGGACCGCGTGGACCCAAACGGTCTTGAGGCTGCAAGGATCCAAACGGTCTTGAGACCGTATGCATGGAGTTGCTTGATTTTCCTGCATTAAATGAAAGATATTTAGTTAAAACCTTGATTATTGAATCAGCCAAGTAGTTTTACACAATATGATTCATATTTGGTTAAAAGGGTGAATTGGAGTTGACTTTGTTCCAAAAAAAAGCAGTTGAATTCCATGATGAGTATGCACTTATCATAACACCCCGAACTTAAATCGTTGCTCGTCCTCGAGTAACATAAAGTTTGAAACTGTTGCCTAATGAAATACTTTCGATCCGTGTGATTTCTTCATCTTCACATCACAAATGTTTTCTTTCTACTCAGTATGAATGAGTACTTTAACTTCCTGGGACCACTAAACACGTCTTTCCATAGCTTCGTTCCTGAGTTCGTTTCCCAACAACGCTTCCTCCCCACCTTTTCCAACACCAAGCATGTCGAAGAGTTTTGTAGGAGTTCAGAGATACCCGCAGAATCAACAAGTATGCATCCGATCTGACACTGGTGTAGTTCAGGATGGTGGGGCATGTATTGTGCCCTTAGGTAGAAAAAGGAGTGAAAGGTGGTATGGAAAGAAGAAGTAAATCTCTCCTCTATTCGACTCGAGATTTTTATTTGTTTTGCAATTTCATTTATTTCATATTTTTTTGTGTGCACTATGGCATCTTTTATTGCAGATCTCTCCTCTATTCGACTCGAGATTGCATTTCTTTTTGTGTGCACTTTGGCATCTTTTATTGCAGATCTCTCCTCTATTCGACTCGAGATTGCATTTTTGGTGGTACGCCCCTATTTATTGGAAAGGGTATGGAAGAAGTGGAGACGGGGGAAGAGGTGTGCTACCCCGAACTTAGGGTTTGGCACAAATTTGGCTATTTTGGTGGTATTGATGGATGGAGGGATACGAAGATGATAGAAGAAGTGTAGAAGAGAGTTCAGATCAAAATGCAACTTGATTTATAATTCAAAACCGGGTTATTCTTGTGGGCTCTGATCTCCAAACCATGACATAAACACGATTAAAACTTAGCGGAAGCGAATCGGTAATCAGCGGAAGACAAAAATCACGGGAAATTAAAACTTTTCGAGATAAGAACTTGTATCCATAAAAACTCCTTTCATAAAGAGAGGTAACTGTTTACATCTCAGGATAATTACTTCTTGAGTAATTATATACATCAAGATACAAAATCTCAAGATCACATAACACAAGACTCCAAGACCTGAGAGTACAGAGGACACATAGGACTGACTCTAACTACACCACATGGCAGGACAAATCTCCACCTGAGATTACTGCTGCCCCTGGTGCTGCTGCTGCTGAGACTGATCACCTATAGGCTGGTTTCTTCGTCTCCGACGTCCACCTAAAAAGTTGAAGTCTACGGGGTGAGACAATTATACATAATTGTCCCAGCGAGAGTTATAACTCTTCGCCAGAAGCTTTATTATAACATCAAAGATTATTTTAAACAGTGAAGCCTTCAAAGCATTCTATAACGGTTGCAGATATAACAAGATCTCTACAAATTAGGAGATATGGGGAATATCAACATTATGGCAATGTAACATCAACCAACTAACTTGGAATCATCTCTAACAAGTTATACTACATGGTTGATTATGTTTTACAAACAACATTATGCCCTGTGGAGATGAGGCTTACCACTCAAACTCCAACTGATCGCTGAGAAGCCGCATCAGTATCATACATAGGTCATTAAGAGAGCCGGATTCTCATGACCTTCACCTTCCTCAGTCAGTAAGAGGATCACTTGTAGGACATCTCGTGTCTCTACTACTATAGCTCACCAGGGTAAACTGGTCCTTCGCTAATCTAGAGTCACAGTGGCGTTCTGTACTCTCTTCGTCATCAGGAGGTTTCATATTTACCTACCACTGATACGGATATCTGTGCTGTCTTCGTCATCAGGAGGTTTCATGTTTACCTACCACTGATACGGTATGGGACTATAGTGAAGGATGGATGGATTACACATCTACATCACTTTCCTATACTAGGATGTAAGGTTCTACACATCCATGTACCCCACATACTCAAAAGTATGTGCTCCAGGAGTTCCCTAAGGAAAACCTGTTTCACCATCACTTAATTTCTGACAATGATGGATCTATGATCAGGGCTCTACATTATACTTGATTAGTTAGGTACATTCAGTATTCTTTAACAGCATACATGTTCCTTCAAACAATAACAATAGCATAGCAGCTATAAAAGAAGAATACTAAATGTAACAGGCCTAACTCATATTAATCATCATTTCTCATTATCCTCATCACAAGTCATCTCTAAGGTATGACCTTGATGGTATTCATGGCTCTCATAGCCCAATATCAGTATAGGATGCCACTGGCAAGGCATCAGATTACATTACTTATTCATAAGGCTAACAACATGCCTTCAATGAATATAACATCAACATCCATACTTGGATATGATTACCTTCATATCAGAACCTGCATGGTTAATACATCTGATAAAGGTAATACAACAATAAGGAATGTACTCCCTACTCTTGTCATAAGAGTTAAATCTTTAATTCAAATCAAATAGAGTTTATTGCTCAAAAGCATGCCATTACCCTTGAATTAGGGTTTACTATTCACATCAAGGTGAATTAAACTCATAACATCATCATGTATGAGTAACATCTTCATTGATGCTCTTGGATTAGTTAAAGGTTCATCATTTATCATAATTAGGGTTTCTATGATCTCACACAGGCGGATCATACCCTAATTATGCTCATTTCTGTGTATTGGGGATGCTTCAATTGAGTTTCCATTTAAAAAGGGTACTTTCTCTCTCTAGAAGTACTTTCTCTCTCTAGAAGTACTTTCTCTCTCATCATAAGGTTAGGTGATGTCAACATCACTCTAAAACAGGTTGGGTTGAGTCATTATAGGCTAACATAGCCAAAGACATCACCATTAGGTGTTTAGAGTTACTTTCTCTCTCTAGGTTACTTTCTCTCTCTAGAGTACTCTCTCTTTCATCATACTAATGGTTGATGGTAACATTACACTAGATCAAGTTGGATAGAGGCATGATGACTAAAAACATCATTCTCATGTAATTAGGGTTTGTATTGAGCAAGGTATAACTCAATTGACCCTTCAGGGGTATTTTGGTAAATCACCCATTGATCATCATTATGGTCGAAACCTTAGTCAATTAACCCCTTAGTATCCTAGATTGTCATTAGGGTTTGATTAGAGCAACATTGACCCATTTATATTCATCAATTGATTGAATGAAGTCAACCTTCAATCGATTTGAGACCCATTGGTTGAGTTGACCTTTTGTCCAACTTGTCTTTCAAGACCGCGAAGATGAGTTGACCATTTAGTCACCTTTGACTTTAAGACCGCGAGCCCTCAACCCCTTCCAAGACCGCGAGCCATCTCCACCCACTCCAAGTAGGTCAAGACCGCGAGGCTCCTCATGGACTTGAGATCGTGAGCCCCCTCACGGTCTTGAGATCGTGAGTCCCCTCACGGTCTTGAGATCGTGAGTCCCCTCACGGTCTTGAGATCGTGAGTCCCCTCACGGTCTTGAGATCGTGAGCCCCCTCACGGTCTTGAGATCGTGAGCCCCCTCATGGTCTTGAGATCGTGAGCCCCCTCACGGTCTTGAGACCGCGAGGCTCTCATGGTCTCAACCGCAAGGTCCTTCAACAAAGGTTCAACAAATCAATCGATGATGTCAACCGATGTTGAAGCCTTCAAAAGGTCCAATTACTGTTGACCATCTATGGATTGGGTTAATTAAGGTTATGCTTAACCAAATGGTCATTCAATTGACCCTCAATTGTTGACCAATTATAGTTGAAATCGATTCAATTAGGGTCTATCAATGTTCACCCATCAACACTCAATCAGTGTGCATCAACACAAAGTTGAACCCTTCAATTGAGCTCCAATTGGGCCCAAACTTGGCCCAAACGGTCTTGGGGTCATGTGGGTGGACCCCACATGGTCTTGAGACCGTTTGCCCAAGATTTCATCAAAATCAAAGGTGATTTGATAGAGGTTGAACCATGATTGGTCACAAAATCAGAATTTTGGTTTACTTGATAACTATTTGCAATTCGGTCCTCAATTGGTCAAACTACTTAACCCTAGACCTTCAAACGGTCTTGGGTGAGTGTCCTCTTGGTCTTGAGACCGTTTGGATGAGTTCCAAACGGTCTTGAGACCGTTTGCCCATCCAATTTTGGATTCTAGTGCAAATCTATCAAGGTCTGACCCATTGAGTTGATGATCAAGTCAATATTTAATTGCAATGTAATTTGGTGTATTTGTACCTTTAATTGGTCAGCTATCCTTGACCCCAGACCTCCAAACGGTCTTGGTTGATTGCCCTCACGGTCTTGAGACCGTTTGCCCAAAAAGGCAATTTCAGGCTGTTTGAAAATCAGCAGTTAATTCATTTAAAGTTGTAACTTAAAAAGGTCATATCTCCCGATTCCTTTGGAGTTAGTCTCCCAAATTTTGAGGGTAATTAAACTATATAATTAGGAACAGATTGCCCATACGGTCCACGCTCGGTCAACGGGGCCAAACGGTCTTGAGACCGCGAGCCCTCTCACGGTCTCGAGACTGCGAGGCTCTCTCACGGTCTTGAGTCCGAGAGGGCAAACTGTTAGGACCGTTTAAGGAAAAGAAAAGCGGTGGGTTTTTCTTGGAAATCACGCCTTCATCTTCTAGCTCAAGAACAGTACAGATATCCCACGGGTTTGCTTGCAAAATAGCAGGGAAAAGTAGGGAACTACTAAGAGCTATCATCAAATCGCATATAAAGATGCACATAGTAAAGCATAGGTTTAGAGTTATAAAACCCGCCTAAAGCTTGCTTCTTGAGCTCCAAGCTTTCAAGCTCCAAGCTCTAATGGCGTCCTTGAGTTCCCACAGGTTGGCCAAGGTGAAAACTCCAAGGAAGGATGAAAAGAGACGGCTAGAAAGATAAGGTTTCGAGAATTAGCCATGAAGATGACCTTGAATTCGAATTCTAACCATGGAATTAGGCAAGAAGAGGGGTTTAAACCTACCTTGCACCCCTTGTTCGTCCTCCTTAGCTCCAAGGCAGTCCTTGGTCGTCTTTGGTGAAAAGAAACAGTAAGGGAACGAAGGTTAAGTTCCCTTGCAACTAAGGGAAGGAGGGCTTATATGCATGGGGTAGGATTTTCAACATTAGTTCATGAGTTTTCCTTAATTCCAACTAAGTCCTTCCTTTATTACTTGCTCGTCCCTTACTCTTTATTCTAAGGACAAACCTTATCTTAATGTTATAGAAAAGAAGGCAAGGAAGAACAATCTAATAATAAAGTTCATACTTAAAGGGATATTGCACATATACCCTGATTATTCAATCACAAAGCCTATTTCTTAACTTGATAACTCAATTGAGGTGAATTCCTCATCATTTCTTCTATAAATGATGGCAAAAGTCTAAAAAGATACATTAGATGACATTCTTTACAAATTGCATCCCATCATTTGGGTAAATTGCATTTTACCCCAAATTAGGGTTTCAAGCCCTGGGATTGCTTCCACAGCTGCACCTTGGTGCTCTAGCTTGGGAAATCCCTCAAACTTTGCCAAAGAGATTCTCATGATATCTCAACATCAGAGGAACATCTCATCATGTGAAAATTGCAAGCTAACCCTTTCAACTGGGTAAATTGCACATAGGTCCCTGTATATCAAAACAATGCTACAACTTTAAATAAAAAGGAGCAAATATTGAAATATATGTTTCTGAGAAGCTTAATTACATGCTCAGAGTTAATCACAAGGATTTAATTACATATTTAGGCAAAACACCTAGGGTTAACTCATAACCCAGGTCAGGGATGTTACAAATTATCCACCCCTTACAAGGATTTCGTCCCCGAAATCGATAAAACATATTACGAGAAAAGGGCAGGATACTTCCTTCTCATCTCATCCTCTAACTCCCAAGTGGCTTCTTCAATACCACGATGATTCCAGAGGACTTTCACAAGACTTATATCTTTCTTCTTTAACTTTTTAATTCGTTTATCAAGGATTGACACTGGTCCCTCTTCATAGGATATGTCATCATTCAATTCTACTTCCATAGGTTGTAGAACTGACTCGGTGTCTGGGTGACATTTCTTCAACATAGAAATGTGAAACACAGGATGTAACCTCTGTAATTCTGGGGGAAGCTCTAGTTTATATGCTACCTTTCCAATCCGTTCAATGATTGGATAAGGCCCCATATATCTAGGAGCTAACTTCCCCTTCCTTCCAAAACGAAGGACCCCTTTCCAAGGTGAGACCTTAAGATACACTTTGTCTCCAACCTGGAACTCTAAGGGTCTACGACGTTTGTCGGTATAAGATTTCTGCCTATCCTGAGCAGTCTTAATCTTATGTTGTATAACTTTAATCTTTTCCGTGGTTTGCTGCACCAGGTCAGGACCTAACAACTGGTGCTCACCAGTCTCAAACCAACACAAGGGTGATCTACAACGTCTACCATATAAGGCTTCATAAGGTGCCATATCAATACTATGCTGATAGCTATTGTTATAGGCAAATTCTATCAAGTTTAGGTGTAGATCCCAACTTCCGGTGAACTGGAGAACACATGCTCGCAACAGGTCTTCTAAGGTTTGTATGGTCCTTTCCGACTGTCCATCAGTCTGTGGATGAAAGGCCGTACTAAACCTCAGCTTAGTGCCTAAGGCACTGTGCAGCTGTTCCCAAAAACGACTTGTAAACTGAGGGCCTCTGTCCGAAACTATTGTGACAGGAACTCCGTGCAAACGTACTATCTCTTGAACATACAACTCTGATAACCTTTCAGCAGAATAGGTTGTTTTGACAGGTAAGAAATGTGCTGTCTTAGTCAACCTATCAACAATTACCCAAATGGAATCATGTCCTTTGCTTGTCCTGGGTAGGCCAACAACAAAGTCCATGGTCACATGGTCCCACTTCCACTGTGATATGGGTAAGGGTTGCATTGTCCCTGCAGGCTTCTGGTGTTCAGCTTTAACTTGCTGACACACAGGACACCTCAGAACAAACTCTGCAACGTCCTTCTTCATCCCAGGCCACCAATACAGATCCTTCAAATTCCGATACATCTTGGTGCTCCCTGGATGCATAGCATACATGGAAGAATGGGCTTCTTCCAGGACTAACTTCCTTAAGTTGTCCACATCCGGCACTATCATTCTTCCATTATAACAAGCTACTTGATCTTTTGAGTCATGAAACCCATCTTGCTTTTCATTTCCATACTCAGATCTTATATGTTGAACTACAGCATCACCTAGCTGTGCTTCTTTAATCTGCTCTCTTAGGGTAGGTTTAATATGCATCTCAGCTAACAAACCAGCTAGCAATGACACCTTCAACTGTACATTGTCTTTCCTTAAAGAGATAAGCATATCTCTTCTAGAGCATACTAAAGAGTTTAGTTGTGCTCTATTCATGGTTGATGTTGCTGATTTCCTACTCAAGGCATCTGCAACAACATTGGCCTTACCTGGATGGTAATCAATTGTACAGTCGTAGTCCTTGATTAACTCCATCCAGCGACGTTGCCTCATGTTGAGCTCATGCTGAGAGAAGATATACTTAAGGTTTTTGTGGTCTGTGAAAATCTGGAATGTCTCTCCGTAGAGATAATGTCTCCAGATCTTCAAAGCATGAACCACAGCTGCTAACTCCAGATCGTGTGTTGGATAATTCTCCTCGTGTTTCTTAAGCTGTCGGGAAGCAAAAGAAATCACTTGTTTATCCTGCATCAACACACATCCTAGTCCATTTTTGGAAGCATCACAGAAAACTACATATCCTTTTCCTTGTTCAGGTAGCACTAATACAGGTGCACTTGTCAACCTCTCCTTCAGCAACTGGAAAGATTGTTGACACTTATCATTCCAAGAAAAAGGAACATCTTTCTGGGTTAACTTGGTCAAGGGTAAAGCTATGGAACTAAAGTTCTTTATGAACCTTCGATAATAGCCAGCTAACCCCAAGAAACTTCGAATCTCCGTCGGTGTTTTCGGTTGTTCCCATCGTAGAACAGATTCTACCTTTGTAGGGTCAACACGAATTCCCGAGGCGGATATTACATGTCCAAGAAAAGATACCTCCGGCAGCCAGAACTCACACTTGCTAAACTTAGCGTACAGCTTATGTTCTCTTAGCAAGGTCAAAGCTTGGCGAAGATGCTGCTCATGCTGCTGAGCATCCTTACTATAAATCAGTATGTCATCTATGAAGACGACAACACACTGATCAAGGAAAGGTCGAAAAACTCTATTCATGAGTTCCATGAATGCAGCTGGTGCATTGGTTAGTCCAAACGACATAACCATGAACTCATAGTGACCATATCTTGTCCTAAAGGCAGACTTGGATATGTCACTATCCTTAATACGGAGTTGGTAATATCCAGACCTCAAGTCTATCTTTGAAAAGACTGTTGCACCACGCAACTGGTCAAAGAGATCATCAATCCTCGGCAGAGGATACTTATTCTTTATTGTCACTTTATTAAGTTGTCTATAGTCGATGCACAACCGCATTGACCCATCTTTCTTTTTAACAAACAAGACCGGAGCACCCCAAGGTGAAGTACTCGGTCGGATAAAACCTTTCTCAAGTAACTCTTGAAGCTGTTTCTTGAGTTCTGCCATCTCGGCAGGAGCCATTCTATACGGAGTTTGAGCCATGGGTTTCGTATCTGGAATCAGATTGATTTCAAAGTCAATCTCCCGAGGTGGTGGTATACCAGGAAGTTCTTCAGGAAACACATCTTCGAATTCCCTGACTATGGGAACTTCGGCAGGATTGGAACTTTCCTTGGTAACATCTACCACATGGGCTAAGAATGCATAACATCCTTGCCTCAACAGCTTATCAGCAACCATATCTGACACAAGACAGGTGGGCAGAATCTTTCTTTCACCTTGAAAGATCCATGTGTTGCTTTCATCAGCAAACACAGCCAACTTGGACTCACAATCCAAGACAACTCTATATCTTTCTAAGGTATCCATCCCAAGGATTATATCAAACCCCTGCATATCAAGTGGTATAAGGTCCACTTGAATGCGATGGTCAGAAAAGAAAAGGATGCAGGGAGAACATACCTCCTGCAAAACGGCAGACCCATTCAACGGAGTCTCTAACAACAAACTATCTGCTCTATGACTAACAGTCACATTGCAGTTACGAATCACTTCATGAGTGATGAAAGAGTGCGTAGCACCTGGATCAATCAGAACAGATACATCACAGGATATAGACATATCTGAATATAAAAGTTTCATCTGACCTGCCACTACCCATGGATTGACAACTGCCTCAGGTGGGTTCATAGCATAGAACCTCGCAGTCGCCTAGTGTTGAGGTGGTGCTGATGATCCAGCTTGAGACGCTTGTCCACGTCCTCGAGCTGCTCCTTGATGTTGTCTATTCTGAGATCCCTGTTGATTCTGTCTCGGAGGTTGTTGTGTCACACCGACAGGCCTAGAACGGCAATCCTTCATCAAGTGTCCCACCTTACCACAGTTGTAGCAACTCCTCTCCTGTTGCTGTGGTCTGGGTGGTCCAGTAACTGACACTGATGCAGAACTGTGTGTCCCTTGAAGCGGTTGACTCCGCCCTCTACCTCTGCTTGGTGTCCATTGAGTTTGAAAACTTGATCTGGGTGGTGGAGGGTTAGGTGCAGAGAATCTAGGTTTCTTGGAATCCCTAGATGAAGAACCCTGGAACTGTGGATATCTTTTATGGGTTTGTCTTTTCTCAACCACAGATCTCTCTATCCTTCGGACTGACTCAACGAAGGTAGAGAATCTCTCTCTGTTTTCTAAGGCAGACACAAGGGTTGACATATCGGAATTCAAACCCTTTTCAAATCTTCTGATTCTTTCCTCATCCGTAGCGGCCATGTGCGGACAGAACCGCAGCAACTCCATGAACTTAGCTTCATACTCACTAATGTTCATCATACCCTGCCTTAGTTTCTCAAACTGAGAGATCTTCTCATCTAGGAAGGTCTTTGGAAAATATCTATTGATAAATTCCCGACGAAACTCTTCCCATGAGAACTCTACTCCAGGTCTCTTCTGCTCTTCCATGTTCCACCAGTGACTAGCACTGCCTTTGAGAAGATAGACAGCATGTCTAACCTTCTCAGCTTCCGGAATCATAAGAATCCTGAAAGCCTTCTCCAACTCTGTCAACCATAAGTCAGCATCTGCAGGGTCGGCAGTTCCGAAGTACTCGGTAGCTCCGACACGACGAAGTCGTTCGAACGTCTTACCGATACCTTGTGCTTCAGGCTGGACAGGTGCCCTAGGTGCAGGAATGGGCATCCTATCGGTTATATGTGTCATGGCAGTCATAAACTGCCCGAACATCGTCTGTACAGCTGGATCACTCATGTCAGCTGGGTCGAACTGGGGTGGCTCTCTTGGCGACTCAGGTGCAGGTTGTTCTATTCTCGGAACTCTTGCACCGCCTCGAGGTGCACTAGCACTACTCTCTGCCACGTGCTCATCGCGATGTTCTGACATTCTTATGTATCTTCTTCTCCTGAGGAGCAGAAGATTCTATTAGATAAGGAAGGAGTACTAAAGGTAGACTCGACATCCTAAGTCCTATGCCTCTGTAGACTCAACTGAACCTGGAGCTCTGATACCACTAATTGTGGGCTCTGATCTCCAAACCATGACATAAACACGATTAAAACTTAGCGGAAGCGAATCGGTAATCAGCGGAAGACAAAAATCATGGGAAATTAAAACTTTTCGAGATAAGAACTTGTATCCATAAAAACTCCTTTCATAAAGAGAGGTAACTGTTTACATCTCAGGATAATTACTTCTTGAGTAATTATATACATCAAGATACAAAATCTCAAGATCACATAACACAAGACTCCAAGACCTGAGAGTACAGAGGACACATAGGACTGACTCTAACTACACCACATGGCAAGACAAATCTCCACCTGAGATTACTGCTGCCCCTGGTGCTGCTGCTGCTGAGACTGATCACCTGTAGGCTGGTTTCTTCGTCTCCGACGTCCACCTAAAAAGTTGAAGTCTACGGGGTGAGACAATTATACATAATTGTCCCAGCGAGAGTTATAACTCTTCGCCAGAAGCTTTATTATAACATCAAAGATTATTTTAAACAGTGAAGCCTTCAAAGCATTCTATAACGGTTGCAGATATAACAAGATCTCTACAAATTAGGAGATATGGGGAATATCAACATTATGGCAATGTAACATCAACCAACTAACTTGGAATCATCTCTAACAAGTTATACTACATGGTTGATTATGTTTTACAAACAACATTATGCCCTGTGGAGATGAGGCTTACCACTCAAACTCCAACTGATCGCTGAGAAGCCGCATCAGTATCATACATAGGTCATTAAGAGAGCCGGATTCTCATGACCTTCACCTTCCTTAGTCAGTAAGAGGATCACTTGTAGGACATCTCGTGTCTCTACTACTATAGCTCACCAGGGTAAACTGGTCCTTCGCTAATCTAGAGTCACAGTGGCGTTCTGTACTCTCTTCGTCATCAGGAGGTTTCATATTTACCTACCACTGATACGGATATCTGTGCTGTCTTCGTCATCAGGAGGTTTCATGTTTACCTACCACTGATACGGTATGGGACTATAGTGAAGGATGGATGGATTACACATCTACATCACTTTCCTACACTAGGATGTAAGGTTCTACACATCCATGTACCCCACATACTCAAAAGTATGTGCTCCAGGAGTTCCCTAAGGAAAACCTGTTTCACCATCACTTAATTTCTGACAATGATGGATCTATGATCAGGGCTCTACATTATACTTGATTAGTTAGGTACATTCAGTATTCTTTAACAGCATACATGTTCCTTCAAACAATAACAATAGCATAGCAGCTATAAAAGAAGAATACTAAATGTAACAGGCCTAACTCATATTAATCATCATTTCTCATTATCCTCATCACAAGTCATCTCTAAGGTATGACCTTGATGGTATTCATGGCTCTCATAGCCCAATATCAGTATAGGATGCCACTGGCAAGGCATCAGATTACATTACTTATTCATAAGGCTAACAACATGCCTTCAATGAATATAACATCAACATCCATACTTGGATATGATTACCTTCATATCAGAACCTGCATGGTTAATACATCTGATAAAGGTAATACAACAATAAGGAATGTACTCCCTACTCTTGTCATAAGAGTTAAATCTTTAATTCAAATCAAATAGAGTTTATTGCTCAAAAGCATGCCATTACCCTTGAATTAGGGTTTACTATTCACATCAAGGTGAATTAAACTCATAACATCATCATGTATGAGTAACATCTTCATTGATGCTCTTGGATTAGTTAAAGGTTCATCATTTATCATAATTAGGGTTTCTATGATCTCACACAGGCGGATCATACCCTAATTATGCTCATTTCTGTGTATTGGGGATGCTTCAATTGAGTTTCCATTTAAAAAGGGTACTTTCTCTCTCTAGAAGTACTTTCTCTCTCTAGAAGTACTTTCTCTCTCATCATAAGGTTAGGTGATGTCAACATCACTCTAAAACAGGTTGGGTTGAGTCATTATAGGCTAACATAGCCAAAGACATCACCATTAGGTGTTTAGAGTTACTTTCTCTCTCTAGGTTACTTTCTCTCTCTAGAGTACTCTCTCTTTCATCATACTAATGGTTGATGGTAACATTACACTAGATCAAGTTGGATAGAGGCATGATGACTAAAAACATCATTCTCATGTAATTAGGGTTTGTATTGAGCAAGGTATAACTCAATTGACCCTTCAGGGGTATTTTGGTAAATCACCCATTGATCATCATTATGGTCGAAACCTTAGTCAATTAACCCCTTAGTATCCTAGATTGTCATTAGGGTTTGATTAGAGCAACATTGACCCATTTATATTCATCAATTGATTGAATGAAGTCAACCTTCAATCGATTTGAGACCCATTGGTTGAGTTGACCTTTTGTCCAACTTGTCTTTCAAGACCGCGAAGATGAGTTGACCATTTAGTCACCTTTGACTTTAAGACCGCGAGCCCTCAACCCCTTCCAAGACCGCGAGCCATCTCCACCCACTCCAAGTAGGTCAAGACCGCGAGGCTCCTCATGGACTTGAGATCGTGAGCCCCCTCACGGTCTTGAGATCGTGAGTCCCCTCACGGTCTTGAGATCGTGAGTCCCCTCACGGTCTTGAGATCGTGAGTCCCCTCACGGTCTTGAGATCGTGAGCCCCCTCACGGTCTTGAGATCGTGAGCCCCCTCACGGTCTTGAGATCGTGAGCCCCCTCACGGTCTTGAGATCGTGAGCCCCCTCACGGTCTTGAGACCGCGAGGCTCTCATGGTCTCAACCGCAAGGTCCTTCAACAAAGGTTCAACAAATCAATCGATGATGTCAACCGATGTTGAAGCCTTCAAAAGGTCCAATTACTGTTGACCATCTATGGATTGGGTTAATTAAGGTTATGCTTAACCAAATGGTCATTCAATTGACCCTCAATTGTTGACCAATTATAGTTGAAATCGATTCAATTAGGGTCTATCAATGTTCACCCATCAACACTCAATCAGTGTGCATCAACACAAAGTTGAACCCTTCAATTGAGCTCCAATTGGGCCCAAACTTGGCCCAAACGGTCTTGGGGTCATGTGGGTGGACCCCACATGGTCTTGAGACCGTTTGCCCAAGATTTCATCAAAATCAAAGGTGATTTGATAGAGGTTGAACCATGATTGGTCACAAAATCAGAATTTTGGTTTACTTGATAACTATTTGCAATTAGGTCCTCAATTGGTCAAACTACTTAACCCTAGACCTTCAAACGGTCTTGGGTGAGTGTCCTCTTGGTCTTGAGACCGTTTGGATGAGTTCCAAACGGTCTTGAGACCGTTTGCCCATCCAATTTTGGATTCTAGTGCAAATCTATCAAGGTCTGACCCATTGAGTTGATGATCAAGTCAATATTTAATTGCAATGTAATTTGGTGTATTTGTACCTTTAATTGGTCAGCTATCCTTGACCCCAGACCTCCAAACGGTCTTGGTTGATTGCCCTCACGGTCTTGAGACCGTTTGCCCAAAAAGGCAATTTCAGGCTGTTTGAAAATCAGCAGTTAATTCATTTAAAGTTGTAACTTAAAAAGGTCATATCTCCCGATTCCTTTGCAGTTAGTCTCCCAAATTTTGAGGGTAATTAACCTATATAATTAGGAACAGATTGCCCATACGGTCCACGCTCAGTCAACGGGGCCAAACGGTCTTGAGACCGCGAGCCCTCTCACGGTCTCGAGACCGCGAGGCTCTCTCACGGTCTTGAGTCCGAGAGGGCAAACTGTTAGGACCGTTTAAGGAAAAGAAAAGCGGTGGGTTTTTCTTGGAAATCACGCCTTCATCTTCTAGCTCAAGAACAGTACAGATATCCCACGGGTTTGCTTGCAAAATAGCAGGGAAAAGTAGGGAACTACTAAGAGCTATCATCAAATCGCATATAAAGATGCACATAGTAAAGCATAGGTTTAGAGTTATAAAACCCGCCTAAAGCTTGCTTCTTGAGCTCCAAGCTTTCAAGCTCCAAGCTCTAATGGCGTCCTTGAGTTCCCACAGGTTGGCCAAGGTGAAAACTCCAAGGAAGGATGAAAAGAGACGGCTAGAAAGATAAGGTTTCGAGAATTAGCCATGAAGATGACCTTGAATTCGAATTCTAACCATGGAATTAGGCAAGAAGAGGGGTTTAAACCTACCTTGCACCCCTTGTTCGTCCTCCTTAGCTCCAAGGCAGTCCTTGGTCGTCTTTGGTGAAAATAAACAGTAAGGGAACGAAGGTTAAGTTCCCTTGCAACTAAGGGAAGGAGGGCTTATATGCATGGGGTAGGATTTTCAACATTAGTTCATGAGTTTTCCTTAATTCCAACTAAGTCCTTCCTTTATTACTTGCTCGTCCCTTACTCTTTATTCTAAGGACAAACCTTATCTTAATGTTATAGAAAAGAAGGCAAGGAAGAACAATCTAATAATAAAGTTCATACTTAAAGGGATATTGCACATATACCCTGATTATTCAATCACAAAGCCTATTTCTTAACTTGATAACTCAATTGAGGTGAATTCCTCATCATTTCTTCTATAAATGATGGCAAAAGTCTAAAAAGATACATTAGATGACATTCTTTACAAATTGCATCCCATCATTTGGGTAAATTGCATTTTACCCCAAATTAGGGTTTCAAGCCCTGGGATTGCTTCCACAGCTGCACCTTGGTGCTCTAGCTTGGGAAATCCCTCAAACTTTGCCAAAGAGATTCTCATGATATCTCAACATCAGAGGAACATCTCATCATGTGAAAATTGCAAGCTAACCCTTTCAACTGGGTAAATTGCACATAGGTCCCTGTATATCAAAACAATGCTACAACTTTAAATAAAAAGGAGCAAATATTGAAATATATGTTTCTGAGAAGCTTAATTACATGCTCAGAGTTAATCACAAGGATTTAATTACATATTTAGGCAAAACACATAGGGTTAACTCATAACCCAGGTCAGGGATGTTACAATTCTCATTGTCATACTCTGCTCAAATAATGACTTGATGCGGATCCGGTGGGGATTCTGAGCCATTGTTCCACTAGTCAGTTAGGAAGCACGACGTGTTTGATCCCTATCAGTTTGACAGATACTAATCATTTTGTAAAAAGTAGTATGATGTTAGGAATCATAAGCTTCACAGAATGGTTGCAGGCAAAAGGCAAGTTTCAAAAGTTAGTCCTCTTGAGGATTCACTTCGAATAAGGAGGATGTTATGATTGAAGATGCATAGCAAAAAGGTTAGTTACATATTATCAACAAGTGTCAAAAATTTATCAAATATCTGTTCAAAAATTTTGAAAATTTTATGATAGAGACAGATTGAGTATGAAAAGATGGTGTGTATGTGGAAGTGGAGTACGTACCACCCACCCTCCACCCCGAACTTAGAAATTTTCTCATCCTCAAGCAAACCCTAAATTCAAGATGGAGGGGAAAGGTAACACTAGGTATGACTGCCGAGAAAGATTTCATTATGATAAGCACCACTCCGATCTCGTGTTCTGTAAGGAAAACTATCTCATGAGGCAAATTTTATTTAAGGACAATTTAACTATAAGGTAAGAAACAAAATTTGAAAAGGAGAAGTAAAACAGATTTATTGATCGGGTTGCCTCCCGACGAGCGCCTTTGTTTTACGTTGATGGATCGACAAAGTCCTTTGTCTTCATGTGGGATCCTTTGGATCGGTGAGTTCTAGCACTGATTTGGTGTCTATGTCTGTTGTGGTGAAATATCTCTTCAGGCGGTGACCATTGGTTATGAATTCTCCTGACTCTGCACTCCATAAAGAGAAAGTGTCATGAGGAGAGATGCTTTTGACAATGTACGGTCCGGACCAGCGTGAGCGCAGTTTTCCTGGGAATATCCTTAATCTCGAGTTAAAAACCAGCACTTGGTCTCCTACTTGTATGTCCTTTCGTTTCATTTGTCCATCATGCCAAAGTTTTGTATGTTCCTTGTAGATTCGTGCATTTTCATAGGCTGTCATTCTTAGTTCATCCAGCTCGTTGAGTTGCAGAATCCTGGCTTGCCCTGCTTCTTTCATATTGAAGTTCAAATGTTTAATTGCCCACCATGCCTTATGTTCTAATTCGACCGGCAGGTGACAAGCTTTTCCATATATCAATCGAAAAGGAGTAGTCCCAAGGGGTGTTTTATAAGAAGTACGATAAGCCCATAAGGCGTCGTTGATTTTTGTCGACCAATCTTTTCGATTACGTCCAACGGTTTTCTCAAGGATAGCCTTTAGTTGTCGGTTAGAGACCTCTACCTGTCCACTGGTTTGTGGATGGTAAGGTGAAGCCACCTTGTGCGAGACTCCATATTTTCTCAGAAGAGCTTCAAAGCTTCTTTCGATGAAGTGGGAGCCCCCGTCAGATATCACGGTTCGCGGTACTCCAAACCGTGGGAAGATGATATCTTTGAATAATTTGATGACGGGTTTTGAATTACTAGTAACTGTTGGTATGGCTTCAACCCATTTGGAAACGTAGTCCACCGCCACTAAGATGTAAGAGAATCCATTGGAAGAGGGGAATGGACCCATGTAATCCACTCCCCAAACATCAAATATCTCCACTTCTTGCCATATGTTCAGTGGCATTTCATCTCTTTTTGTTATATTTCCGGCCTTTTGACAATTATCACAGGATTGGACAAAATCGTAGGAATCTTTGGATAAAGTCGGCCAGAAGAAACCACATTGCAAAACTTTTAAAGCTGTCTTCTTTGAGCTCATGTGGCCGCCTACAGGTCCTGAGTGGCATTGTTTTAAAATAGAATGGGCTTCTTCTTTAGCGACACAACGTCTATACAATCCATCTGCGCAGAGTTTAAAAAGATATGGTTCATCCCAATAGTAATGCTTCACATCATGCATAAATTTCTTCAGAGCGTTCCCGGCGTATTGGGGATGGATGACTCCGGCGGCAAGGTAGTTTACGAAGTCAGAATACCATGGTTCGAATCTTGAGACCCTCATAAGCTGATCATCTGGTAGGGAGTCGTTTATCGGAATCCCTTCAGCATCCAGAGTGTGGATGCGACTGAGGTGATCTGCCACGACATTCTCCGTCCCTTTTTTATCTCTTATTTCCAAGTCAAATTCTTGTAGAAGGAGTATCCATCTGATCAGCCTTGGCTTAGCATCCTTCTTTGTCATAAGGTAACAGATGGCAGCATGGTCTGTGTAAACAATAACCTTCGAGCCAATAAGGTAGGATCTGAATTTATCGAAGGCATAAATTACTGCCAGAAGTTCCTTTTCAGTAGTAGCGTAATTCCTTTGAGCTTCGTCGAGGGTTTTTGATGCATAATAGATCACATAATGTTTCCTCTCTATGTATTGCCCTAAGACTGCACCTACTGCGTAATCACTAGCATCACACATAATTTCAAAGGGCTGGTTCCAATTGGGAGCTCTAATGATGGGGGTAGTTGTAAGGGCTTTCTTCAGCGTATCAAAACTTTTGACGCATTCTTTATTGAAATTGAAATCAGCATCTTTTAGAAGTTGGTTGGTCATCGGCTTTGTTATCTTGGAAAAATCCCGTATAAACCTTCTATAGAATCCAGCGTGACCAAGGAAAGTGCGAACTTCTTTTACATTTGTGGGAATAGCCAATTTAGATATGACTTCTATCTTGGCTTTATCAACTTCAATTCCTCTGTTGCTAACCCTATGACCGAGGACAATGCCTTCCTTTACCATAAAGTGGCATTTCTCCCAATTTAGCACCAGATGTGCTTCTTCACAACGTTTGAGAACAATGGAGAGATTCTTAAGACAGGAATCAAAGGAGTCCCCATATACAGAAAAATCATCCATGAAAACCTCCATGACAATTTTAGTAAGCCCCTCAAAAATAGCAGCCATGCAACGTTGAAAGGTTGTGGGGGCATTACACAGACCAAACGACATCCTTTTAAAAGCATATGTGCCGAAGGGACAGGTGAAAGTCGTTTTTTCTTGATCATCTGGATGTATGGGAATCTGATAGAATCCAGAGTAACCGTCCAAGTAACAGAAATATTCTTGATGGGCCAATTTTTCTAAAACTTGATCGAGGAAGGGCATAGGAAAATGGTCCTTTTGAGTGGCCTTGTTTAATTTTCTATAATCAATACACATCCGCCACCCAGTGACTGTTCGAGTGGGGATGAGCTCATTTTTTTCATTTCTTATAACGGTAGTCCCTCCTTTCTTGGGTACCACATGAATTGGGCTCACCCATGGTGAGTCCGATATCGGGTATATTATCCCAGCTGTAAGAAGTTTGATGATCTCGTGGCGGACCACTTCCTTCATATTCGGGTTCAATTTTCATTGATGCTCGATGGTTGGCTTGTGGCCTTCCATCATGGGGATCCTGTGCATGCACAAGGCTTGACTGACCCATGTGAGGTCACTCATCTTATAGCCTATGGCTTTCTTCCTCTCCCTTAATACCTCTAGAAGTTTCTCTTCTTGTTTAGTTGTTAGATCAGAGTTTATGATCACTGGGCAAGCTTTGAGATCGTTTAAAAACATATACTTTAGCCCTTCAGGTAGGGTCTTCATTTCAGGGGGTTCTGGTTTTTCACTGATTCCTTCTGAAGTTCCGGTTGTCTTTAATTGTTCGTAAGTAGCTTCAGCATTTTCTTTAGCAGAGTTGGGAGATTCGATGCAATCCTTAGCTTGTTGGTCAATAGATTCTTCACTAAAAAGGTCAGATAGAGAAGTTTCCGAGAGATCACATGACTCGTGATATTCTTGAGTTAGTTGTGACATTTGCTCAACACAATCTATCAGATAGACTTCCTCCTGTATACTTGGTCTTCTCATACTTTCAAAAACTTTAAATTCGAGAGTCTCTTTGCCTAACCTTAGCAGTAAGGTTCCCGCTTCGACATCAATAAGGGCTCTTGCAGTTGCGAGGAAAGGACGACCGAAGATAAGAGGGTATCTGGTGTCTTCTTTGATGTCCATGATGACAAAATCACATGGAACATATGCGTCCTTGCCTACCTTGACCGGGATGTCTTCGAGAATTCCTAATGGTCTTTTGATCGAATTGTCCGCAAGTTGAATGGTCATAGCTGTTGGAAGCAATTCTGCGAACCCTAATCTCTTGCATAAACTGAATGGCATAATAGAAATACTTGCGCCAAGATCTGCCAGTCCCTTTTTGCATGATGAGTCACCAATGTGACTAGAGATTCCAAAGGATCCTGGATCTTTCTGTTTCTTTGGCATCTTGCTGAGTATGATATCTGATGTGGTCGTAGCCAGTTTTACAGTTTCATACTCTTCAGTGATGTACTTCTTAGTGAGAAGCGACTTTAGATACTTGGTCCAAGCTGGTATCTCAGCAAGAGCATCCAAGAACGGTATATCAACATGGAGTTTCTTCATAGCCTCTTTAAATTTGATGAATCTAGTATCAAGCTTGGTTTGCCTCAGACGGGATGGGAAAGGAATACGAGGCTTATATAAAGGAATATCTGGCTCTGGTGTCTCAGTTCCTTCATCAGCAACCTTTTCATAATTTTCCTCATCAGTATCGTTTTCCTCTGGTTGCAATTCTGGTGTTGTCAAGTTTTGGACTGTCACAGGTTCACTCTCGTCAGGGATAACCACAGTCGTGTTCGTTGGGGGATCCGAATAACCTTTCCCTGATCTTGTGGTGACAACCTTCAACTGCTCAAGATGTTTCAGATTGTTCTCAGGTTGTCCAGCAAAAACTCCAGCTGGTGGCTTAATACTAGCAGCAAGTTGATCCAGTTGAGTTTCAATAGCCTTCTGTTGGGCTTGTTGGTTGGCTATCATTGTTTGTTGTGTTTGCAACAACTTTTCAATGGTAGATAGCTTGTCATCAGAAGGGATGGATCCTGCCTGTGCTTGTTGTTGATTGAGGTTCTGATAATTATTGTAGTTTCTGTTCTGAAAGCTTCCCTTGAAGTTTCCTTGATTCCCAAAGTTTTGTTGTTGGTTAAACTGGTACCCTGATGGGCCTCTTGGTTGATTGTTCGGACTGAATTGATGTGAGTTCATAGCTCCTGAAGGGTTTCCATATTGGAAGCCTGGGTGATTCCTATTTTGAATTGGATTGTAATAGTTCTGCCCAGGGATGGTATTAATAACATTAAGATTTTCCATCTGGCAATTATCTCCTTGTCCACATGCATTGTTTAAAACAACATCGTAGAGAACATTGCACGACAGTGTGGAATGATCAGTGCCTTTGCATGCTTCACAAAACAAAGATGTGGACTTGACTTGTTCTGGTTGCCTGGTAGGAGAATGTCCTCTTCCAATCGCAGCAAGGGATGATTCTATGTGATCTTGCTTTGCAACTAAGACCTTCAAAGTTTCAGTTATAGATTTGTATTCTGGGATAGCTTCAGCCATGGCTACCTTTAAGACTCCTTTGCCAACAGATCTGCCCCAATTGGCTTGATTTTCTGCTCCCAAGGTGACGACTCTCCATGCGCTATCGTAACTTTGCCGCATAAGTTCCCTCCAGACGAGGAGTCAAGGAACATCTTTACGTCATCTTCCACACCCCTGTAGAATATCTCTATAAGCTGGTTCTTAGGAATTCCATGGTGTGGGCATTTACGTAGGAGCTCCTTGTACCTATCCCAAGCTTCGGCAAGGGTTTCTCTAGGGACTTGAGTGAAATTTATGATTCGTCCCCTGATTTCATATGTAAGCGATGGGGCGTAGAACTTTTCCAGAAAAGCGTTTTGGAGCTGGTCCCAGGTAGTAATAGGTACTTCACTCTGCAGTGAATTGTACCAACTGATGGCCCTATCGGCAAGAGAATACTTGAAAAGACGGAGTCGAATGGCATCATCAGTGACTCCATTTTGCTTCGTCATAGCGCAAAGGTCGATAAATCTGAGAAGATGACCTTGGCTATCTTCAGCTTGTTTGCCATAGAAGGGGTTGTTCTGAAGCAAAGTTATCCAATGTGCTCTAATCTCAAAGTTGGCAGCTTCGATGGGAGGAGGCTGCACCGGATGATAGACATTTGCAGCTTTTGGGATAGAGAACTGTCTAAGGTCTTTCTGAAGTTCCGCTGCTTGCGCTGCTGCCTGTGCTGCTAAGATCTCTTATTGAACCGTAGCTCTAGCTTCTTGCATGAGCCTCTCTCTTTGCGCATTGATGGCTTGAGCCACTCTGTGGGCTACTTCTTCTTCTTGCGCCATCCTTGCCTGATTTTCACTGATCTAATGATGGAAGGTTCTATCTATTTCAGGATCGAAGCTTGCTGTGAGTCCGGGACTGTCTGATCGGTGCATGCACTATGCGTTGGAGAGCACCTGAAAATTAGGAGGATTTGAAAATGAGATCCACAAAGTAGAATAAAGATCAAGTAAATAAGTGATAGTTTCAAAAAAGGAAAACAAAATCCTAGATTAGTCTTAAAAGAACTAGATTAGACTGACTGATTCCGTTGTCCCTGGCAACGGCGCCAGAATTTGATGTGGTTTTTGGATGCACTAACAAATTCACCCGGGACTGAAATCCCCGAGATTTTACCAAAACCAAGTGCAACAATACCACCCGCAAGCGGACGAGTCTTATCGCAGTATAGTTGAGGATCAAACCCAAAGGACAACGTTTTTAAGAATCCTTGTCAGTTAGATCTAGCTCTAGTAAAACTAATATTTAGAACAATAGTTTGATTTGGGTTGTTTAAACTAAATGTAGGAAAGTAAAAGCTGAATTAAAAGATGGGTTTGGATCAATGATATGGAATCGCTGGGATGGTACCGGGTTTGACCACCGCTACACACACAAAAATACTCCTCTGCAAACAATCCAGGCAAGAAATAACACTTCAAATAGAGCTGCTGCAGAACCCCCCATACGGGCGTCAGGTCCGCGTAAGCATCACCATAGGCATTAGATGTCTCGTCACCATCCGGATCACATGTCTTACGGATCTGAAGATACAACATCCAACTAAGGCTGCGAACCCCCCATACGGGCGTCAGGCGCACAGAAGCATCACCGAAGGCTAGATGGCTCGTCCCCTCGCGGATCATACACTTACGACCTCAAGGAATCCCATCGGAAGTTCTCGTCAAGGAGTCAACCACGTCAACCGTTAAGCAAATAAGCGATTATAATACGAGTAAACATCGACGAATAGCAAGAAGATACAAAATCCAACTAAGGCTGTGAACCCCCCATACGGGCGTCAGGCGCACAGAAGCATCACCGAAGGCTAGATGGCTCGTCCCCTTGCGGATCATACACTTACGACCTCAAGGAATCCCATCGGAAGTTCTCGTCAAGGAGTCTAACATGCTAAACGACGTTCATACCCATTCATTGAAGTTCTCGCAACATAGGGAGCACAAAGGTGGGAACCAGCACATAACCAACCTACAAGCTTAACGATAAATGACGAAATGAAGAGTTATATACATTGCCATGGAAAGTTTAACAAAAGAACAGGGTTTGCATGGGCAGCGGGGCTAGTCCCCGCACCCCAGCGAAAAAGGACTACTCGCTCATGATGCGAGATACAAGAAGGATAGGAGAGAAAGATAGATCCGCCATGAGCTCGGTGCAGAGGGTGGACGCAGCCCGGTGAGGAAGATGCACTCCTTGCTCCGTCTTCTTTCTCTTCTTGGCCTCCTTGGATGAAACACCAGCAGTAGATGGAGTGGAACTTGATCGGGGTGGTGCTCTGGCAGCCTATCGGCGTCCGGATCCGATCCCCCCAAATGGGGACCCTGGGGGTCTATTTATAGGTTCCGATCTGATCCCAAATGGTTTGGAGACCGTTTGGGCGCTAAATGGTCTTGAGACCGTTTGGGCACCAAACGGTTTGGAGACCGTTTGGGCACCAAACGGTTTGGAGACCATTTGGGTGCCAAACGGTCTTGAGGACCGTTTGGGCACCAAACAGTTTGCTTCGATCGGTCCTGGCCTTGGCGTGGGCGTGCGGCTTTAGTTCTTTAATCGATCCTTGCGCTTGCGTCGCACGATCGTGGGACCGCATGGGACCAAACGGTCTTGGGACCGCATGGGACCAAACGGTCTTGATACCGCATGGGACCAAACGGTCTTGAGACCGCATGGGACCAAACGGTCTTGGGACCGCATGGGACCAAACGGTCTTGGGACCGCATGGGACCAAACGGTCTTGGGACCGCATGGGACCAAACGGTCTTGAGACCGCATGGGACCAAACGGTCTTGAGACCGCATGGGACCAAACGGTCTTGAGACCGCATGGGACCAAATGGCCTTGGGACCGCATGGGACCAAACGGTCTTGGGACCGCGTGGCTTTCTTTGGCAGCCGGTTTCGTCATTTGTTCTTGTGTATTCCACCAAACGGTCTTGGGACCGCGTGGACCCAAACGATCTTGAGGCCGCAAGGATCCAAACGGTCTTGAGACCGTATGCATGGAGTTGCTTGATTTTCCTGCATTAAATGAAAGATATTTAGTTAAAACCTTGATTATTGAATCAGCCAAGTAGTTTTACACATTATGATTCATATTTGGTTAAAAGGGTGAATTGGAGTTGACTTTGTTAAAAAAAAAGCAGTTGAATTCCATGATGAGTATGCACTCATCAAGCTGCTGCTCAACCTTCTCTGCATGATCTCTACCTCTTCATGCTCGTCCACCTAAAAAGGACGTGGGAGACCCACAGGGTGAGATTCCAAATCTTAGCTGGAGATATAACTCACCACCAACTCTATTATTATCACATATAAGATAAACCAAGCAGCAATATGAATACGACTAAGATGAAGTAGGTAGTGATTATTAACAAAAGAGCAATTACTGTTGAATTGTGAAACATATTAATAATTTATAAGGAATATGAAGAACATGTAAATTTTCTATCAAGAACATTGTATAAAGATCAAGCAAGGCCTCAACCAATGTTTTTGTATTTGATCCTATACCATTATACTACACGGCGATCACGTATTTCATTATGCCCTGAGGATTTGAGTCATACCACCCAAATCTAACTGACTACTTGATAATTCAAAATCGGTGCCATCCAAGGTTTGGTGGAAGAGCCGAAATCCACGAACTCATCCCCTCAGTCAGTACAAGGACATTGGCAGTGACATCATTTGTCAGAAAGCTATCAGTGACTTATAGTCCAACTGTACACATTAGCCCGCCTTGGTACACATCAAAACGCTAGTGAGTTACGACCACAGCCTCACTCTTTACTAGGATGTGACTGCAGCCATTCCTATATCACAAATTGAGCTAAAACCATAGTTGTACTCATTATTGGGGTATGACCGAAGCCAATTCCATTCATATACATTCAAGACACAAGGAGATACCTCAACTTGCACCCCACATATTAAACAATATGTGCTCTGAATTAAACTCATTTCACCATTCAACAAGTGTTGACACTGAATGGATCTATGGCACAGGGCAAACTACAATATTAGATTTCACTTGATTAATTAGATCGTTTAATACATCTTTAAGAATCATTCAAGTTACAATGTATAACCTCTAAAAAATATCTACATGAACATGTCATAACTCATCACCAGAGCAAATTGAATCACATTAAGTATGATCTCAAAACATCATGTCCCTTTAAGCTTGTTATTCATCACATGTCCATCTCAAGGACCAATGTCCATCACCAGGACTACATATCTTAGGGTATCAACCCCTCATCTCATCTTTGAGAGTAAATGTCAAATTCACATAAGGCAGGTATCCATCACCAGGTCATAAGACTATTAACTCTTCTCTTACAGTTATCATTACACACTTGCCTCTCAAGGCTTATTCCAACATATAATAAACATCATAGCTCATACCTGGCTATGCATAACATTGCTTACCCGCATGGTTAGAAACATATAACAAGAGAAGCAATGCATCATTGATACCGCCAACTTGTAGAATCCATGTCCTACAAAGCACATCGCATCTTTTAGGATTAGAGTTTCCTCTTTTAATTGATTAGGGATTGCAAGGTCGGATCAACAACCATCTTTAGATCATCACTTCCTTCAACATTATGAAGTATGTTTAGAAGATGTGGAAACATATTTCTATCATTATTATGAAATATGTAAAGAGAGAGTTAGCTTTCAACATCATCCACATGATTACACCATAGGGTATCACATCACACCATGTGACCCTAGCATCAACAAGATGCATCACTACACATCACATAGGGTATAGGTTAACCCAACGTATCAGGAAACCAACATAAGTAGGGTATCGACCTACCAACCACAAGATGAGCATTGATTTATCATCACATGGTATCGGGAACCACAAATGATATCGATTAGAGGTATATAAGAGAGTGTATCGGCCATACTATCTCAAAGGGTATCAGCCTAAGTATCTCTTTAGATATCGAACACCTTCACCATAATGGGATATCGGCCATACCAACAACTAGGGTATCAGCCTCAAAGATCCCCAAGGAATATCGGCCACTTTCACCATAATAGGATATCAGCCAAAGCCTCAAGGGAAGGTACTCATCACTTCTACTCGATGTATCGGGATGGGGTGTATCAGATTGCATGTTTGTTGGTTTAGGGTTATCCATGTCGACTTTCATACTCAACTAAAAGCCTCATGATCCAGCACTCATCCTCACTAATCACCACTAGGTCATAGCAAGCCACATCATGATAGGTATATCAGTTTAGCAAAAACCATATTGGTTTAGCATGTCAGTTTACATAGCATATCGGTTTGGCATGTCAGTTTACATAGCATATCTATTCAGTCATCTTCTACCTCAAGACGACGTTACTAACAAGGCAAAGGAAAAAGGGTGCATCTCATGGCAGCAACTTCACAAAGTTCTATGCTCAAAATAGAACATAAATCTATGAAAGAAAAGTTACTAGCAAGTAAGATATAACGAGCTAAGAACAACTAGCAAGGTAACAGGTAGAAAGGTGATAATAACAAAGAGGGTTTAGAGTTATATAACTCTCCTCAAGAACAACCACAAAGATCTAAGCTCCAAGGTCAAGCTCTAAGATCATGAATTCAAGGTAGAGGAAGAAGATCCTCCAAGCACAACATCTCCAAGAGATAAGATAGGACCATGGTTAAGAAAGTTAAAGAGAGGAAAGAAGATACCAAGGTCCATGGACGAGTAGAAGAAAGAAGGAGAGAAAGAAAGCTAGAAAACCATGGCTTACAAAGGAAGAAGATGAAAGAGAGCACCACAATCTTTTGGCTCACCCACCAGGATCCAAGGGAGAGTGCTCTTCAAGCTCAAGGTCGGCCACAAAGGAGAGAAAGCAAGGATCACTAAAAGGGTTGTCTTGCATGGGAAGAAAGGGGTATATATACATGTCCGATGAGAGAGAGAGCAAGGGGAAGGTGTCACCACCTTAGAAGCTTATAAGACACATGTCCAAGAAGAAAGGACACATGCAACACCATGCAACAAGGTGATAGGATCTATGTCTTGATCACTTGGTCACTAAGGAAGGTCAAGGTCGATACACTCATTCATCCCCTTTAGAAACCGATAGGGATGAAACCCTCGGTCACAAACCAATATGGCACATCTCTAGAATCACCACAAAATGATATGGTGATCCTCAAGGTACCAAAACTGAAAGGATGCCCCTCAAGACACCATCAACCAATATCAATCTTCCTTAAGGCAGCCACAAACTGATACCAGGTCTCCTCAAGGCTCTCAAGCCCGAGATAACACTCTTATGAGCAAAGCACACCTCAAACATATGCCGAAAACATCACCAAGGATGTCAACAGTCAACCAACACCAAAACAAGGTGCTCAACACTTCCTCTCTCCTCTAGAGGATGCCAAGAGAGAGACAAAACACTCCAGAGGTTTCAAACTTGCACATCAACCCCTATTCTAGGTGAATTGCATGTTGCACCAAAAACCTCTCCACAAAACACTAGCATCAAGCAACAAGCTCAAACAAGGAACACACGCCTCTAACATGCCCTAATTACATCTTAGGTGATTAGAGAAAGGTGCAAAAAAAACACTTAAACAAAACAAATAGGGTTACCCCAAAACGTGGGTTAGGGCCCTTACAAGACACAAACCCCTAATAGGGATTTCTCCCCCAAAATCCTAAGAGAAAAGAGAAGGGTACTTCCTCCTCATTTCCTCTTCGAGCTCCCACGTGGCTTCCTCAACATCATGACGATGCCAAAGAACCTTCGCAAGAATAAGGTCCTTGCTCTTCAATTTCTTCACCCTCCTATCAAGGATCAATAATGGACCCTTCACATAGGTCATATCCTCATTAAGCTCCACCTCCACAGGCTGTAACATTGACTTTGTATCCGTATGGCACTTCCTAAGCATACTGACATGGAACACTGAATGTAACCTATGCAACTCAAGTGACAACTCCAACTTGTAGGCCACCTTTCTAACTTGTGCCACAACTGGGTAAGGTCCCATAAACCTAGGAGTCAACTTACCCTTCTTTCCAAACCTCAAAACACTTTCTAGTGAGAGACCATCAGATATACTTTGTCTACCACTTGGAAATCCAAGGGTCTATGACGATTGTCTGCATACAACTTCTGTCTGTCCGATGTTGCTTTCAATTGTTATTGTATCACTTTGATCTTCTCTATTGTCTACTACACAAGCTCAGGACCCAGAAGAAGATACTCCCGAGTCTCATACCAACACAAAGGAGACCTACAACATATTTCATACAATGCCTCATATAGTGCCATGTCAAAACTTCTTTGATAGATGTTATTGCAGGTGAACTATATCAAACTGAGTCGTATATCCCAACTTCCTATAAACTGAAGAACACAAGCCCTCAACAAATCTTCTAAGATTTGGATGGTCCTTTCATATTGACTATCAGTATGCGGGTGGAAAGTAGTACTAAACTTCAATTGCGTACCCAAGGTTGTGTGCAGTCTCTCCCAAAAGTGACTTGTAAACAGAGGACCTCTATCAGATATGATAGTAGATGGAACACCGTGTAAATGCACTATCTCATCAACATAAACTTGAGCAAGTTTCTCCGCTGTGAACATTGTCTTAATGGGAAGGAAATACACTGACTTGGTCAACCAGCCAACGATCACCCAAATGGAATCATAACCTTTGGTTGTCCTAGGTATACCAACCACAAAGTCCATAGTCACATGATCCCATTTCCACTGAGGTATAACAAAGGTTGCAATGTTCATGTAGGCTTCTGATTCTCAGCTTTCACTTGTTGACATACTGCACACGTTGCGATGAACTCAATTACATCTTTCTTCAAGCCTGGCCACCAATACATATCCTTCAGATTATGGTACATCTTGGCACTACCTGGGTGCATTGCATACATAGATGTATGATCCTCTTCCAACACCATCTTCCTCAAGTTATCCACACCAGGAACTACTATCCTGTGATGATAACATACTATCCCATCTTCCATCTCATGAAAACCATCACACTTCTCACTGCTGAACTCTGATCTAATCTACTGTGTCACAGTATCTGTCTATTGAACTTCTTTGATCTGTTGTCTCAGTGTAGGCTTCACTTGTAATTGTGTCAACAAATCGGATAACAAAGAGACTTCCAACTTGACATTCTTCTGATGGAAGGAGACTAACATGTCTCGTTTGTGGCACATTACAGAACTCAATTAACCTCTATCCATAGATGAATACTTCCTACTCAAAGCATCTACCATGACATTTGCCTTTCTTGGGTGATAATCAATCATGCAATTGTAATCTTTGATCAACTCCATCCAACGTCAATGCCTCATGATCAAATCTGATTGTAAGAAGATGTACTTTAGATTCTTGTGATCCGTGAAGATTTGACACTTCTCCCCATGCAGATAGTATATCCAAATCTTCAGGGCACGAACCACCATAGCTAACTCCTGATCATGGGTATGATAATTCTCCTCATATTTCTTAAGCTATCAGGAAGCAAAAGAAACTACTTGCTTCTCTTGCATCAACACACATCCCAAACCATTCCTGGATGCAACACAGAAGATGATGTATCATTTTCCTTACTTGGGAGAAACCAAAACTAGTGCACTGGTCAGCTTCTCCTTCAATGTCTAAAAAGCTCGTTGGCATCTATCGTACCAAATGAATGGCACATCCTTGCTCCTCAACTTTGTTAGGGGTAGGGAAATAGTGTTGAAGTCCTTAATGAACCTCCTGTAGTATCCTACCAAACCTAAAAAATTGCGCATTTCTGTCAGCGTCTTTGGCTGCTCCCATTTTGTTACAGACTCTACCTTCTTAGGGTCCATGCATACTCCTTCTACAGAGATAATGTGCCTTAAGAAAGCTGCTTCTCTCAACCATAACTCACACTTTCTAAACTTGGCATAGACCTGGTGTTGTCTCAACATTGTCAACACCTGACGAAGATGTTGTTCATGTTGTTGACTATCCCAACTATATATCAAAATGTCATCTATGAATACAACCCCAAATTGATCAAGGAATGGTCAGAACACCCTGTTCATCAAATCCATGAACATTGTTGGTGCATTGGTCATCCCAAATGGCATAACCACGAACTCATACAGAGCATACCTCATCCTAAAAGCTGACTTTGGTATGTCATCCTCATTTATCCTCAACTGATGATATCCTGACCTCAGGTCTATCTTTGGGAACACCCCCCACCACGCAACCGATAAAACAGATCATCTATCCTTGGCAAAGGATACTTATTCTTTATTGTGGCCTTGTTCAATTTCTTGTAATCTATGAACAACCTCATAGACCCATCCTTCTTCTTCACAAACAACACTGAAGTACCCCACGGTGACGTACTCATCCTAATGAAACCTTTGTCAAGTAGTTCTTGCAACTATCTCTTCAATTCTGCCATCTCTATTAGTGCCATCATGTATGGCGTCTAAGCTACGGGTTGCGTACTAGGAACCAGATTGATCTTAGGGGAACACCTAGAAACTCTTTAGGGAACACATATTCAAAATCCCTAACCACCAATACGTCTTGGATGCTAAGACTCCTCACCTATGTATTCATGATGTGTGCCAAAAATGCTTCACAACCTAGTCTCAGAAGCTTCCCTACCACCATGGCTGAAACAAGATATGTCGGAAGAATCTTCCTGTCTCCTTGGAAGATCCACATCTCTCTACTGTCTACAAATGTTGCTTGTTTGGAACCACAATCCAAGACTACTCTATACTAATCCAAGGTATCCATTGTAAGGATCATATTGAATCCATGCATGTCAAGTGGTATGAGATCCACTTGAATGTTGTGTCCTGAAAAAGAGAGAACACAGGAAGGACACACATCCTACCACATTACAGAACCAACCAACGGTGTTTCTAGCAACAAGCTATTCTTCTTACGACTAACATGTAAAGATAAACTACTAAGCCCTTCACATGTGATAAAAGAGTGTGTAGCACCTGAGTCAACCAAAATAGATATAAAGCAAGAAGAAGACATATCAGAATGAAATAACTCCATATGACCTGTCACCACAACTGGGTTGACCGCCACCTTTGGCTGACTCATCGCATAGAATCTAGGTGTTTCCTATTGTCTCCCTCGCCCTCTACTTCCCTAAGCAGATGATCCATATTGGGACACTTGGCCACATCCTCGTCCTCCTATGCCACTATTATGATGTCGTTGTGAGCCTTGCTAACTCTGCCTCGGTTGTTGGGTCACTTCATCATGCCTCATCAGGAACTCCCACTCCAGATGTCCTACCTATATGCACTTGTGATAGGCTTGAGTCTCAATATATGGCTTAGACGGTCCTGTCACCGATGTTGATGCAACACTCTCAGCTCCTAAGGGTAGAAAACTATGACATTTATCCTTACTTGGTGACCACTGTGTCGAAGCACTAAACCTCTGCGATGATGGAAGTACAGAAAACCTCACCTTCTTGAAGCCACCTGACGACGGCCCTTGAAACTGTGTAGACCACTTCTTGGTACTTGCCTCTCTCTTCTCCTTCACAGATGATTCTATCCTTCAAACAAACTCCACGAATGTAGCAAACCTCTCCAGATTCTCCAAAGTAGAAGTTGGGGTAGAGAACTCAACATTCAACCCCTTCTCAAAATCACAAATCCTCTCGTCTTCTGTCACAACCATGTGAGGACAGAACCTCAACAACTCCATAAACCTTGCCTCATATGCATTGATCATCATGGACCCCTATCGAATCCTCTCAAACTAACTGATTTTCTCATCAAGATACGTCCGAGGAAAATACTGACTTACGAACTCTCATCGGAACTCCTCCAAACTAACCACAACACCGGGTCTCTTCTCCTTGTCTATGGCCCACCAATGGCCAGCACTCCCTCTCAGGAAGTACACAACATGCTTCACCTTATCCTCTTCAAGGATACTCAGGATCTTAAAGGCCTTCTCAAGATCAGTCAACCACAGATCTACATTTGTTGGGTCGGCTGTTCCAACGTACTCAAATGTCCCCACATAGCAAAGCCGCTCGAAATTCTTCCCAGTACCCAATGATTTAGCATGGGGAATAGGTGCCCTATGCTGAGGTGTAGGCATCATGTCCGCCATATGAGTCATCGCTGCCATAAATGGCCCAAAAAGTGATTGAAATGTAGGGGTTTCTATCATGGTTGGGACAAACTAGGGGACTTCATGCACCCGATCTTCTCATGTATGGTTCTTTGCACCACCATCCGGTGCAGAAACACTGCTCTCGGTACCATGTTCTTCATGTTCTCTAGATATCTTTCAAATTTACTTCTTCTTCTGCATAAGGAGAAGTAACTATAAGACAGACTGGATGACACTAGAACAGACACAAACACTAGTCCTAGGTCCGTATAGACTTAGTGAATCTAAAGCTTTGATACCAACTAAATTTGTGATGCCCCGTGCTACACAAAGTGAGATTACTCAAAACATAACCACAAAAGAAGGATTAGCCAATAGATTACTGAGAAAACACTAAAAATTAAAACCTTTTTCATAAAACAGCCATATATCAAGAACATTTACACATGAGTCCTTTCATGCCTCAAAGCATTCACAAGGCATGTTGTCAACCTGTAACAAAAGCACTATTCCAGGACATATATACATGATTGCATCATATCTGATATACAAAGGGAACATAAAGATAGAACATCCACAAAACATCTACAAAAAGTTCCCAAAGACCCAAGTGTACATGGATGACTCTTGGACTATCAACAAAAGACATCTAATAGCACCTCCAACCTTATCAACTAATGCCCCTCTAGCTACTGCTCAACCTCCTCTACACGATCTCTAGCTCTTTGTGCTCGTCCACCTAAAAAGGACGTGGGAGACCCATAGGGTGAGATTCCAAATCTCAGTGGTAGATATTTCTCACCGCCAACTCTATTATTATCATAGATAAGATAAACCAAGCATCAGTATGAATACAACTAAGATGAAGCAGGTAATGACTGTTAATAGAAAGGGAAATTACTGTTGAATTGTGAAACATATTAATAATTTAAAAGGAATATGAAGAACATGTATATTTTCTATCAAGAACATTGTATAAAGATCAAGCAAGGCCTCAACCAATGTTTTTGTATTTGATTCTATACCATTATACTACATGGATGATCATGTATTTCATTATGACCTGAGGATTTGAGTCATACCACCCAAATCCAACTAACCACTTGATAAGTCAAAATTGGTTCCATACAAGGTCTAGTGGAAGAGCCATAATCCATGACCTCATCCCCTTGATCAGTATGAGGACATTGGCAGTGGCATCATTAGTCAGACTGCTATCAGTGACTTATAGTCCAACTATAAAAATCTAGCCCGCCTTGGTACAGGTCATGACTCTAGTGAGTTACGACCGTAGTTGCACTCTTTACTAGGATATGACCACAACCATTCATATATCTCAAAGTTACAACCGCAATTGCACTCATTATTGGGGTATGACCGCAACCAATCCCATCCATATACATTCATGACACAAGGAGATACCTCAACTTGCACCACGCATATTCAACAATATGTGCTCCGAGTTAAACTCGTTTCACCATTCAACAAGTGTTGACACTAAATGGATCTATGGCATAGGGGAAACTATACTATTAGATTTCACTTGATTAATTAGATCATTTTAAACATCTTTAAGCATCAATCAAGTTACAATGTATAACCTCTAAACAAGATCTACATAAATAGGGCATAACTCATCACTAGAGCAAATTGAATCACATATATGTGATCTTATCACATTATTACCCTTTAAGCTTGTTATTCATCATATGTCCATCTCCAGGACAATGTCCATCACTGGGACTACATATCTTAAGGTATCAAGCCCTCATCTCCAAGTAGCCATCACCAGGTCATAAGACTATTAACTCTTCTCTTGGGGTTATCATAACACACTTGCCTCTCAAGGCTTATTCCAACATATAATAAACATCATAGCTCATACATGTATATTCATAACATTGCTTACCTGCATGGTTAGAAACATATAACGAGAAACGTAATGCATCATTGATACTGTCAACTTGTAGAATTCATGTCCTACAAAGCACATCACATCTTTTAGGGTTAGGGTTTCCTCTTTGAATCGATTAGGGTTTGCAAGGTTGGATCAACAACCATCTTTAGATCATCACTTCCTTCATTGTTATGAAGTATATTTAGAAGATGTGGAAACAAATTTCTATCATTATTATGAAACATGTAAAGAGAGATTTAGCTTTAAACATATAAAACATGATTACACCATAGGGTATCACATCACACCATGTGACCCTAGCATCAACAAGTTGCATCATGGCACATCACATAGGGTATCGTCTAACCCTAGGTATTGGGAAACCAACCTAAGTAGGGTATCGACCTACCAACCTGAAGGTGAGTATCGATGTATCATCACTTGGTATTGGGAACCACAAATGATATCAATTAGAGGTACATAAGAGAGTGTATCAGTCATACTATCTCAAAGGGAATCGTCCTATGTATATCTTTAGATATCGGCCACCTTCATCGTCATGGGATATTAGACATACCAACAACTAGGGTATCAGCCTCAAAGATCACCAAGGAATATCGGCCACTTTCACCATCATGGGATATCGGCCAAAGCCTCAAGGGAAGGTACTCCTCACTTCTACTCTAGATGTATCAGGATGGGGTGTATCGGATTGCATGTGTGTCAATTTAGGGTTATCCATGTTGACTTTCATACTCAACTAAAAGCCTCATGATCCAAAATTATTCCTCACTAGTCACCACTAGGTCATAGCAAGCCACATCATGATAGGTTTATCGACTTAGCAAAAAGCATATCTGATTAGCATGTCACTTTACATAGCAAATCGATTTATCATGTCGATTTACATAGCATATCCGTTTAGTCATCTTCTACCTCAAGATGACTTTACTAACAAGGCAAAGGAAAAAGGGTGAATCTCATGGTAGAAACTTCACAAAGTTCTATTCTCAAAATAGAACACAAGGCTACCAAAGAAAAGTTACTAGCAAGCAAAATATAATGAGATAAGAACAACTAGCAAGGTAACAAGTAGAAAGGTGATAATAATAAAGAGGGTTTAGAGTTATATAACCCACCTCAAGAACAACCACCAAGCTCTAAGCTCCAAGCTCATGAACTCAAGGTAGAGGAAGAAGATCCTCCAAGAACAACACCTCCAAGAGATAAGATATGACCATGGTTAAGAAAGCAAAAGAGAGCAATGAAGATACCAAGGTCCATGTACGAGAAGAAGAAAGAAGGAGAGAAAGAAAGCTAGAAAATCATGGCTTACCAAGGAAGAAAATGAAAGAGAGAACCACAAGATTTTGGCTCGCCCACCAAGCTCCAAGGGAGAGTGCTCTTCAAGCTCAAGGTCATCCATCAAGGAGAGAAAGCAAGGATCACTAAAAGGGTTCTCTTGCATGGGAAGAAAGGGGTATATATACATGGTCGAAGAGAAAGAGAGCAAAGGGAAGGTGTCACCACCTTAGAACCATAGAAGACACATGTCCTAGAAGAAAGATCACATGCAACACCATGAAACAAGGTGATAGGATCTTTGTCTCGCTCACTTGGTTACTAAGGAAGGTCAAGTTGAAACACTCATCCATCCCCTTCACAAACCGATAGGGATGAAACCCAAGGTCAGAAACTGATATGGCACATCTCTAGAGTCACCACAAAATGATATGGTGATCCTCAAGGTACCACCAAACTGATAATATGTCCCTCAAGACACCCTCCACCGATATCAAGCCTCCTCAAGGCAACCACAAACTGATACTAGGTCTTCTCAAGGCTCTCAAGCCTGATACAACACTCTTATGAGCAAAGCACACCTCAAACATGTGCCCAAAACATCACCAAGGATGTCACCACTCAGCCAAGGCCAAAACACGGTTCCCAACACTTACTCTCTCTAGAGGATGCCAAGAGAGATAAGAAACACTCTAGAGGTGGCAAACTTGCACGTCAGCCCCTATTCTGGGTGACTTGTGTGTTGCACCAAAAAGCTCTCCACAAAACACTAGCATCAAGCAACAAGCTCAAACAAGGAACACAAACTCCAACATGCCCTAATTACATCTTAGGTGATTAGAGAAAGGGTCTAAACAACACACTTAAGCAAAACAAATAGGGTTAGCCCAAAATGTAGGTCAGGGTCCTTACAACCGTGAAGTATGCACCCACAATCATGACAACTAGCGAAAGGAACTAACCATTCTTCCAGTGACTGACAACCAACAGAGATAAGAAGAAAGGAAAACTGAAGAGTTTTTCATCACTTTCAAACAACTACAGACACTTTGTTAAATCATAAAAGAAAGGTGTGTGAAAGGTTGTGTTGTGGTTGCAAACCAGGCTGCGGTTGGGAATTGCCCAAATGAATAGGTGCAACATCATAAAATATGTGGCACATGTTAAAATTGGTTAAGTGAACCGAAGGGAAAAAGGTCGCGCCCACACAAGGGGCTCCGGGAGGCTAGATTTACACCCCCTACGCGCAAGACGTGACATGCACCGATGTGCCCGGTTGAAGGGTTTTCGGATTGGCCCGACCCAAACCCAGTTGGGCTGCCCCACCATGCGCGTACGAAGCCCTTATCCGTTTGTATTCCTCTATTATCCAATGGGCAAAAACCCATATATAAGGAGGATGGAAGTATCAAATTCCCCTAATATGGGACTAAATGGTTGACTTTTCTCTAGAAATACAGTAAAACACAACAACCCCCCACTATTTCAAAACAAAACAAAATTAAAATTTGAGTTGACCACTGGAAGAACTTAAACAAATGGCAAGCATAAGCTTCAGTAGAACTAAGTTCTTTGAACCAAAGCATAGAGTAGATATCATGATCTGTATAAGATTGGTGGAACTATGTTCTTGAACAAATTTCTCCTTTGTCCGATTAGAGATACATTACTCACATGACATTCATAAAATTAATTACCTTTCTTATGGATTGGTTCCCTTAGGCCATGCGCCTACTGGGAAAATTCATGAATGCTCTAGAGATATGGCCAAATCTCAATAGGAGCGGCCCCACTCCACACTCATATAGTTGGACTTTCATCAAGTATATATTTCAGTATATACACCATCATCAATGTCTATAAGATCCATTAAGAAATATATTCAACTTAATCATTGCAAATTGTTGCTTACATCATAAGATTGAGATACATTTATTACAACACATTGAGTCATCTAGTGACTTGGTTTTTCCTATTGAACCTTCTTCCCAGGATCACCTTTCATGAAGGTTGGGTATCCATCACTTTAACTTTTGGTTTGGGCATAATCCCATTCTCCTTGATGTATTGCTCACTTGTCTTTGACTTAATGGCTTTGTTAGAGGATCAGCCAAGTTTAATTCTGACTTTACACAATCCATTGAGATAATGCTACCACATATAAGCTGCCTCACAATATTATGACATAGACAAATATGTCTACTCTTCCCATTATAAACTTTGTTTTTAGCTCTTTCTATGGTAGCTTGATTATCACAATGTATAAACACAGGTGGATAAGTTTTCTTCCATATGGGAAGATCCATTAGAATATGTCTTAGCCATTCAGCTTCAATTCTAGCCTTTTCTAAGGCAATAAACTTAGATTCCATAGTGGAACGAGCTATACATGTTTGCTTGGAAGATTTCCAAGACACAACACCTCCACCAATAGTGAAGATGTAGCCACATGTAATCCAATTGGCATTACAATATCCTTCTAGGATAGTTAGAGATCCACAAAAAAATCAATCCATGATTAATTGTGTGTTTTAGGTATCTTAAAACCCTATGTCGAGCATCCCAATGATCCTTGTTAGGATTTTGAGTATATCTACTTAATCTTCCAAATGCATATGCTAGATCTGGGCGAGTACAATTCATTTAGTACGTCAGACTTCCTATTACTTGTGCATATTTGACTTGTTGAAGACTAGCACTTTTATTTTTCCTAAGATTGCAATTAGAATTAAAAGGTGTACTTACTGGATTAGAATCAAACATTGAAAACCTTTTGAGGATTTTCTTAACATAACGTTCTTGGGATAGCATGATGCAACCATCAATTTTAAGAAGTTTAGTTCCTAAAATTACATATTCTTCACCCATATCTTTCATATCAAAATTAGAAGCCAAGAAGTCTTTTGTACTATTTATGATATCAATATTAGTGCCAAAAATAAGCATGTCATCTATATAAAGATATATAATAACACAACCTTGGTCATTAACTTTTGATTATATACATTTGTCTCCTTCATTTATATGGAATCCATATGATACAATGACCTTATAAAATTTCTTATGTCATTGTTTAGGTGCTTGTTTCAAGGCATAGAGAGATTTGATTAGTTTGCATACCATATATTCTTTTCTTGTTACTACATAACCTTTGGGTTGATCCATATAAATTTTTCATCTAAATCTCCATTCAAGAAAGCAGTTTTAACATCTATTTGGTGTATAATTAATTTCTTAATAGATGCCAAAGAAATTAAAATCCTGATTGAAGAGATTCTAGTTATACGAGCGGAAGTATCAAAATAGTCAATGTCCTTTTGTTGTTTATATCCATTGGCAACCAATCGAACTTTGTATTTATCTATAGTCCCATGCATTTTCAATTTTATTTTAAATATCCATTTACATCCTATTGGTTTGATGTCTAGTGGATGATCCACTAATTCCCATGTGTGATTAGATAATATAGATTTAATCTCGCTATTAATTGCTTCCTTCCATAAGGAGGAATCAATTGAATTAATAGCATCATTGTAAGATTGAGGGTCATTATCCACTATAAATGAATAGAAGTCATCACCAAGATTATTTTCCTTCCTCATCCTAGTGGATCTTCTAGGTTCTATATCATCAGGCTCTAAAACATCATTAGAATTGGATGTATTTCGGATATTCTATGAAATTTCATTTGAAGGATTAGATAACTTTTCTAAGTGAGGTTTCATAGGAAAGATATGCTCAAATAATTCAACATTTTTAAATTCAACAATAGTATTAGGTTCTACAACATTGTTTCTACTTCTAAGAACCAAGAATCCATATGTGGCACTATTTTGAGCATAACCTATAAAGACACCATCTAGAGTTCTAGATCCCAATTTTTGTTTCTTAGGCTCAGTTAATAAGACTTTATCTAAACACCCCCACACTTTGAGATATTTCAAATTAGGAGGATATCCTTTCCATTATTCATAAGGTTTTTTATTTGTCTTCCTACTAGGGATGCGATTTTGAAGGAAACAAGATGACAAAATTGCTTCCTCCCACAAGTTGGTGGGTGCTCCTGAATTGATTAAAATAGAATTCATCATCTCCTTTAGAGTTCTATTTTTACGTTCTAAAATCCCATTTGATTGAGGCGAACATGGAGGAGTGTATTCTTGTATAATACCATGGTTTACACAAAAATAATTAATAGGAGAACAATCATATTCACCACCCCTATCTGAGTGAAGACGTTTTATTTTCTTATTGAGTTTATTTAACAAACATTTCAAGAGCTTCATCCTTTAAATGTAGTAAATATAATTTGGAATATCATGAGAAATCATCTACAAAAATAATATAGAAATGTTTACCACCTCTATATAGATTTCCTTTTAAATATCCAAGATCGGTGTGTACTAAATCTATTAATTCCACATTTCTACGTGAAATTTGAGGACTTGGTTTCTTTGTGGATTTAGTTTTAGAACATACTTGACATTCATTATTTGAATCAACGAAACCATGTATATCTTTTAACAAACCTAAAGATTACATGCCTTGTACATTTTAAAATTAATATGTCCAAGTCTATTGTGCCACATATCAAAAGAGTCAATGATATAAGTAGAAGAAGAAATTTCATTAGCATCAGAGTTTGGTACATTCAAAAGAAAGAGACCAATTGAATAATACCTCTTACCAAGGTAGTCCCCAGACTTTGACAGAACGACCTTGTTTGATTCAAAGGACACCTTGACCCCAAACTTAACAAGTTGATAGATAGAAATCAAATTAACCCTAATGTCTGGAACATACAACACATCCTTGATCAACAGAATTTTCCCAGAAGTCATCTTGATCATGACATTCCCTTTCCGATCACAGAAGAAGAACTAGAGTTGCCCATGACAATCTGATGCTCATCCTATCCTAGTTTGAGCAGGTCACAAAGGCATCTGTGTTGTCACTAATGTGGCGACTAGCCCTGGAGTCGATGATCGAATCATGCTGCTGGAATGAACCCATATTGAACAAGTTGATGAATGCCAAAAACACATCCTCAGTGATAAGGTTGGCTGGTGATTCCTTAGAATCCTAAACTGCTTGCTTCTTCTTGTGCCTGCATTTAGGAGAAGTATGACCAAGTTTTCCACAAACATAGCAACAAATATTCCTTTTCTTAATGTCTTTCTTGCCTTTATTTTTATTCTTATTTCCTTTCCCTTTATTATTTTTACATTTATTTTTAGACTGATCCGAAGAATTATTTTTAACTTCATTGTTAACAAAGTTTGCATGACTTGATAACTCTTAGTTCAAATCATATTTTTCTCTAGTAAGACTTTGATCTTCAACTCGGATGTGTGTTATTACATCTTCCAGTGACATAGTCTTTCTTTTGTGCTTTAAGTTGTTCTTGTAATATTTCCAAGAACCAGAGAGTTTTTCAATTAACGACCCCACAACAAAAGGCTCAGGAATATCATTTTTTTCATTTTTCAAGTCATTTAGTAAGATCTGAGAATCATGAATTTGAGTAGTTATATCTTTATCTTCAGTCATACGAAAATTTAAAATTTTTGTAACAGTAAATTTCTAGGTAGAAGCCTCTTCCAGAATGTATTTCTTATTTAGGCTTTTCCAAAATTTGGATACAATTTTAATTGGAAAGTATGTGTCAAATTGTTAGTTAGATAATGTACTTATAATAACATGTCGACATATGTGATTTTCTTTTTCCCAATCAACATAATCATTTTAAAGTTTGGGTTCAGTTAAAGCAAACAATATATTAGAAACATCAAAAGCAATATCCAAAGCAGTAATAATTTTTTCTTTCCAATGCTTATAATGTTGTCTATTAAACTGTTCAATTTTCACAACATCAAGAAGTGGTGTTTGCAAAATAGTAGAAATAATGACAATCTAATTGTTATTATTTGATGGTGTCACAGGCATAAACGGGGTTTCAAAGCCTTCCATGTTAGTATCAATCAATAAATGAAATACTCTTAATTTGTAGTTTGTAGAAGAAGTACAAACCACAATTTAAATAATAAACATGAAAGATTGTACCATAGTTACGCTGAGGCGTGCAGATGTACTATCCTTAAGAGTATTTCCACACTACTTGATGGAGAACATCAGTGAAGTAGTCAATGAGAGCGGCTACTCTCCCAAGATCCAATAGTGAGTGTCGGCGTGAAGTGTTCACACACAATCACAATGACTGGCAAAAGAAACCAACTGTTCTTCCAGTGAATGACAACCGGCGGAGATAAGAAGAAAGGAAAATGGGAGGGCTTTTCATCTCTTTTGAAGGACGACAGACACTTTGTTAAATAACAAAAGAAAGGTACATGAAAGGTTGTGTTGCAGTTGCAAACTGGGATGCAGTTGGGAACTGGACAACCGGGTCGCGCCCACCAAGGGGCCCTGGAAGGCCATATTTGCAACTCCTCTGTGCGCGGAACGTGACATGCACCACACTTGGTTAAAGGGTTTTCGGATTGTCCTGGCCTAACCAGCGGAGACAAGAAGAAAGGAAAACGAGAGAGTTTTTGTCTCTTTCAAATGAAGATAGACACTTTGTTAAATAATAAAACAAAGGTATGTGAAAGGTTGTGTTGCGTTGCAAACCGGGTTGTGGTTGGGAACTGGCCAACCAGGTCGCGCCTACGTAAGGGGCTCTGGGAAGACAAATTTGCACCCCCTGCACGTGGGACGCGACATGCGCCAATGCGCCTAGTTAAAGGGTTTCTGGATTGGCCCGACCCAAACCCAGTTGGGCTGCCTCACCATACGCGTGTGAAGTACTTATCCATTTATTTTCCTCAATTATCCTATGGAAAAGAACCCATATATAAAGAGGAGGGAAGTATCATATTCCCCGAATATGAGACTAAACCATTACCTTTACTTTTAAAATAAAGTAAAATGCAACAAGAAATTCGTGAAACATTCTGACAAAATCAAATTATATTCTCTAAAAGGTAGAACCATAAGTATCCACCGTGTTATTTCTTCAGTGAGTTCAAAGTTTTGGACAGTCTGTTTATATACAAGTATATATCAGCCTGTCCTAGGCTCCAAAAATATATTGGGATCAGAAGGTTCTGACCCATATCCTATTGGGATTTGGACTTAATAGGAGTTGGATTGTGTTTCCAATCCTAATGGAAGTTAAATCTAAGAAGGAAAGAAGATGTCTCCTTACGTGCAATATTAGAATTGGATAAGAATTTAATTAGAGTTGGTATTTTGTGTTGTCGATCCTAATATGAGTTGAGTCCAAGAAGAAAAGAAGGTGTCTATGTGCAACATGGAGTTGGACTAGGATTTGAACTAGGACTAGAATTCCTGGTTGCAATCACATGCATGGACGCTTATAAATAGAGGACCTCAGGGAGGCCATTGAGATCATCCCACCGGTTGGTGTGTGATCCCACCAGTTGTTGATTATTGGCATCTTATGTGGTAGAAGAGCCAGAAAACAATAACAACTAGTGGTGTTCTCTTGTGGTAAGAGAGGATCAGTGAATTTGCCTTGAAGTAAAGTAACGGCTGACAGTTGGTAGCACATTGGGTGCACCAACAATACAATTCTCCTATAGATGAGAGAGGGCCAACGAATTTGCCTTGAGGAAAAGTAGCAGTTGCAATCAGAAACACAACAACAGTGCATCGACAATGGAGGCGGGTTCGAGCAGTGGAGGATGCACATCAGTTGGTGGTACTTTGTTGGTGCTACGACATCGACATCGACTACAATACATCCGAGCAGAGGAAGATGATCATCAGTCGATGGCTACAAAAATGATGGTGGATTGTCCAGTCAGTGGAGGATGCACATTGGTCGGCGACACATAGGTTGTGCATCAACTATGACGGCAGATCCAAGCAGCAAAAGACACACACCAGTTGGTGGCATACTGTTGGTGACGTGACAACATCAACTGTCTGTCCAATTAGTGGATGATGTGTATCTACACCCTCTGGTGGATAGAGTTGTGGCAGTATGTGGGAGTTCTAGTTGGAGGCACCAACTGGGACGAGTACCAAGAATACAGTATCGAGGTAGGTGAACTCGTCAGGAGAAGAGAAGACCCAGTCAATGGTTACAACGACAAAAAGTAATCCCAGTAGCGGCAACGGTGTCGTGAAGAGAAAAAGTGAAAAGGGAGGGTTTGTACACATTGGGTATAATTCTATTCTTCCTTATATTTGTTCTCGGGTAGGGGGAGATTCCTAGATTTAGGGGTGATTAAATCTGGGCAGTGTGGGTTGTAATTCAGGTTACTTAGTATTTGTTGACCGCTATTACCCCGTGGTTTTTCTGTCCTAGTCTTGGGGAGTGCTTTCCAAATTAAATCTAGTGCCTTCATTCTAGCAGAGCATCGTCACTTACCCACCACAATTTCCTAAAACGTTGTATCAGAGCAAGGTTTAAAGGATTTAGTGGGCGTAGTTAGATGGCATCTGAAGACAGGAAGGGAAATGTTGACTAGAAGCGGTCACAGAATAGCCGCATGTTTGAGATGTGGGATTCAATCTAGAAGGGCAACAATATGCAGCAGGATGACTCCCAGTCAGACAAGGTCTCTCCAAAGCCTTCTTCATGGCAACATGTACATGAAGAAGAAGGGCAATACAATGTGTGTTCAACTATTAAATCTAAAGTGGAGGATCAAGCTTCTACAGAGGAGTTTCATAGATAGGGAGAGCATTATCAAAGGGTTTCTGAGCCTTGGTACAGAAGGTCAAAAATACGTTCTTCATCAAAGATGGATCAATTGATCGATCAGGGGGAGCTTACAATGTTCCAGGTGTAGACATGGAGAGAGAAGCGATGTTGGCATGATACTTCTTCTCAATTGTATGGGAATAGAGTGAAGTCATGGTGGGACTTCAACAAGATGGATGAAGATGACAAGGTGTTGACATGTTTGAGGAGATTGGATCTATCACATGTGGTCGTAGAGTACAGAAGATACTCCAGATGATCGTTGAAGACAAAATCTTCCTCTTGGGCTGGAGGGGGGAGATTGTTGGGATCGAAAGGTTACGACCCATGTCCTATTGGGATTTGGACTTAATAGGAGTAGGATTGTGTTTCCAATCCAAATGAAAGTTAAATACAAGAAGGAAAGAAGATGGCTCCTTACGTGCAATATTAGAATTGAATTAGGATTTAATTGGAGTTGGTATTTTGTGTTGCCAATCCTAATATGAGTTGAGTCCAAGAAGAAAAGAAGGTGCCTATGTGCAACATGGAGTTGGACTAGGATTTGAACTAGGAATAGAATTCTTGGTGGCAATCGCATGCATGGAGGTCTATAAATATAGGCCCTCGGGGAGGCCATTAAGATCATCCCACCGGTTGGTGTGTGATCCCACCAGTTGTTGGTTGCTGGTGCCTTCTTTGGTAGAAGAGCCAGAAAACAATAACAACTGGTGGTGTTCTCTTATGGTAAGAGAGGGTTACCAACTTTGTCTTGAAGCAAAGAGTGGATGACAGTTGGTGGCACATTGGGTGCTCCAACATTACAGATCTCTTGTGGATGAGAGAGGGCCAATGACTTAACCTTGAGGTTAAGTAGCGGTTGCAATCGAAAACACAACCGCAGTGCATCAACAATGGACACGGGTTCGAGTAGTGGAGGACACACATCAGTTGGTGGCACTTTGTTGGTGTTGTGACATCGACATCGACCATGGCGCATCCGAGCAGAGGAAGACACTCATTAGTCAGTAGCTACAGAAATGATGGTGGACTATTCAGTCAGTGGAGGATGCACATCGGTCGACGACACATAGGTGGTTCATCAATTACGACGACGAATTCGAGCAGCGAAAGACGCACACCAGTTGGTGACATACTATTGGTGACGTGATAATGACAACAATCTGTTCGATTAGTGGAGGATGTGTATCTACTCTATCTAGAAGAGAGAGTTGTTGTGGTACATAGGAGTTCTAGTTGGAGGTGCCAACTGGGACGAGTACCAAGAAGATGGTATCGAGGTAGGTGAACTCATTAGGAGAAGAGGCGGCCCCGTCAATGGTCACAATGACAACAAATAATCCCAGCAGCGGCACTAGTGTCGTGAGGAGAAAAAGTGAAAAGGGAGGGTTTGTACACATTGGGTGTAATTTTGTTCTTCCTTATCTTTGTTCTCGGATAGGAGGAGCTTCCCAGATTTAGGGGTGATTAAATCTGGGAAGTGTGAGTTGTAATTTAGTTTACTTAGTGCTTGTTGGCCGGTATTACCCTGTGGTTTTTCTGTCCTAGTCTTGGGGAGAGTTTTTTACGTTAAATCTTATGCCTTCAGTGTAACATCCCTGACCTGGGTTATGCTTTAACCCTAGCTGTTTTGCTTAATAAAGTTGATTAGAAGCTTTCTCTTATCTCTTGAAAAGTAATTAAGGCTCAAGAGGAACTTATATTTCAATTTTAGTCCTTTTTGAACAATGTTGAAAGCAATGTTTTGATTATTGTGGACTAAAGTGCAATTTACCCAAGTTGAGGGGTTAATTTGCAAATGTTACATGATAATATGTTCCTAATGTGTTGAAGCATCATGAGAATGAAGATGATGCAGATATATGGCTAGTGAAAGCTTGAATACCAAGAAAGAGCTAATTAAACAATGTTTGTACATTACAAACCTATTTTTGGGGTAATGTGCAATTTACCCAAAACCTAGGATTCAATATGCAATTTTTCACTTCAATAAGGTCCCTAATAATTCTTGGCATCATGTAGAGAAAATAAAATGAGAGGGGCATCTCATTTGAGCTATTTTGAAGGAGAGAGAATGTTGATATTAAAATAATCAAGATTTAAGCATAATTGAAACCCTAATTCAATGTAATGCAAAAATAATTATATTAAATGGTTTGCCCTTCAACCAAAATTTTAGAGGTTGAAATCCACATATATGGACGTCCTTGTGCCTTGCAAAGGCAAAGGAAATATCTACGTGAGTGAAGAACCCACTCACATTAAGAAAATAAAAAGAAATATCCACTAACTTATTGATATTATTATTATAAAGGTTAAGGTGCTTAATTTGCTTTTCTTTAATTCATGGATAATGGAGAGGAATTAGGAGGTGAGGAAGATATATTTTCATGCAAGGAATTGAGGGGGGGGGGGAGGTGGCACCAATTTTAGAATTAAAAGATTTTTATAAGGCATTTTCTCTCTCATTGATTTTACAAATCAAATCAAAGTTTTTTCAAATCCACTTGTTCTCTTTGCTTTCAAAACGACCAAGGGAGATTTGTAGGATCAATAGGACGACCCCCAACCTGTTGGTAAGCTTCTTGACTTCCTTTCACCTTAATTTCATGGTGGAAATCACAAATCAATGCATGATTTATTCTTATCTCAATCCCATCTTCAATTCTAACCATTCCTTTTCACTCAAAGCTTGAGGACGAGCCTTGGGAGAGTTGCAAAAGCTTCTTCCACCATTTTTTATGTGATCTTGAAGGTTTGAAACTCAATTGGAGGTGGGTTATATAACTTGAACCCATTCACATTATTATTCAACCACCAATGTTGCAATTATGTTGATTCCTTCATCTTCTTGATTTATTGCGTGTTGAAATGGGTAATTCCATGAAATTAGAAGTTCTAGAAACTAAATGGACGAAGGTAGATTAATATGACATCATCTTGGACACTTTTCCCAAAGAAATTCTTTTCCAATCGGTTTCAACAAGTTGTTCAATTGGTTTCAACAAAACCGGTTGAAATCAAACGATTTCATCAAACCATTTGGAAGGGTTGACCATAGTTGACCATTTGAAGATTATATGCTAGTGTTGATGGTTGATGACCCACTAAATTTAATTGATTGATTCCAAAGGGTTCATCAGTTGAAGGTTAATCAATTATCAAACCCTAATCGGGTTAAGTGCTGAAATTTCAATTTGTTTGTTTAAAATGTTGGGTTGATTAACCCAAACAGTCTCAAGACCGTTTGGAGATCACCCAAATGGTATTAAGACCATTTGGAGGTCAACCAAGACCGTTTGGAGGTCTAGGGTTGAGTATGGTTGAGTAATTAAAGGTCCAGAGATAGCCAATTAAAATGCAATCAATAGTTCAATTGGTGATCAATCTAACGATCTAAACCCCAATTGAACATCACCAATTTTCAATGATGGATGGGGCAAACGGTCTCAAGACCGTTTGGAGGTCATCCAAACGACCTCAAGACCGTTTGAGGTCAGGTCATATCATAATTTGATGATGATTAATTGATTTCAATTGAATCGGTTCCACAATGTTAATCATTGAAGGTTCCTCGATTTCAAAACCCTAAGTGATGGTTTCTTGGTTATAAATCCTAGTTCAATTGGGTTCAAAACCCTAATTGATGTTACAATTGAAGGGTGATTCAATGGTTCAATTGATGAATAAATCAAGGATTCAATTGATAGTTGGTTCATTGATTGAAACCTTGAATTATTTAAGTGTTGAAAGACCTTTTTCATCCATTCGGTTTTGAGAGGGTTTGGACCAAACGGTCTCAAGACCGTTTGGGTCCAAATGGTCTCAAGACCGTTTGGGTCCAAATGGTCTCAAACTGTTTGGAGACCCAAGTCCATTTGGTTTCAACACATTTCTTACTTAAACAGTTTCAAAGGCAATTTGCCCAAATGGTTTCAAATCGTTTGAGTTCTGAGAGACGAAGACTGTTTAGGGTCTAAATAATCAAAACCATTTGAGGTTCAACATGGTTAATCCATTTGGATATCTAATTTAATGAAAGGTTCAATTGATTGATCCAATTGAATACCTCATGTAATTGAAGGTTCAATTGATCAAACCTTTTATATACCTAATGTACTTAGGTAAGTGGTACCCTTAGTGGGATTAATCATTGATGCATAATGATGCAATAATTCAATGTATCATGCTAACCCTAAATGCATGAATTTGAGTAAAGAGTAGACTCAATCTAATCAAGAATTGAGTAGTGGACATCCTAGAAGGGGATGAGAGAAATATATTCATACATGTATAATAATCATGCCCAATACATTCAAAATGAATGGGATATATAATTAGGGTATGACCCTTAATAAAAAGATCATGAAACCCTAATTGAGTTGATTGATGAAATCAAACTCTAATCAAGGGTTATATTAAGTGAAACCCTAATGCAGAGATGTTATGCAAAACCCTAATCAAGGGTGATGCTAAAATGAAACCTTAATGCTATGATGTCATGTGGAACCCTAGTTAAGGGTGAAGCCATATGAAACCCTAAGTGAGGGTGATGTCATGTGGAAACCCTAATCAAGGATGATGTTAAAATGAAACCTTAATGTTATAATGTCATGTGGAACCCTAATTAAGGGTGAAGCCATATGAAACCCTAAGTGAGGGTGATGTCACGTGGAATCCTAATCAAGGGTGATGTCAAGTAAAACCCTAATGCAATGATGTGATATGAATCTTAACCTAAGGTGAGGTTATGTGCTGATATGTGAAATCTTAATATGAAGTTCTAACCCTGATAAAGGGTAAGGGTATGTAAAACCCTAATCTCGAGTTATAAAACATGAAACCCTAATGATTGGGCAATTTGATGATAAACCATAACCCTAATTTGGGTAATGGGATGAGTATTCTTAGTTGACATGAAATGGGAAATCCTAACTCTAATGAGGAAATAGTGATGTTACTCTTACATTGCATAGTGATGAAATGTGATTGATATAATTGTTATCATATGCACTAATCATGCAGGTATCATGAAATGTTGGACATAGTCAGGTATGAGCTATGATGTTTTATTAATGAAATTTCTTTATGGGCCTTGTGAGACATAATATGATGTATTGCTTAGTGATAGGTAACAAGATATTAATGGGCTTTAAGAGCCATTTGAAATACATGTATTGCAAATATCATGTTTACCTTGGTCAGATGGCCTGAAGGTATTAGTTACCTGATAAATGGTAATAAGTGTTTTGATGAATTGAGGGTTTGAATACCCATATTCCATAATAATGATGATGAGATGTGAATGCACTGAGGTCAAAAGGGATTTGAGATCCCAATGTTCTATAAAGCTTTGAAAAGGACTTGATAAATGTAGTACTCATTCTTTGTAGCATTGTTATAATGAATTATGTTTGAAAACATGATTGATGCTAAAAGAATATGGTAATGTACTTAATTAATCAACTGAAATCTTATCATGTTGATCCATGTCCATAGATCCATCATCGTCAGTAGTTTGGTGATGGTGAAATAGGTTTTCCTATGGGAACTCCTGGAGGGCATACTTTGGAGTATGTGGGGGTTATGGGCGTGAATATCATTACGCCTTAATGGAGGAATTGATGTGAGGTAAACATTAAATCTCTCAATCCTTCATTATGTATTTTGGGATGGATGTATCACTAATCTCCCGAATGCCTGGATGGATGTATCATTAATCTCCTGATGATCTTAATGTCGGATTGATGTGAGATAAATATAATATCTCTTGATTGCGAAGATAGTACACCATGCCACTATAACTCTAATAGCGAAGTTACCAGTATACCCTAGAAAGCTATTTAGTAGAGATACAAGATGTCCTACATTTGGTCCTCACACTGACTGAGGAAGGTGAGGTCATGGAAATTCAGCTCTTCTATTGACCTGTGTATGGTACCGATTTCGATTTTGCAATGGTCGGTTGGAGTATGAGCGATATACCTCATCTCCTCAGGGCTTAAGTATGATTGTAAAATGTAATCAGCCATGTAGAATATTTGCTTAAGGTTGATATACGAGAATCAATGATTGATGTTGCTTTTCTTAGCATGTCCTAAATGGATGAATGTTTTATATGTTCTTCGTATTCCTTACTAGATATGTAACATGCTGATTTATCAAGATATAACTAAGGTGCATTGAATAAAGAATAATGCTCTATTCTGTTTAGATATTGAATTATTTGTTGTTAAATTCTTATGATTCTTCTGCTCAATTTCATACCATTAATTGCAATAGTAATGTTTCTAGCGGAGAGTTATATATCTCGCTGGGGCAATTTTCAATTGTCTCACCCCCATGGGATCCAACATTTTAGGTAGACACTGAAGAAAAGGCAGGAACCCTACAGCAAGGGAAGAGCAGCAGCAGCAACACCAAGGACAACAGTGAATCCTCAGGTGGAGACAATGTATATCATGTCCTGTAAATAGAGAGTCCTATGTGTCATCTCTGTACTCTCAGGTCCTAGGAGTCAGTAGTTAGTTTAAAATTGATCTGAGATTTTGGCTTGATGCCTCGAGATTTTTATAATGCATGTGAATAGTTTAACAAGGCAGTTGATGTTTGTAACTCTCGAGAAGGATTGGTACAAGATGTGTACTTTTGAACCAGGATGTATATGTAATACTTTGGTTCTTGTTATAAGAGTTTTCCTGTGTTTGGATCTCTTTGTAAAAAGTTTTAATTTTTAGTGATTTTTAGTAATTCCACTTTTAATGAATGCTTCCGCTTAAGTACATCCTATTTATGTAAGTTGGATGCCACAAATTGTCGGTATCAGAGCTCTAGGTTCGCTGAGTCTATAGAGACATAGGAATAAGGTTGTTGAGTATGTTCTAGTGTCTTCCAGTTTATCTGATAGTGACTTCTGCTCATATAGGAGGAGAAGAAGAACTAAAGATGTCTGGATCACATGAGGAACATGCTGCTGAGAGCAGTGTTGCTGTACCAGGAGGGAGTGCAAGGGACCATAATAGGGATGAACCAGAACCTGAACATCCCCAGTATAACCCAGCCATGATAGAGAACCCAGCCTTCCATGATCTGTTTGGGCCGTTCATGGCAACAATGACGCATATGGAGGATAGGATGCCACCACCTACACCTAGGGCACTAGATCACCAAGAAGGATAGGGAACCGGCAAGACTTTTGAACGACTTCACCAGGTCAGAGCCACAAAATATGTTGGTACAGCTGATCCAGTAGATGCTGATATGTGGTTGAATGTGTTGGAGAAGGCCTTCAGAATCCTCAATATCCCAGAAGATGAAAAGGTTAGACATGCAGTGTACCTTCTTAAAGGGAGTGCTAGCCATTGGTGGACTATAGAAGAGGGCAAAAGTCCATGTGTTGAGATCAGATGGGAAGTATTCCGACGAGAATTCGTCAGTAGATATTTCCCTAAGACGTTTCTAGATGAGAAAATCTCTCAGTTTGAGAGGTTAAGGCAAGGACCAATGAACATTAGTGAGTATGAGGCTAAGTTCATGGAGCTTTTGCGGTTCTGTCCGCATATGCCAGCTAGTGATGAAGAAAGAATTCAGCATTTTGAGAAGGGATTGAACGTTGATTTGAGTACCCCCATGTCTGCTTTGGAAAATAGGGAGAGGTTTGCCACTTTTGTAGAGTCTATCAGACGAATAGAGAGGTTTGTGACTGAGAAGCGACAAACCAAGAGTAAGAAGGTGTATACTCAGTTCCAAGGACAATGGTCCAAAAGTTTCAAGAAATGAGGTTTTCTGCACAAAATACACCACCAAGGTTCAGTACCCAGACGCAATGGGCATTGAATAGGGGTAGAGGCCGTAGTTTACCACCGGAGGGAGCCCATAGCTCAGCATCAGTGTCGGTAACAGGACCACCCAGGCCACAGTCAGGGAACAGAGGATGTTTTATTTGTGGAAAGATGGGGCATTTGATGAAGGATTGTCGAGCTACAGAAGCAAGTGTGACTCAACCTCAGAGGCAGATTCAGCAAGGCTCTCAGAGGCGACATATTCTGAGTGGTGCTAGAGGACGTGGACAAGCATCCCATGCTAGTTTTTCAGCACCTAACAATCAAGCACAGGGTCAACAACAAGCTAGAGTGAGATTCTATGCAATGAATCAACCTAAAGTAGTAGTCAACCCTCGGGTTGTGACATGTCAGATGGAACTATTTCATTCTGATATGTCTTCGTCCTGCTTCATATCTGTTTTAATTGATCCGGGTGCTACGCATTCTTTTATCACTAGAAGAGTGATCATTTACTGCAACATGACTGTCACTCATAGAGCAGATAGTTTGTTATGAGAAACCCCTTTGTTGGGATCTGTAGTCTGCAAGAGGTGTGTTCTCCCTACAATCTTTCCTTTTCTGATCATCGCATTCAGGTGGATCTTATACCATTTGAAATGTACGGGTTCAATATAATTCTTAGTATGGACACCATAGAAAAGTATAAGGTTGTCTTGGATTGTGAGTCCAAGCAAGTTGTGTTCACCGGTGAGGGTGACACATGGATCTTTTAGGGAGATAGAAAGATTCTTCCAAACTATCTTTTGTCAGTCATGGTAGTCGAAAAGCTAATGAGGCAATGATGTTTTGCATTCTTGGCACATGTGGTAGACATCATAATGGAGAGTTATAATCTTTCTGAAGTTTTGATAGTTAGGTAGTTTGAAGATGTATTCCCTGAGGAACTTCCAGGTGTACCTCCACCCCTAGAGATTGATTTTGAGATTAATCTAGTTCCAGGCACTCAACCAATAGCACGAACACCGTATAGAATGGCACCTTCTGAGACAGAAGAGCTTAAGAAACAAGTCAAGATATCATCAGTTACGTATCAAGGAAAGTGACATACCTAAGTCTGCCTTTAGGACAAGGTATGGTCACTATGAGTTCATAGTTATATCATTTGGACTAACTAATGCACCAGTTGCATTCATGGAACTCATGAATAGAATCTTCCAGCCTTTTCTTGATCAGTTCATAGTAGTTTTCATAAATGACATCATGGTATATAGTAGAGATGCTCAACAACATGAGCAACACCTCCGTCAGACTTTAACTTTGCTAAGGGAGTATAAGTTATATGCTAAGTTTAGCAAATACGAGTTCTGGATACTAGAAGTTTCTTTTCTAGGACATGTAGTATCTGCCTCAGGTATTCGTGTTGATCCTAAGAAGGTAGAATCTATCCTACAATGGGAACAACCAAAGACACCGACGGAGATTCGTAGTTTTCTTGGACTGGCAGGCTATTACAGGAGGTTCATTAAGAACTTCAATTCTATAGCTTTACCCCTAACCAAGTTGACCAAGAAGGAAGTTCCTTTTGTCTGGAATGACAAGTGTCAACATTCTTTCCAGTTGTTGAAAGAAAAGTTGACAGGTGCACCTGTGCTAGTGTTACCTGAGCAGGGAAAGGGGTACATAGTTTTCTGTGATGCATCTAAGAATGGCCTAGGATGTGTGTTGATGCAGGATAATCAAGTGATTTCTTTTGCCTCTCGATAGCTTAAGAAACATGAGGAGAATTATCCGACACACGATCTAGAGCTAGCTGTTGTGGTCCATGCTTTGAAGATCTAGAGACATTATCTCTATAGAGAGGCATTCCAGATTTTCACAGACCATATGAATTTAAAATATATCTTCTCTCAACATGAGCTGAATATGACACAATGCCGCTGGATGGAGTTAATCAAGGACTATGATTCTATAATTGATTATCATCCAGGGAAGGCTAATGTAGTTGCTGATGCATTAAGTAGAAAATCAGCAACACCAGCCTTAGATAAAGCACAGTTAAACTCCTTAGTGTGCTTTAAAAGAGATATGCTTATCTCTTTAAGGCAAGACAATGTACAGTTTAAAGTGTCATTGTTAGACGGGTTGTTAGCTGAGATGCAAGTGAAACCTACTCTGAGACAGCAGATTAAAGAAGCACAACAAGCTGATTCTATGGTTCAGCAGATTAGGTCAGAGTATGGTAGTGAGAAATGGGATGGCTTTCATGAGTCAGAGGATCAGGTAGTATGTTACCATGGTAGGATGGTAGTACCTGATTCCAATGACTTAAGGAAGTTAGTCTTGGAGGAAGCTCATTCTTCAATGTATGCCATGCATCTAGGGAGCACATAAATGTATCATAATTTAAAAGATATGTATTGGTCACCTAGTTTAAAGAAGGATGTTGCTGAGTTTGTTATGCGGTGTCCAGTGTGTCAGCAGGTTAAAGTTGAACATCAAAAGCCCGCAGGAACAATGCAAACTCTGCCTATACCACAGTGGAAATGGGATCATGTAACCATGGACTTTGTGGTTAGTTTGCCAAGAACAGCCAAAAGTCATGATTCCATATGGGTGATAGTTGATAGGTTGACAAAGACAACACATTTCCTTCCTGTAAAAACAACCTACACTGCTGAGAAGCTTGCACAGATATATAAGATGAGATAGTGTGTTTGCACGGGGTTCCAACTACTATTGTTTCTGATAGAGGTCCCCAGTTCACGAGTCATTTTTGGGAGCGACTCCATAAAGCTTTACGTATGCAATTAAGGTTTAGTATAGCCTTTCATCCTCAGACAGATGGGCAATCTGAGAGGACTATACAAACTTTGGAGGACTTGCTTAGGGCATGTGTCCTTCAGTTTGTAGAAAGTTGGGATCTACACCTAAGCTTGATAGAATTTGCTTACAATAATAGCTATCAGCACAGTATTGATATGGCACCGTATGAGGCATTATATGGTAGACATTGTAGATCTCCTTTATGTTGGTATGAAATAGGGGAGTACCAACTTTTGGGACCTGAGCTAGTACAGTAAACAACTCAGAAGATTAAAGTAATACAACAACAGTTGAAAGCTTCCCAGGATAGGCAGAAATCTTATGCTGATAAGCATCGAAGACCCTTAGAATTCCAAGTTGGAGACAGAGTGTACCTCAAGGTCTCATCTTGGAAAGGTATCCTTAGATTTGGGAAGAAGGGAAAGTTAACTCCTAGATTTATGGGGCCTTATCCAATCATTGAAAGGATGGGAAAGGTAGCCCATAAGCTGGAGTTACCACCTGAGTTGCATAGATTGCACCCAGTGTTCCACATTTCCATGCTAAGGAAATGTCATCCTGACACAGAATTAGTTATGCAACCTACGGAGGTAGAACTAAATGATGATATATCATATGTTGAAGGACCTATGTTGATTCTTGATAGAAGAATCAAAAAGCTAAAAAAGAAAGGCATGTCTTGTGAAAGTTCTCTGGCATCGTCGTGGTGTTGAAGAATCTACGTGGGAACTAGAAGAAGAGATGAGGAGGAAGTACCCTTCTCTTTTCTCTTGATGTTTTTGTTGATGATTTCGGGGAAGAAATCCTTGTAAGGGGTGGATAACTTGTAACATCCCTGATATGGGTTATGCTTTAACCCGAGCTGTTTTTCTTAATAAAGTTGATTAGATGCTTGCTCTTATCTCTTTAAAAGTAATTAAGGCTCAAGAGGAACTTATATTTCAATTTTAGTCCTTTTTGAACAATGTTGAAAACAATGTTTTGATTATTGTGGACTAAAGTGCAATTTACCAAAGTTGAGGGGTTAATTTGCAAATTTTACATGATAATATGTTCCTCATGTTTTGAAGCATCATGAGAATGAAGATGATGCAGAGATATGGCTAGTGAAAGCCTGAATACCAAGAAAGAGCTGATTAAACAATGTTTGTACATTAAAAACCTAGTTTTGGGGTAATATGCAATTTACCCAAAACATAGGGTTTATTATGCAAATTTTCACTTCAATAAGGTCCCTAATAATTCTTGGCATCATGTAGAGAAATTAAATGAGAGGGGCATCTCATTTGAGCTATTTAGAAGGAAAGAGAATCTTGGTATTAAAATAATCAAGATTTAAGCATAATTGAAACCCTAATTCAATGTAATGCAAAAATAATTATATGAAATGGTTTGCCCTTCAACCAAAATTGTAGAGGTTGAAATACAAATATATGGACGTCCTTGTGCCTTACAAAGGCAAAGGAAATATCTACGTGAGTGGAGAACCCACTCACATTAAGAAAATAAAAAGAAATATCCACTAACTTATGGATATTATTATTATAAAGGTTAAGGTGCTTAATTTGCTTTTCTTTAATTCATGGATAATGGAGAGTAATTCATAGGTGATGAAGATATCTTTTCATGCAAGGAATTTAGGGGGGAGAGGTGGCACCAATTTTAGAATTGAAAGATTTTTATAAGGCATTTTCTCTCTCATTGATTTTCTTATAAAAACACCTTTTACAACTCAAATCAAAGACTTTTTCGAATCCACTTCTTATCTTTTCTTGAAAAAAGACCAAGGGAGCTTGGGAGGATTAGGAGGACGACCCCAAACCTATTGGTAAGCTTCTTGACTTCCTTTCACCTTAATTTCATGGTGGAAATCACAAATCAATGCATGATTTCTTCTTATCTCGATCACATCTTCAATTCTAACCATTCCTTTTCATTGTTGACATGAGCGTGAAGCTTTGAAGCTCAATTGGAGGTGGGTTATATAACTTAACCCATTTACATTATTATTCAACCATCAATGTTGCAATAATGTTGATTCCTTCATCTTCTTGATTTATGGCATGTTGAAATGGGTAATTCCATGAAATCAGAAGTTCTAGAAACTAAATGGACAAAGGTAGATGAAGATGACATCATCTTGGACACTTTTCCCAAAGAAATTCTTTTCCAATCGGTTTCAACAAGTTGTTCAATCAGTTTCAACAAAACCGGTTGAAATCAAATGATTTCATCAAACCATTAGAAACCAAATGGTTTCAAACCATTTGGAACGGTTGACCATAGTTGACCGTTTCAAGATTATATGCTAGTGTTGATGGTTGATGACCCACTAAATTTAATTGATTGATTCTAAAGAGTTCATCAGTTGAAGTTTAATCAATTATCAAACCCTAATCGAGTTAAGTGCTAAAATTTCAATTTGTTTGTTTAAAATGTTGGGTTGATTAACCCAAACGGTCTCAAGACCATTTGGAGATCACCCAAACGGTCTCAACACCGTTTGGAGGTCAACCAAGACCGTTTGGAGGTCTAGGGTTGAGTATGGTTGAGTAATTAAAGGTCCAGAGATAGACAATTAAAATGCAATCAATAGTTCAATTGGTGATCAATCTAACGATCTAAACCCTAATTGAACTTCACAAATTTTCAATGATGGATGGGGAAAAGAGTCTCAAGACCGTTTGGAGGTCATCCAAACAAGCTCAAGACCGTTTGAGGTCAGGTCATATCATAATTTGATGATGATTCATTGATTTCAATTGAATCAGTTCCACAATGTTAATCATTGAAGGTTCCTCGATTTCAAAACCCTAAGTGATGGTTTCTTGATTATAAATCCTAGTTCAATTGGGTTCAAAACCCTAATTGATGGTCTAATTGAAGGGTGATTCAATGGTTCAATTTATGAATAAATCAAGGATTCAATTGATAGTCGGTTCATTGATTGAAACCTTGAATTATTTAAGTGTTGAAAGACCTTTTGGTCCATTCAGTTTTGAGAGGGTTTGGACCAAACGGTCTCAAGACCGTTTGGGTCCAAATGGTCTCAAACCGTTTGGAGACCCAAGTCCATTTGGTTTCAACACATCTCTTGCTTAAATGGTTTCAATGGCAATTTGCCCAAATGGTTTCAAACCATTTGAGTTCTGAGAGACCAAGTCTGTTTAGGGTCTAACTAATCAAAATCATTTGAGGTTCAACATGGTTAATCCATTTGGAAATCTAATGTAATTAAAGGTTCAATTGGTTAATCCAATTGGATACCTCATGTAATTGAAGGTTCAATTGATCAAGCCTTTTTGATACCTAATGTACTTTGGTGAGTGGTACCCTTAGTGGGATTAATCATTGATGCATAATGATGCAATAATTCAATGTATCATGCTAACCCTAAATGCATGAATTTTAATAAAGAGTAGACTCTATCTAATCAAGAATTGAGTAGTGGACATCCTAGAAGAGGATGAGAGAAAGAGATCATGCAGGTATTAATAATCATGCCCAATACATTCAAAATGAATGGGATATATAATTAGGGTATGATCCTTAATAAAAAGATCATGAAACCCTAATTGAGTTGATTGATGAACTCAAACCCTAATCAAGGGTTATATTAAGTGAAACCCTAATGCAGAGATGTTATGCAAAACCCTAATCAAGGGTGATGTTAAAATGAAACCTTAATTCTATGATGTCATGTGGAACCCTAGTTAAGGGTGAAGCCATATGAAACCCTAAGTGATGGTGATGTCATGTGGAAACCCTAATCAAGGGTGATGTTAAAATGAAACCTTAATGTTATAATGTCATGTGGAACCCTAATTAAGGGTGAAGCCATATGAAACGCTAAGTGAGGGTGATGTCATATGGAATCCTAATCAAGGGTGATGTCAAGTAAAACCCTAATGCAATGATGTGATATGAATCTTAACTTTAGGTGAGGTTATGTGATGATATGTGAAATCTTAATATGAAGTTATAACCCTGATAAAGGGTAAGGGTATGTAAAACCCTAATCTCGAGTTATAAAGTTTGAAACCCTAATGATTGGGAAATTTGACGATAAACCATAACCCTAATTTGGGTAATGGGATGAGTATTCTTAGTTGACATGAAAAGGGAAATCCTAACTCTAATGAGGAAATAGTGATGTTACTCTTACATTGCATAGTGCTGAAATGTGATTGATATAATTGTTATCATATGCACTAATCATGCATGTATGATGAAATGTTGGACATAGCCAGGTATGAGCTATGATGTTTTATTAATGAAATTGCTTTATGGGCCTTGTGAGCCATAATATGATGTATTTCTTAGTGAGAGGTAACAAGATATTAATGGGATTTAAGAGCCATGTGAAATACTTGTATTGCAAATATCATGTTTACCTTGGTCAGATGGCCTGAAGGTATTAGTTACCTGATAAATGGTAACAAGTGTTTTGATGAATTGAGGGTTTGAATACCCATATTCCATAATAATGATGATGAGATATGAATGCACTAAGGTTAAAAGGGATTTGAGATCCCAATGTTCTATAAAGCTTTGAAAAGGACTTGATAAATGTAGTATTCATTCTTTGTAGCCTTGTTATAATGAATTATGTTTGAAAACATGATTGATGCTAAAAGAATATGGTAATGTACTTAATTAATCAAGTGAAATCTTATCATGTAGAGCCCTGGCCATAGATCCATCATCGTCAGTGGTTTGGTGATGGTGAAATAGGTTTTCCTATGGGAACTCCTGGAGGGCATACTTTGGAGTATGTGGGGGTTATGGGCGTGAATATCGTTACGCCCTAATGGAGGAATTGATGTGAGGTAAACATTAAATCTCTCAATCCTTCATTATGTATGTCACGATGGATGTATCACTAATCTCCTGAATGCCGGGATGGATGTATCATTAATCTCCTGATGATCTTAATGTCGGATCGATGTGAGATAAATATAATATCTCTCGATTGTGAAGAGAGTACAACATGCCACTATAACTCTAATAGCGAAGTCGCCAGTATACCCTAGAAAGCTATTTAGCAGAGACACAAGATGTCCTGCATTTGGTCCTCACACTGACTGAGGAAGATGAGGTCATGGAAATCTAGCTCTTCTATTGACCTGTGTATGGTACCGATTTCAATTTTGCAATGGTCGGTTGGAGTATGAGCGGTATACCTCATCTCCTCAGGGCTTAAGTATGATTGTAAAATGTAATCAGCCGTGTAGCATATTTTCTTAAGGTTGATATACGAGAATCAATGATTGATGTTGCTTTGCTTAGCATGTCCTAAATGGATTAATGTTTTATATGTTCTTTGTATTCCTTACTGGATAAGTAACATGCTACTTTATCAAGATATAAGTGAGGTGCATTGAATAAAGAATAATACTCTATTATGTTTAGATATTGAATTATCTGTTGTTAAATTCTTATGATTCTTCTGCTCAGTTTCATACCATTAATTACAATAATAATGTTTCTGGTGGAGAGTTATATCTCTCGCTGGGGCAATTTTAAATTGTCTCACCCTCGTGGGATCCAACTTTTTAGGTAGACACCGAAGAAGAGGCAGGAACCCTACAATAAGGGAAGAGCAGCCGCAATAGCAACACCAAGGACAACAGTGAATCCTCAGGTGGAGACATCGGCTATCATGTCCTGTAAATAGAGAGTCCTGTGTGTTGTCTCTGTACTCTTAGGTCCTAGGAGTCAGTAGTTAGTTTAAAATTGATCAGAGATTTTGGCTTGATGCCTCGAGATTTTTATAATGTCCGTGAATAGTTTAACAGGGTAGTTGATGTTTGTAACTCATGAGAAGGATTGGTACAAGATGTGTACTTTTGAACCAGGATGTATATGTAATACTTTGGTTCTTGTTGTAAGAGTTTTCCTCTGTTTGGATCACTTTGTAAAAAGTTTTAATTTTTAGTGATTTTCAGTAATTCCACTGTTAACGAATGCTTCCGCTTAAGTAAATCTTGTTTATGTAAGTTGGATGCCACATTCAGTCTTACAGAGCATCATCACTTACCCACCACAATTTCCTAACAAGTGGAAATAAGAGCAAGGTTTGAAGGATTTAGTGGGCGTAGTCAGATGGAATCTGAAGACAAGAAGGGCAACGTCGAGTAGAAGCGATCAAAAAATAGTCGCATGTTTGAGATGTGGGATTCAATCTGGAAGGGCAACAATATACATCAGGACGGCTCCTAGTTAGACAAGGTCTCTCCAAAGCCTTCTTCAGGGCAACATGTGTGTGAAGAAGAAGGACAATGCATTGTGTGTTCAATTGTTAAATCCAAAGTGGAAGATCAAGCTTCTACAGAGGAGTTGCATAGATAGGGGGAGTGTTATCAAAGGGTTTATGAGCCTTGGTACAGAAGGTCAAAAATATGTTCTTCATCAAATATGGCTCAATTGATCGATCAGGGGGAGGTTACAATGTTCCAGGTGTAGACATGTAGAGAGAAGATTGGATCTATTACATGTGGTGGTAGGGTATAGAAGATACTCTAGATGATCTCTAAAGACAAAATCTTCCACATAGGTCAGAGGGGGAGATTTTTGGGATTGGAAGGTCTCGACCCATGTCCAATTGGGATTTAGACTTAGTAGGAGTTGGATTGTGTTTTCAATCCTAGTGGAAGTTAAATCCAAGAAGAAATTGATGGCTCCTTACGTGCAATATTAGAATTGGGTTATGATTTAATTGAAGTTGGTATTTTGTGTTGACAATCCGAATATGAGTTGAGTCCAAGAAGAAAAGAAGGTGGTTATGAGCAACATGGAGTTGGACTAGGATTTGAACAAGGGCTAGAATTCCTGGTGGTAATCACATGCATGGAGGCCTATAAATAGAGTCCCTCGGGGAGGCCATTGAGATCATCCCACTGGTTGGTGTGTGATCTCACCAGTTGTTGGTTTTTGGTTCCTTATGTAGTAGAAGAGCTAGAAAACAATAAAAACCGGTGGTGTTCTCTTATGGTAAGAGAGAGTTAACGACTTTTCCTTGAAGCAAAGTAACGGCTGATAGTTGGTGGCACATTGGGTGCACCAACCATTAGCTCTCCTGTGGATGTGTAACATCCAAAAAAAAATCAATACACATAAAATAATTACATTTGCGTCCTTCATTTAAACTCATTGGACCTCAATGTAAATAATCCAATTAAATGATTGTACATTTGAATATTACAAGATATGAGTAACATGATTCTCTCTTACCCTTTCAATGATGAAGATGTCAATGGATTTCCTTTAATATTAGGAATCAATCATAATCCATTAAAGGTACATAATCAATACTAATCAATTCCTAGTAGTAGCTCTTTGTCCGGTCATCAATTTGGAAATTTACCACCATGCAATGCTATAGAGATCGTAAGAAAATTGATGATATCAATATGATGAGATTAAGGTTCTTTTGGATTTTAATGGAAACCCAATAATCAAGGACATGTTATGCTATGCAATTAGGGATTTTTTCTCAATTAGGCTCTCAGATGCATGAACTAGCTAGTGAAATTAAGTTTGGTATTACATTATTTATGAAATGTATACAAGATGGTGTTGTTTTGATGAAGTTTAGAGGTTATTGATGATTCAATTTGTTGATCTAGGTCATGGGACAAGTGAATTCACACACACACTATACTGGTGTGGTCTAGTTAGTGAATTAGGTTGTGATAATTTTATACAAGAACCTGATAGTATATGGGGTGTTGATCAAATTTTGAGACCCATCCGGATTAAGGAGTACCCTATAGAAATTATAGAAGAAATATAGAATTTGATGCACTTTTAAATAGTGAACCAAAGTTGAACTGTTGGTCCATGACCAACCCTTCAGTTCGGCTGAGCCGGACCCATTCCTTGAAGAAGCCTAACATAGGGGGGAAATATCGTGACCCTCTATTGTTCGGAAATGGGTAAAAGACTAGAACTATGTTGAATCGAATATCATTACGAGATTGAGATGGGCCTAAAAAAGCAGTAGACTTTGGCATCATAAAGGAGGAAATCCCCTAGGGTTTTGTGCGGCAGTGTGAGAGGGATAGGAGAAGAAGCACAAAATGAAGATGATGTAAGGGAGGAACTGCAGCAGGTTAGGCTTGCACATCCTTGCCCATGACATGCCCAGAGATGGCACCACCCTAGGTAGGGAAGTTGCCCAGAGCACTGGCGACCTCAGCTAACACAACATCCGTGAAGATGGGGGTGTCTGATGCCCATCGTACATGACAGCAGCGTGAAACAGGGGAGGCGGGATCCTAGTCTGTTTGTGCGGGTGAGAAGCACATCGAGTCAAGCTTGGGGACCGATTTTCTATGCACAACAGCACTAAGGGGAGGCTCAACAGCGACTTGGTCCTGCCATGATTGCTGATTTGGTCTTTCACGATCGAACTTCACCCTACCGAGGAGGTCTCACCGCACTCTATTTTTATGACAGAATAGGGGAACGCAATCCCCGCGCCCCGCGAGCAAAGGAGAGGGACAGATATAGGTCCCTCCTTGTTGGGCTGCCAATCCCAAGGCCCATTTAGCCTGAAAGGTGGAGGAAATAAGGGTAATATGAATGATTAACTCTTTATTTGTTAAGAAACTTTAGGAGCTCATAGAGATTGATTTTATTATTAGAATAGGATGTTTAAGGGCTCATTTGAAACCTTGAGATACAAATAACATCTTGAAGGATATCCCAAACTCTAGAAATACATGGATAAGGTAATTTTATTTAAGAAAAGTTAGATATGTGGGTTAAGTGCATATATGATGGTACTTTGTTAAAATAATGTTATAGGTGTGGAACTCATCATTGAACTTTAAGCAAGTTTTACACCACAATCTTAATAGATTGTGTAGGATGTGATTTGGAGATGAACAATGTGAGTAGAAAAATATTTGAGATTTATAAGAAGTGTCTTTTAAAGGATTTAGACCTGACTAGAGGAATTTAAGATGAAGATTTTATCCTCTATGAGACAGGTAAGTGGTTCATGCCCATGAGTATTTATGTTTATCAAACCAAGTACATTTTAATTGTGATCTTCATGTCCTATATTCTAAGTTAAAATATGCAAGAAATATTTTATGTGCTTATGATTGTAGAATTTCATATGCTCAATACTTTTAAGTAGTGATGTGTTATGGAATGATTCTAGATCATGAATTAAGTTTATAAGAAGGATACGAGAATATATTTCTATCATATCCATTAAGATGTTCCATATGGATACTTAGGACTACAAGATATGAAACAAAGATAAGACTGCCATCCTTCCATGGTTATGTGATATAACCATGTATTAGAATTTTAAGAGCAAATATGTTATTAGCGTCCCTTATATATATGCAATCAGGTATTGAGATTTCAAGTAGAATATGTTTTAAGATTTCTTCTCCTTTATAGATATAATGGTGTACTAAGAATTCAAGTAGGAACATGTCATCAAGGTTTCTTATATATGTAGCGATCTAAGAATTAAGAAGTGGAATGAATTACTTAACATTAGTGTTTAAGAAGTTAAGTATTATGTGAGAATATGAGTGTTGTACATGGTAGACCATGGACCAATTTCCAAGATAAATGTACTATTGGGATCAAAATATATTGTAACATGAGTATATGATGATATTAGCAAATTATGAGACATTAAGTCATGATTAAGTTGTAGGATGAGACTCTATATGATTTCTACTTTAAGATTTAAAATTTAAGTTTATACAAGTGTATTGAGATCAGACTTAATGAGATTTCATAGAAATTGAGTCACCTTATCAGAAATAACATTCTTATAGATATTTGATACTCGAGAGCTCTCATATGCTTTGTATTCCCATATTTAGTTCAGATCCTTTCCCTAAGCATGTAAGCTTAGTTGTCATTTATTTAGTATCAAAAGTAGCTATGTTATTCCTATCAGATTGAAGTATTAGATTAAGGATTATCCAGATAATATGGATATTAGATTTATGTTCAGACTTAGACTACTCATTGTGTGAGTAGCTAGATTTTGAATAAAGATACATGGTAAGGGTTTTAGACCGAATCTCAATTATGAAGTAATTGAGATCCATATTCACATTCAATTTTAGATTAAGTTTATCACTTAAGAATAAAAGATTCAAATTCAAATTCAAATTTAGAATTCAGTACTTGCTCACTACTCAGTAATCAGTTTTAGATAAGTTCAGTTATCAGTGTTCAGTTTTAATATAAGATAAGTTCAGATTCAGTATTCAATAAAGCTATCAGTATTCAATTTGAGTTCAGATTAAGAATTAAGTAAGTTTAGATTTAAGATAATTCAGTTGAAACCTTCACATAAGACATTATATGATAAGTCCTCATTTAGTAGTCCCGCGATGATTCAGAGGCATCTGTTGCCAATTCATAGGTGTTGTGGCACCAATTCAGGGCGTAGTCATGCCAATTTAGAGACACCTCAGTGTCATTCATAGGCATGTAGTGCCAATTCAGGGTACTTTAGTACCAATTTAGGGGGTAGATACGCCAATTCAGGAGGACTTACTATATAATGGTGGCCACAGTCAAATAAAAATTGTAAGTAAAAGATATCTTAGTTTAGAGCATGCCCATAATATCATCCATGAGTATGATGAGAGGGAATCAGATAAGATAAGTATGACCCAAGCACTTTGGTGTAGGTCTTGAGATCCATGTACCAGGGTACATGTCTCCAGAATAAGATAAGGTAGAAAGATAAAGATTTCAATTGAGAAATAGGATATTTTATGTTTCAGTTTACTCACGGTTTGATGTTAGTTCATGTTTATAATACCCAATTTCATCTCTTTAGCAATGTATATTTCATAATACTCATGCCACCTACTCTAACGACTGTTACTTTTCCCGATGCATGGCTGGGGACGTGATGTCCGTAGGTTTTGGAGCAGATGAGGATTAAAGGAACAAGTAAAGGTCTAGGAGATTTCTAAGCTTGCCTAGTGGGGTGCCATCTACCCAGATGGTCCAGAGTTTAGACATCTCTTTTTATGCATAGTCTTGTTACCACAGTATATTAGATGAGTTGTAGTTTTTCTTTTATCAAGGACTATGTATGAATCAGTTTTACTCAATGCAAAGTGTTTCATTTTCTTTTATTGCAATGATTATCATGTTTGTGACACTCCTAGATGAAGAAAAAATATATAGATTCCGCTCATGTGTTATGAAAATCGGGATGTTACAATATGGTATCGGAGCAATTTGGTAAATGGCCACTAGGAAAACATGATTCTCATAGTCACCCTAGAGTGAAGAGGTAAGATTAGGGTTTAGGGATAGATTACAAAAGAAGAATACCATAACCTAGAGTGATTAAGAGGCTTAAGCTCAGAATAGATAGATATCTTAGAGGCAGAAGTCAACCTAGTTTATATCTAAAGTAGCAACCTAAACCTAGCTAATGAGATAACCTCTTCATTCTCAATGGTTATGGCCAGCCAATTGAGGATTGAAGAGGGATGTCTTAAGCAGTAGACCTTTTATGCATCTCTAATTTCTTACTGGTCCATGTGGTATGGGACACATGTATTTGTGGGTGAGTGAGAGATAGCATCTCAGGATCCCACATCTCTAGGTATGTGCCTGGTCATCACATATCAAGGAATGTAGGAGTTACCTGAAGGACCTTAGATTAGACAGTCATGTACAACTAATGTTAGAAAGTCATGACAAGGTTGAGATGGATGCCCTTAGTATAAATCCAAGTTTAGTTTTACAAACCCTAAGTATGAGTTGAGAAGTAGACCAAGGTAATAGATAATGATCACATAAATATTTTATGAAATACATTACATATCTCTCTCAATGCAAAATTTTGAACATGAGTGTACCTTGATATGTTAATCATCAACAAATGAAGAGGTAAGTAAAAACTTAAGGCGAGTAGTAGTCTACAAAAATTTTGAGGACGAAATTTATTTAAGGTGGGTAGAATTGTAACATCCAAAAAAAAACCAATACACATAAAATAATTACATTTGAGTCCTTCATTTAAACTCGTTGGACCTCAATGTAAACAATCCAATTAAATGATTGTACATTTGAATATTACAAGATATGAGTAACATGATTCTCTCTTACCCTTTCAATGATGAAGATGTCAATGGATGTCCTTTAATCTTGGGAATCAATCATAATCCATTAAAGGTACATAATCAATATGAATCAATTCCTAGTAGTAGCTCTTTGTCTGGTCATAAATTTGGAAATTTACCACCATGCAATGCTATAGTGATCGTAAGAAAATTGGTGATATCAATATGATGAGATTAGGGTTCTTTTGGATTTCAATGGAAACCCAATAATCAAGGACATGTTATGCTATGCAATCAGGGCTTTTTGCTCAATTAGGATCTCATATGCATGAACTAGCTAGTGAAATTAAGTTTGGTATTACGTTATTTATGAAATGTATACAAGATGGTGTTGTTTTGATGAAGTTTAGAGGTGATTGATGATTCAATTTGTTGATCTAGGTCATGGGACAAGTGAAATCACACACACTATACTGGGGTGGTCTAGTTAGTGAAGGTTGTGATAATTTTATACAAGAACATGATAGTATATGGGGTTTTGATCAAATTTTGGGACCCAACTGGAGTAAGGAGTACCCTATAGAAATTATAGAAGAAATATAGAATTTTGATGCACTTTTAAATAGTGAACCAAAGTTGAATTGTTGGTTCATGACCAACCCTTCAGTTCGGCTGACCTGGACCCGTTCCTTGAAGAAGGCTGACATATGGGGGAAATATCGTGACCCTCTATTGTTCAGAAATGGGTAAAAGACCGGAGCTATGTTGAATCAGATATCATTAAGAGATTGAGTTGGGCCTATAAAAGCGGTAGACTTTGGCATCGTAAAGGGGGAACTCCCCTAGGGTTTTGAGTGGCAGTGTGAGAGGGATAGAAGAAGAAGAAAAAAATGAAGATGATGTAAGGGAGGAACTGCAACAGGTTAGGCTTGCACATCCTTGCCCAGAGATGGCACCGCCCTAGGTAGGGAAGTTGCCCAGAGCGCCGACAACCTCAGCTAACAAAACATCTGTGAAGATGGGGGCGTCTGATGCTCATCGTACATGACCACAGCGTGAAACAGGGGAGGCAGGCTCCTAGTCTGTTCGTGTGGGTGAGAAGCACATCGAGTCAAGCTTGGGGACCAGTTTTCAATGTGCAGCAGTGCTAAGGGGAGGCTCAATGACAACTTGGTCCTTCCATGATCTCTGATTTGGTCTTTCACGGTCAAACTTCACCCTACCGAGGAGGTCTTGTCGCACTCTATTTTTATGGCAGAATAGGGGAACACAATCCTCACACCCCGCGAGCAAAGGAGAGGGATAGGTTCAGGTCCCTCCTTGTTGGGTTGCCAATCCCAAGGCCCATTTATCCTGAAAGGTGGAGGAAATAAAGGCAATATGAATGATTAACTCTTTATTTGTTAAGAAACTTTAGGAACTCATAGATATTGATCTAATTGTCAGAATAGGATGTTTAAGGGATCATTAGAAACCTTGAGATACAAAGAAAATCTTGAAGGATATCCCAAACTCTAGAAATACATAGATAAGGTAATTTTATTTAAGAAAAGTTAGATATGTGGGTTAAGTGCATATATGATGGTGCTTTGTTAAAATAATGTTATAGGTGTGGACCTCATCATTGGACTTTAAGCAAGTGTTACACCACAATCTTAATAGATTGTGTAGGATGTGATTTGGAGATGAAGAATGTGAGTAGACAAATATCTGAGATTTACAAGAAGTGTCTTTTAAAGGATTTAGACCTGACTAGAGGAATTCAAGATGAAGATTTTATCCTCTATGAGATAGGTAAGTGGTTCATGCCCATGAGTATTTATGTTTATCAAACCAAGTACACTGTAATTGTGATCTTCATGTCCTATATTCTAAGTTAAAATATGCAAGAAATATTTTATGTGCTTATGATTGTAGAATTTCATATGCTGAATACTTTTAAGTAGTGATGTGTTATGGAATCATTCTAGACCATGAATTAAGTTTATAAGAAGGATAAGAGAATATATTTCTATCGTATCCCTTAAGATGTTCCATATGGATACTCAGGACTACAAGATATGAAACAAAAATAAGACTGCCATCCTTCCATGGTTATGTGATATAACCATGTATTAGGATTTTAAGTGAAAATATGTTATTAGCTTCCCTTATATATATGCAATCAGGTATTGAGATTTCAAGTAGAACATGTTTTTAAGATTTCTTCTCCTTTATAGATATAATGGTGTACTAAGAATTCAAGTAGGAACATGTCATCAAGGTTTCTTATATATGTAGCGATCTAAGAATTAAGAAGTGGAATGAATTACTTAACATTAGTGTTTAAGAAGTTAAGTATTATGTGAGAATATGGGTGTTGTACATGGTAGACCATGACCCAATTTCCAAGATAAAGGTACTATTGGGATCAAAATATTGTAACATGAGTATATGATGATATTAGCAAATTATGAGACATTAAGTCATGATTAAGTTGTAGGATGAGACTCTATATGATTTCTACTTTAAGATTTAAGATTTAAGTTTATACGAGTGTATTGAGATCAGATTTAATGAGATTTCATAGAAATTGAGTCACCTTATCAAAAACAACATTCTTATAGATTTTTGATACTCGAGAGCTCTCATATGCTCTATATTCTCATATTTAGTTCAGATCCTTTCCCTAAGCATGTAAGCTTAGTTGTCATTTATTTAGTATCAAAAGTTGCTACGTTATTCCTATCAGATTGAAGTATTAGATTAAGTATTATCCAGATAATATGTATATTAGATTTATATTCAGACTTAGACTACTCATCGTGTGAGTAGCTAGCTTTTAAATAAAGATACATGATAAGGGTTTTAGACCCAATCTCAATTATAAAGTAATTAAGATCCATATTCACATTCAATTCTAGATTAAGTTTATCACTTAAGAATAAAAGATTCAAATTCAGATTTAGAACTCAGTACCTTCTCAGTACTCAGTAATAAGTTTTAGATAAGTTCAGTTATCAGTGTTCAGTTTTAATATAAGATAAGTTCATATTCAGTATTCAGTAAAGCTATCAGTATTCAGTTTCAGTTCAGATTAAGAATTAAGTAAGTTTAGACTTAAGATAATTCAGTTGAAACCTTCACATAAGACATTATATGATAAGTCCTCATCAAATAGTCCCGAGACGATTCAGAGGCATCTGTTGCCAATTCAGAGGTGTTGCGGCACCAATTCAGGGCACAGTCATGCTAATTTAGAGACACCTCGGTGTCATTCAGAGGCATGTAGTGCCAATTCAGGGTGTAGATACGCCAATTCAGGAGGACTTATTGTATAATGGTGGCCACAGTCAGATAAAAATCGTAAGTAAAAGATACCTTAGTTTAGAGCATGCCCATAATCTCATCCATGAGTATGATGAGAGGGAATCAGATAAGATAAGTATGACCTAAACACTTTGGTGTAGGTCTTGAGATCCATGTACCAGGGTACATGTCTCCAGAATAAGATAAGGTAGAAAGATAAAGATTCAGATTGAGAAATAGGATATTTTATGTTTCAGTTTACTCACAGTTTGATGCTATTTCATGTTTATAATACCCAATTTCATCTCTTTAGCAATGTATATTTCATAATACTCATGCCACCTACTCTAACGACTGTTATTTTTCCCAATGCATGGCTGGGGACGTGATGTCCGCAGGTTTTGGAGCAGCTAAGGATTAAAGGAACAAATAAAGGTCTAGGAGATTTCTAAGCTTGCCTAGTGGGGTGCCATCTACCGAGATGGTCCAGAGTTTAGACATCTCTTTTTATGTATAGTCTTGTTACCATAGTATATTAGATGAGTTGTAGTTTTTCTTTTATCAAGGACTATGTATGAATCAGTTTTACTCAATGCCAAGTGTTTCATTTACTTTTATTGCAATGATTATCATGTTTGTGACACTCCCAGATGAAGAAAAAAATATAGCTTCCGCTCATGTGTTATGAAAATTGAGGTGTTATAGGATGAGAGAGGGCCAACAAATTTGCCTTGAGGCAAAGTAGCAGTTGCAATCGGCAACACAACGACATTGCGTCATCAACGGAGGCGGGTCTGAGTAGTGGAGGATGCACATCAGTTGGTGGCATTTTGTTGGTGCTGCGACATCGACATCGACTACGGCACATTCGAGCGGAGGAAGACGCTCATCAGTCGATGGCTATAGAAATGATGGAGGACTGTCTAGTTCAGTGGAGGACGCACATCGCTCGATGGCACATAGGTGGTGCATCAACTACGATGGTAGATCCGAGTAGCAGAAGACGCACACCAGTTGGTGCCACACTATTGGTGACGTGACAACGGCAACGGTCTGTCTGATTAGCAGAGGATGCGTATCTACTCTCTCTGGCGGAGAGAGTTGTGGCGGTACGTGGGAGTTCTAGTTGGAGGTGCCAACTGGAACGAGTACCAAGAAGACAGAGGAGAAGTGGGAACCCGGTCAATGGTCGCAACGACAACAAGCAATCCCAACAGCGGCAACGGTGTCGTGAGGAGAAAAAGTGAAAAGGGAGGGTTTGTACACATTGGGTGTAATTTTGTTCTTCCTTATCTTTGTTCTCGGGGAGGGGGTACTTTTTAGATTTATGGGTGATTAAATATGGGCAGTGTGAGTTGTAATTCAAGTTACTTAGTGCTAGTTGGCCGGTATTGCCCCATGGTTTTTCTCTCCTAGTCTTGGGGAGAGTTTTCCACGTTAAATCTTGTGTCTTCAGTCTTGCAGAGCATCGTCACTTACCCACCACAATTTTCAAACAAAACCACACCAGATCAGTTGTTTTGTTGAACAAACCTCTACAACATACGGTTAGTTAGTTACATAGCTATGCGCCAGCTTTGAAATAATCCTTCGATAATTTTTTGTAAGGATGCGCGAAATCAGTCAACTCTGAAACATAACTAATTGACACAAAGGTACGACCATATACAATTACAATGTCCGCTCAAAAAAGGCATGGATATATGATCGTGCATGGATATCAGTCTTGTGATTTTCTTTTTAAGTACGAGGAATGCCTCTTTGGACTAAAACCCACCTACACCGTGATAAAAAAATCTATATACCTATAACAAGACCGAGTCGATCAATGTGTGTGCCTACTAATCTTCCACTCAGGTTGTTTGCTTCACCTATTTTGTGTTTGCTTATGTTCAGACATTTTTCAATAGGTTGTGTGTTTGCTTCTACTTGCTCATTGCTCCTCTATGTCTATGTATTTCAATAACATATTGTGAATTCATTGATTAATGCTTCATCAACATGCTTGAATTTTGATAATGACACACTACAAATTGTATAAAGTCAACTGATTGTTAATCAAATTGTTCTTTTTAGCATGTTGTACACAAATTGGTATGAGTACTAATTATGAACCAGAAAAAATCAAGTGGGATAAAGAATGTTGTAGTGTGGGTCAATTGTGATTTCATCGACCTGTTATAGAGCATTTCTTGCTACTTTTTGTTTTTCTTATTAGCAGTCAATATGCACATGTCTAAAAAGAAAAATAAAAATATTTTGTTAATGATATACAACATGTTGGTGGGAATCAATTGTACACTAATTGAATTGTTCTCTTTTAGGGGGTGGTGTAAACTATTGTGCTAATTATAGGCCCAAAAAATAGTTTGGTTTTAATTTTGTCGGTCTAGGTTGATCATTAGTTCATATGCATATTCAGTTCCTTTTCTTTTAATCGTGTTGTACTTCATGTTTTTATTAGTTTTTCTTGATATTTTTTTATTCTTTTTGCAATCAGTAGATAAATAACATAAAAGAGGATCAGAGATTATTTCGATAATGACTAGCTATAAGTCGAAGGGACCCAATCGTTCGATAATTGATTCTCATTTAACAAGTTTCATATAAAGTATTATGAGTGCTCATTATGAACCTAGAGAAAATAATAATTTTGGGATTTATGTTTATCGATATGTGTTATTTTCAACTTTAAATATGTTTGGAAGATAATTCCCATATTGAAATTGAGTCGTTATAACTTTTCTCGGCCACTTTGATGTTGATCACATTGTATTTAATGTTTCTTATTTACTTTTTTTTTTATTTTTTATTTATTTAAAGCAGTCTTCAAGCATAGGAAAGATTTGGAATAGAGATAATTTTTGTAATGAAGGAGTACAATTTGAGGGAGTCACATGATTGTCAAACCAGTGATTCTCCTTTCATGTGTGTAAATTAGTGTGAGTACTATAGATAATCCTGCAGAGGAAATTAATTTTAGTTTGATTTTTCAATCTGGGTCGATTTAAAATTTAAATAAGTTTGGATGTTGATGTCCAAATTATAAGAGGGTCATGTGCAAGTGCTCTAATGATGACAATATTTTTAACACTATTTTAAATGCTTTCAATTTCTTGAGATAAGAATAATAGACTTATGCGCACAAGAAAAAATATTAAATGAAAATAGACCATTTTAAATTTTATAGTCAAGTATTAGTTGACTTCATTTGTAGTGCACATTCTTAACACGTGCCTTTTGCTAGCTTAGAAGAGTCAGAATACACCAAATGGGCTTTTTGTCTATTACAATTCTTAATATTCATCGGGCCAAAGAAACGTAAATAACATATTTTTATTTTAGATATCAAAATGCATGGTTTACATTTTCATTCCGAAAATGAAATGTTTCTCAGACAACACGTCATAGTTGAGGATGTATTACCTCCTATAAGGGCAATGCATCTCAGATTATCACACATTGCTCTTGAGCCAATACATCTAAACTGGGGATGTATTACCTCTAGAGAGAACAATGCATCCTCCAACTTGACACATGGACCCCAACATGGAAAATGCATCACGGACGACAATGTATTGCCCTCTGTGAGTGTAATGTGTCACCAGTTAAAATGTATTGCCCCGCGTTGAGGCTAATGAGCCTTGGCAGAAAATTTGTTGCCTTAGCAATGTGTCTCAGTACAAGATGCATTGCCTCCATGCCAAACATTTCAATCATGTTAAGGCACTAATCTATTTTGTATGTAGATCTATCATATATGTCCACCACCCATGGATCGAGATTGATGATTATGTTCTTTTATGATATCACTTGGATCTAGATATTGACTACTAACCCATGTCAAATAATTATGTATGCCAAAATAGGTTACTGAACAAAAACATACAATGATATAATTTAGTGAGGACTAGTGTTTTCTAACAGCTATAAACTTCTAACAGCTACGATTTTCTAACGAATTTTTTTACCGCTCCCCTTCTCGTGTTTTTTTATAAGAACCCCCTTCTTGTTCTGTATTTTCAAGCAAATATATTTTTCTCGCTCCTTTCTCCTATTCTATAACATTAATTTTTTATAATTTTGTAACCTTAGATTCTTAGGTATCATTCCTAATTAGTAATTTTATATCTATTTACCTTATATTTTTAGTATGTTTACAATTTTGCTTGACTTTAGTTGAAACTTCTAAATGTATTATATATATTCTATTTTATTATTTTAATCTCTTCATAGATGGCTCGCCAAAGAATATGGACATTTCATAAATCAGTGGAATTAATCCAGATAATGGTTGTAAAGTGTCAAGAGAGAGAAATGATCTCTATTAGAAGATGATTGGAATGACACACCAGACTCATTGTGTAATAAGATAGGATTTATGGTGATGAAATAACAAGAAAATTTCTAGTGGTAGTTATTTGAAGTAAATGTTTCGCATGTACGGGGAACTTCTTGAGCTACCTGGTTGGTATTTGTATCATACTAAACACAAAGAAATATCGGTCAATTTAAAAGTCAAAAGGCAGATAGATATATTACATCCAGAGATACATGAATTTGTACAATAAAGATGACCCTTTTATGAATCAATGGATCAAATATTGAATTAAATGTAGTAACACATTGTTTATTTATCTTGGTATGGTTAATGTTATAAATTTTATATTAGTTGATATATAGTATTTTTGAGTTATGTTCTTATTATCAAATAAGACCAACTATCACGAACTTCTTTTTGAAATAAGAATTATCTGATCTTTAGTTGTGTTTGGAACTATTGAAATTAATAACTTTATAATAACTGAACATAGCGTACTATAAAATTTACAAGACAATTAAGTGCTAACATACAAGTACAATAAATGTTAATATTGTACACATAAATACTAAGTGAACAATAATAAGAAATACTAGAAGAAAATTTAAAAAAAAAGCATTTTTTTTCTTACATGGAGACATATTGCCTATGTTGGAAACAACGTGTCATGGATGGAGACGTATTGCTCTCATGTAGAAGCAATATGTCTCAGGCCAGAAGGTATTAACCCATGTGAGGTAAATATGTTCCAATTGAAGACATTTTGCTCTCTCAGGAGAAAATATGCCATCAGACATGACGTATTGATCCAACTGGGGGCAAGACGTCTCAATTAAAGACACATTGCTCTTTTTAGAAACAATACCTTTCTGGACAAGACGTTTTTATGTCCCGATTGAAAACACACGGCTCTCAGAATAATAAAAAAATATGTCACCCGTTGAACCCCTCACATGGTTAGTACGTCCCGAACTGTGATGCATTGCTTATAAAACATGTCATTCTGGAAATTAAAATCCAAACCGTGCTATTGTATATTTAAAATAGCAAAATGTAATATTTGAATTGTTAACATATTCTTGAGTTCCCTCCAGCGGAAAGACAGAATACGGGAGATGAGGGCCGGTGCATCACGTAAAGTTGGGACGAAAGAGCGGACAATGGGCACTAGTAGGAGTAGAATAATCCCCCTTGTTTGTCGGTTTTTCTCTTCAACGTTGACGAACCCGATTGGTGTGGGATCGTGGGGAAGACGCTCACGAAGTGTAGAAATGTGGCTGAAATGAGAGTGGGCAACTTGGACGCCCGCCCTAGATCGTCGTCTTGTCTATTATTCGCGAGCTGGGTCATGGATGGCAGGAAGAATAATTAGAAGCGCACAGTACAAGCAAAGCATCCAGGGTCTCCGTCACGTTCGTCCTATTGCCGATCAACGAGAGCCGCAGTTGCTTGCCTGCGTGTCCGTTGCGGATGGAGACAGCGAGGCTGGTTGCGGTGTTGAGGGTTCGTACTGGATTTTAAAGCTAAGAACGTGGACAACGGAGGGACGGATGAGGGATGAATCAATGATTCATGCATGCATGCATGCATGCGAGTGGTAGGGCTGGTGTCCTCTGTAGTTGGGCGTGGAAGGTAGTTGGTTAAGGCCTAATTTGGTTGGATGTAAAACCAACCAAAAGTATGAAAACTAAAATAGGAAATTCAAAGCGATGAATTTGAACAGAAGCAATTTCGTTTGGTTTTAAGGAGATTGAACTTATACAGTTGGTTTGCACAAGTTTGGTTGGATGCGGATGACAAATTGTTAATATGAATCTGTCACAGAACGACCGGTGTTGTTTGTGAGAGAACAGCTGGGCTGAAGGCTGAGAGAGGCGCAATGCTCTCAGTAACAGTGACTGGAAGATTGGAAAAGAAACCGCGCCAGTTTCTGGTGCGGTCCGTTTCATACGTTTTTATTGGAGCCGAAAGTTACGGTGAAGTTTATTTCCGCACGGTGGGTTGCTGCTGCGTCCAACCAAACGAAAGAAAATGAAAAACTTAAACAGTTGTAACCGCACGAGTTCCTCCACGGCCCAACCAAACGAGCCCTAAGATGGTTTAATGGTTTTAAAGGTAAACAGATGTAGTGATCTGCAACGCACATGTCGCATATCATTATAAGGAGAGTTACATATTCCAAATAACGATAAATAAAAGAGAAAAGGTCGCAACTGCATGCTACTGGGCCTGCTAGCACATGTGCCAATAATGTTGCATAGACAACTAGCTTATCCGTCCAACTATCGCAGCTGACACTTTCTGCTCCATCACTCCCGGAGAAGGCAACACGTCACGCCAGAAGTCATCCCTCTGCTGTAGCGGCAACAGTTGCCACGATCTGATGTGGATGGCACGCCGTCATTCCTTCTGCCCCTACTATATCTGATTAGCATTTATATTAATTGATGGTATCAACCTTAGTATTTTTCAGTTTTCATTTTATTAACACTTATCATCGCTGCTCGTACCCCCTATTCTCCTACTGCTGCTGCTCCTACGACTTGATCATATCTACTTCTCATCCTCTCCTACAACTTGATCATATCTACTTCTCGTCCTCTCTTATGTTCCTCATCCTCTAGTGGCATCGATTCGATCTACTTTCCATCCGGTCTTATGTTGCTCTTGTTCGATGACTTCACAATAGCTGATGAACAACCAAATCAGTTGCTATAATCAGGAAGCTAATCCGATAATTGCATAGGATGCAGAGCAGGTTGATAGGTAATATTCCCTTAAAGGGTCGGTTCTAATTGAGCAAGAAAGGAAAATCCTTTGTCTAACGTGGAAGCCCGATGAGTCATTTTAGTGAGCTTTATATGTAAATTTAAAATTTATTTAAATTGTATAAGTGGTCATGGTGTGTGAACCTCTTCTATATGTGCATCTATATGTTAAACAACAACTTCCATAAGCTCCAAGGAGACAATCTCACACAACTAGAAGAGAATGAATGACATTTTGACATGCCATTGTATTTCCATGGCTCATTTCCCAAGACTTGAATACAATTTCCAAAATGACGACTTGTGCCACATATCACCACTGGTTTCAGCTATGTGTTTTACCCTTACTCATATACATTATAGGATCAACTTCCTGACAGCTCATCCATCTTAGTGCTACTCTAATCCGAGCAAGTTTAACCACACAGTTCTTAATGAAGAGTTTCTTAAAAAGGAGGTTCACTTTGGTGATATGGGTAGTCCAATCACTCATTCCTAAACCATTTTATCCAAGGCCTTAAATCATGTGATGTTACAATCTTCCCACCTTAAACTCTTGATGTCCTCATCAACGCTCAACTATATGGGCTCATGTGTTCTTTCTCATTTTAGTAAATAACCAGAATGATACATGAACATGCATCTTCCATTCACGACTACCAGTGCAAGTGAGGTTCCATCTCAACTCACTATAGATTACCTTTTCCAGCATACCTAGATCGCACAACTTAAGATTTTAGTGCCACATCACTACTACAGAAATAACCTTTGGTGTCGGTTATTTAAGGCATAAGGCGTCAGTTTCTAAGCGACACCCAAGTGGGTGCCGCTAAAATTCGACACCTTCAGTGTCGGTCCCCCAACCGACGCCATACCCCTTCCCACTACCAAAAACACACCAGCAAGGGGACTATCGACGTCAGTTCTTAAAGAAAACTGACACGATAACCTTTTTAAAAACATCAGTTATTAAGTAACAACCAACGCCATACCCCTTCCCGCCACCAAAAAGGCGCCAGCAAGGGCATCATCAACGTCAGCTTTATATAGGTAACTGACGCCATATCCAAAGCCACAACGGCTGTGCTACCCAACACCGTTGTGGTACCTAATCAGAATCTAATAATAACTGACACCATCGGCGTCGGTTTGTATACTAATAATCGATGTCATATCCCCTGCCACCACGGCCGTGGTACCTGGACACAATAGGCGTCAGGTTTACAGATAACCGACGCCAGAAGGGGATAAAGATGTCGGTTTTACACTAACAACCAATGCCTATGTGTTTTGTTGTCAGTTTTACACAAATAACTGACGCCTATGTTCTGATTTTTTTTCTTATTAGTTTGCAGCCCTGCTGTATGGTTGGTCAGCAGGATGCAGAACCTGCAGTTCAGTTATGAACTGTAGGTTTACAACATCCATTGATATCGCCGTCTGCAAAATTAACAAGATAGACAATATTATATATTTATTATGTGATTCACGCACATGTATAAGCACATTTAATTTATATTATTTTTCATCACACACATGTAGAAACCAGTAGTTCTGTTTCAAATTTCCTCCATTTTTACACACATTTAGCAACCTACAGTTCCATTCATTTCATCTCTTTTCACATTCAGACACATGTAGACACATTCATGTATTGATCATCTTCACATTCACACATATGGCAATTCGTAAAAATTCATTAACATTCACATAAAAATAATTATGAGAACAAAGTTTAGAAATATTATTCTGTATTCATCATCATCATTATCCCAATTATATTTAAAAATTTCCACTACTTGTAGGGCTTCTGCCCATTGTTCTCTTACATCATTTAACCCATCCATCGTATAGGGAGTATGTACATCTAATAACTGTTCATCTGTAGTGAAGTCAGTTTTAAACACTTGCAAAGAGAATGATGTATATATATAATTAATAATATATAATAAGATTGATATATTTCATATTATCTAATGAGACTACATATAATACTTGATGTATGGTATCGATTTCCATTGTGGCATGTTCAATAATTATGTTCATAAATCGCATCACATAGTATCCACATGCCCAACCGTTGTCTTGTGTAGTACACTATAAATTGAAACATACAAAATATTCAAAAATACAAATAAGCACAGTTCATATAAATAATATATACATTGGAGTCGGGAAATTACTTTCACATTCTGCCAAGTTAGTGACTGGCTCTTTTTCTTGGGGATCTTTCCTCTAGCTTTGGCGTACTGTTGTAAATCCCTAAATGTTAATGTAACACATTAAATTGCATGATTTAATAGTAATGTAATAACATATGTTAACGAATATAAAAATATGAAATATTTCTCATAGGAATAATGACCTTTTCATTGTGTGTCCATACATATTCAATTCCTTCCCCGCAGGATCTAGATAATAGACAGTGAACGTCTCAGGGATAATAACTAGTAACTCACAATGCTTACCATTAGAGGTAAGAAAGTTATAAATTAATAACTCAAAAGTCACAAAAAAATATAATTTTCTTAAGTCCAAATTATAAGCAAAGTAAACTTACCCGACATTGAATGGAGCTATTATCACTGTCTTCTTATTTTTACCAAAATATTTCAAAACATCACAGCAGTATGAAGTAACTGACCTAGGGTTTTTAACTACAAGACTAATCAAAGATGGAACCAAAAATCCCACATGGAGAAATAAAAAAGTTGTACATATTGTGCGTAAGTGGCTGCAAAACATGTATTACGTATGCATTAATATATAAGAAACCAGATCACCATATATAAAACAAGGTATAAGGATGTATAAACAAGATCTCACCATATCCATAGTTCTATCATAGATGTGTTCAACCAATCATAATGAAACAACTCCAAAATATCTTGTATAAATATTTTGTTATCGTATGATTGACATGTATTAATATGTATGCAAAACTTGTATTACGTATGCATTAATATGTATGTAAAACTTGTATAAATAGATTATTATCGTATGATTTACCTACAACTTCCTCTGAAATAGTAACATTTATAGGGTGATTTGGATCATGTTCGCCTATCCAATCTGACATACCCCTACAATTAGGACCTAATGAGGCATGTAGGTCCTTTGAAAGCCAACTTGATACTTCAGGAGGTGGAGGTGGAGGTGGAGGTGGAGGTGGAGGCCGAGATGTAGCGGGTGTCTTCCTTTTGACCTGTATATATAATTTTATATCAATTGACTCATATATATGTACACACTAACAAATTAACGTAATGTAAGTTTAGCATACAATATTAGTATAGACGACATCCACTTTGGGCCACAATATCACTTCGTCTTCTGCCTCACCAAGCGTTTCAGAATCTGGGTGGGCATATGGCAATGTAAGATCCCTCCATTTGAGGACTACACTTATCGGGCTCACACGAACCGCATCATCTGGTATTGGAGTCCCATGAAACATTTCCCCTGGAAGGGGTGGGTAAGTCGACACCTCTACAATGACATATTCTTGACTTTTTAGACGCCATGACTTCAACCCCTACAAATTTACGTAAAGAATGTTATATGCATATATACACAAACTCTCAACCTCTGCAAAGACTATCTACTATGTTATAAAAATACTTACAGAGGATGTGCTAAGTGGTGGGTCTATAGGATTACTCCCAACCTCTACAGTAGGAGTAATAGAAGCGCGGCACATCAAGGTACCGTCTGAGTGGTTGTCTAAGACGCATGCTACTTCATCATTGCTTCTTGGACTTTCATCTCAATTAATTCATCTACCTATACATGGATAAAAGAAATGCTAGCTATCGATTATTGAATTCCCTTTCGCAATAACATTCTAAAAAAAGAATATGTTACCTCAACTTGTGAAAGTCCCGCTTTTGGGATAGGTTTGCGCTGGGATGGCCCAAAGAATGCTTTGATGTCCACACTAGTGCTTGCACTCCTAGCACGTCCAGGATGCTCAGGGTTACCTAGAGAAACTATCAATTCATCCCTTATGCCCTCAGGGATGAACTTGCCTTCCTTCCTCTTCTCGTGTAGCTCCCGCTAATCGCCATCAATAGAAATTGGTAAGTAAACAAAACAATAATCAATATCGATCGATTTCTCTAAGAGTTGAATTTTACCATTTTTTTAGTCGCCTCAGCAGTTGCCGACTTCGTTATATCTCCCTTCTTGTTTTACCTCCCAGCTATCCACATAGCATGGTGAGGTAGAGGTGCGTGACCAATAGTAGAGGACTCCTGAGTAGTAGTAGACTGAGTAATAGACTGAGCAGTATACTCAGCCTGTAGTCTTTGGCGAACACCTACATAGCTTCTTGACCCATTTTATGGTCATGCACATTCAATGCATGCCTTGCTCTTTGAGCATCACTGATAGCCTTGTTAGTCAGCAAATTTATTTGGTTAGTAACACTAAAGGTTAATCTTGAATAGGTGAATACATAAGAGCGTATATTAATTAAATTGGGAGTGGTGCTTAATACCTTGAATTCATCCATTTTCCTTTGGGTAACAAACTCCTCCTAGTATTTGGGGTCTAGGTAGTTCCATTGATTAGGGGCTGCCTTCTTCCTAAATTTATTTTTTAAAGAGAATACAAACAAAAATTATTAGTGTAGAGTTAGTCAAAAAGTGATCAATGTCTAGAATTGGAAATCAATCAAGAACCTCTTCTCAGCATCGCATATGTAATCTCGGGTGAGATTTGTCCTATAGTTCCTTAGGACCCTCCCAAAGCGTTGCATCACGCATTTATGATGTAGCTTTTCATCCAGATCAAATATACTCTACAAAATAGAATTGATATTAACTAGTATCCTAAAAATTAGTAATCTATAAAAATAGAATTGCAAATAATGATAACTCATGCATCGTTCCTTCCAGATTAAGTCTTTCTTCCCCTTAGGAACTCTATGCCAGGATTCAATAAATAGGACTACAATAGCTGCGTGTAAGAACCCCAAGATATGAAATAAATGAGTTGCGGTTCACTCCAACTGGATTTCCTACATGATCAAAATCCACAGCCAGTTTGGGTCCATTACCCCTTTGTTGTAGTAACTTGTTCATCATTGTGATGCCCCTCACTTTCTCAAAAAAAAATTCCTACTCATCAAGTTCCCCAATTTCTTCAGGGGGTACATCACCAACCTAAAATTTGATAAAAAAAACACTTACATGATATAACTATAAATGTGAGATGGGATATATTTTTAAAACTTACATTGTGAGGCAGCGCATTGACGTCCCCACCCTCACGGTAATCATCAGCACGGTCATCATATGAATTCTTAGCCATCTGAAAGTTCACATTCAGATTGTAAAGTTCACATTGTAAAGTAATTCACATTGTAAAGTGATATTAGGTGTTCAAGAACAGTTCCAAACCGGGGACTATCCAAGATTTACTCCTAATGAGTAAATCTTGGATGGGTTTCTAGGCCAAAAAATGCATGTGTTGTCATTCTTATATATAATAAATGTGTACCACATATCCCATTCTTGAACACCTAATCTCACTAGTAAGTGTATAATGTGTTTTGGGTTTTCAAGAAAATTTCGGCAACATTTCCATGCTACAAAAAATTTCTTGAAAACCCAATACACATTATACACTTACATCCTAAGTGAGATTAGGTGTTCAAGAACAGCCCCAAACCGGGGACTATCCAAGATTTACTCCTAATGAGTAAATCTTGGACGGGTTTCTAGGCCAACAAATACATGTTTGTTGTCATTCTTATGCCTACAATCCTAGTTTCATCATTCATATCCTAAGTTTTGTGTAACATCATTTAATCATGCTTGTTAGTGTATAATAATCAGTAAATAAACCATGATTCCATATATCAAAGATATAAATCAAAATGGAGCCTAATGGAACATTGGGAGAGTGAAAATATTATACCTCACTTGAAGGCTGAAGAAGAAATATATGCAAATCAACAACAAGTCAACAACACCTGCAACAACACAAATGTGCGATTCAATTTTGTTATAATGTATTAATTAGGGGTCAATCTTGAAGTTTTAACTAGAGCTTCATATATCAACATACATACTAGGTCACATAATCATTAAAGAAATAGAAGATCCACATGTGAGTTAAGTTTGAGACATCAATGTATCTTTAACATGCATGTTTCAAGGTTCAAAGCACATAATCAAATCAAATTAGGATGCTAGAATGGACAAGTTTGAATCTTATTTCAACATGCATCAAAATTTACTATATGCAAGCACAAGATTTGTTCATATCCTAGGTTGATTTACAATAGCAACATCTAAATAAGTAAACCCAAAGCATTAGATAAATAAATATAATTAGTAGATAAACAAATACAAAGCAATAGATAAAAAAAGTACAACTCAGTTGATAAACAAATATAAATCATTAGATGATTAAATAATTTTAAAAAGTAGATGAACAAATACAAAGCCCTAAATTTAAATAATGTGATGAATAAAAAATCATTAGATGAACGAATGAGTAGATAAGTAAATACAAATCAATATTTAAGTAAATATAAATTAACACATAAGTAAATACAAATCAATAGATAAGTAAATACAAATCCGTAGATAAGTAAATACAAATTAGTAGATATATAAATTCAAATAAGTAGATAAGTAAATTCAAATCAGTAGATAAGTAAACACAAATCAGTAGAAGTAAATATGAATCAGTAGATAAGTAAATACAAATCAGTATATAAGTAGATACAAATCAGTAGATAAGTAAATACTAATCAGTTGATCAAAATCAGCAACTTAGGACAAAATCCATCACTAAAGTCCCAAACTCAACATATATGCACAATTAGCATCAAATATAGGATAAAAGGGTATATTAGAACCCTAATGTACTCAAACATGTATAATATCCAACCCATTGCCCGCACCCTAAAGGTAGGGGTCCAGGAGTAGGAGAAAGGAGAAAGAAGAGGAGGAAGAAGGGTACCAGGAGCAGCGAGCGGGTGGCCAAAGCAGCAAGCAGGAGAGCGGGCGGCGGTGGTGAGTGGGCGACGGCGGTGAGCGGGTGACCAGGAGCAGGAGCCGGAGCAGTAAGCAGGAGAGCTAGTAGGTGGTCGGAGCAGTGAGTAGCGGTGGAGGCGGCAAGGAGAGGAGCAGTGAGCGGTGGCAGTGGTGGCGAGTAGAGGAGCAGTGAGCGACGATGAGCAAAAGAGCAACGAGCAGTGACGAGCAGGAAATCACTGGACCTAACCTCAATTGGAAATGAAACAAAGAAAGGGGAAGAGTCTGGCTCGTGCGGGTGTTATTAAGTTAACCATCAGTGTGGGCTCTGATCTCCAAAACACAAGATAAACATAGCGGAAGCGATTCGATTAACAGTGGAATGCAAAAAATCACGAGAAATTAAAACTTTTCGAAAACGAGATCTCAAAAACCTGAAACTCCTTTTATAAAAGTAAGATGAACTGTTTACATCTCTGATAAATAACTTCTCGAGTGATTATATATGTCATGATACAAAATCTCAAGACTTCAAAATTCTCAGATCAAAAAACTCCTAGGACCTGAGTGTACAGAGACGACATAAGACTATTCTGACTACAAGACTAGACAGCACAGTGTTTCCACCTAAAATCACTGCTTCTCCTGGTTTTGCCACTGCTGCTGCTGTCCACCTACAGATCGGTTCCTTCGACCTCAACGTCCACCTAAAGGTAGAAATCTACGGGGTGAGACAATTTTAAATAATTGTCCCAGCGAGAGTTATAACTCTCCTCCAGAAACTTTGTTAAAAGCAATCAAAGGAAAATCATGAGCAGGTAACTTTAGATTATTCACAGCAGGCTTGATAACAATTACTCATCTTTATTAAGGAATATGAAGAACATGTATACTAATACTTGAACATGATATTAAATGCAAGCAATGTAATATCAATCAATGTTCCTCGTAGTTCAATCTAAACAGTTATGCTACGCGGTTGATTATGTTTTACAAACATCATTATGCCCTGCGGAGATGAGGTATACCGCTCATACTCCAACCGATCACTAGTAAGTCGCATCGGTATCATACTAGGTCATTGAAAGAGCCGGATTCTCATGACCTTCAACTACCTCAGTCAGAATGAGGATAAACATGCAGGACATCTAGTGTCAATGCTAATATAGCTCACCAGGGTATTCTGGTACTTCGCTATTAGAGTCACAGTGGCATTCTGCACTCTCTTTGCTATCGAAAGATTTCATGTTTATCTCTCATCGATGTGGTATAAAAGATTCCTTTGGGAGAATAGTGTTACATCATCCCGGTATAAGCATATAGTGAAGGGTTGATGGATTAAGATACATCCACATCAACTCCTACACTAGGATGTAAGGATATACACATCCATATTCCCCCACATACTCTAAAGTATGTGATCCAGGAGTTCCCTTTGGAAAACCTGTTTCACCATCATTTAAACTCTGACAATGATGGATCTATGATCAGGGCTCTACATGGTATGATTATACTTGGTTATTAGGTACATTTCAGTATTCTTTTAGCATCATATAGGTTTCCAAACATTCAAGTACTAAACATGGCTATAACAGAAGAATACTAAATGTAACAAGTATTACTCATATCGGTTATTAGATGGATATCAATTCTTAATCATCTTATCACTATGATTCAGGAACATGGGTGCTCACACCCTTATCTCATCATAACACTTGCTATCAAGTGACATGTCAGCATCAAGTCATCTATTAGCATGACCTTGATGTCATTCATGGCCCTTAAGGCATATCAGTTTCATATGATGCCATTTGCATCTAGGCAACATAGTTGTTTCTGTTCATAAGCTATTAACATGCTTTCAATGAATATGATGTCATGATCCTTACATGGATATGATTATTCTCTTATAAGAACCTGCATGATTAAATCAATTAATAATAATCAACAATTCATAGACAGATCAACAGTCAATAAGACAGAATTAACCCTTCAATTCAAAGGTTATACTTTTATGTCCTTACAAAGGGTAAGATTCCCTTGTTTACATCATTTAGGGTTATTCACCCCTTTCATCATGATTGGGAATAATAATTCCTCATCTCATATCTTGATCATAGAATTCATGCTTAAAGGAATAACATGAGTTTAGAGTTTATTGTTCATTTCAACATATTACTATGAACTGGGGTTTACTATTCACATTACTCATGATTACCCTAGAATTAGGGTTTACTATTCACATTACTCATGATTACCCTAGAATTAGGGTTTACTATTCACATTACTCATGATTACCCTAGAATTAGGGTTTACTATTCACATTATTCATGATTACCCTAGAATTAGGGTTTACTATTCACATTATTCATGATTACCCTAGAATTAGGGTTTTACTATTCACTTCATAGTGAAATGAGCTCATAGCATCATCATGAATGAGAAACATCATCATTGATGCTTTCAAATTAGGTTAAGACTCATCAATTATCTTAATTAGGGTTTTCATGATCTCTCATAAGTGGATCATACGCTAATCCTGCATATTCATATACATTGAAGGTACTTTATTTGAGTTTTAACCATAAATGGTACTTTCTCTCTCTCCTTACTAATGGATGGTGATTACATCACTCTAGATAGGGTTGGGTTAAGTCCTTATTGATTAACATAAACCAAATCACCACTATCATGTCATTAGGGTTTACATAAAACAAGGTATCCTTTAATTGAACCCATTTAAGTTGAAATGAGTGTGAACCCATTTGAGTTTAAACGAGTGTGAACCCATTTGAGTTGAAACGGGTGTGAACCCATTTGAGTTGAAACGGGTGTGAACCCATTTGAGTTGAAACGAGTGTGAACCCATTTGAGTTGAAACGAGTGTGAACCCATTTGAGTTGAAATGGGTGTGAACCCATTTGAGTTGAAACGAGTGTGAACCCATTTGAGTTGAAATGAGTGTGAACCCATTTGAGTTGAAATGAGTGTGAACCCATTTGAGTTGAAACGGGTGTGAACCCATTTGAGTTGAAACAGGTGTGAACCCATTTGAGTTGAAACGAGTGTGAACCCATTTGAGTTGAAACGAGTGTGAACCCATTTGAGTTGAAACGGGTGTGAACCCATTTGAGTTGAAACGGGTGTGAACCCATTTGAGTTGAAACAAGTGTGGACCCATTTGAGTTGAAACGGGTGTGAACCCATTTGAGTTGAAACGGGTGTGAACCCATTTGAGTTGAAACAGGTGTGAACCCATTTGAGTTGAAACGAGCGTGAACCCATTTGAGTTGAAACGGGTGTGAACCCATTTGAGTTGAAACAGGTGTGAACCCATTTGAGTTGAAACGGGTGTGAACCCATTTGAGTTGAAACGGGTGTGAACCCATTTTAGGCATTGGTTTCTTATTAAGGAACCGACGCTAAATTAAAAGTGTTATCCGTGTCTGGCCGCTCTTCACATATAGATGTAAGTTTGTGTATTCAACCGACGTTGTAGGGTTTAGGCTTCGGTTTCTTGTATACAACTGACGCCTGTAAATGTGATGTTATAAGCCATTTCTATAGTAGTGCATACCGATGTAGGCCCCACTTACTAGAAGGGAGCTAGCTCTTACCATTTACAAGCCTAGGCCTACCACCTAAGGCTCTGATAGATTATGAGAATAAAGAATGGTCCCACAAGACACCAATAACCTTAGCTACACGCTTGATCCTCACTTGTGCATAGTTAAAAATCAACTTCCCTACATGCCATCTATCCTAGTAGTACTTTGTGTAAGGCACCTAACCTTTCTTAATTCATAAAAATGATTATCTTTCCTAATTGGGTGTTTTGTTTTATAATTTAAGTTTACATTATGATATAATACTAGTTTTCAAAGCCGTGTTTCAAATTTGAGCCTATTCCAACCTCGTTTGCTCAAGCTATCCAATTTTATTGACTTTTGTAGGTTCATACATAAGTTTTCCTTTTCTTGGGGTCTAACATATGGAGATTTTGTCACGTAGTGATCTCTATAATTTGATAAAATTATCTTATTTGAATATTGTTGGACCTTGTTACATAAAGTTACCAATACCTTATATTACTTTTGTGTGGAAGTGGTGGTAAGTGCACCTATGGATGCTTCTTAGCTTCATTAATTAACTGAAGGTTATTCTGTATATTTAATAATTGAATATTCACAATCGAAGGTTGTTTTCATGTTCAACAACTGAAGGTTATTCTAGGTGTGACAATCAATGGTTGTTATAGGTGTGCCAAATAAATGTCGTTCTGGGTGTCACAACTGAAGGTTATTCTGCATACTCAGAAACCAATGGAAGTTCTAAGCATTCATAAATCAATGGGTTTTGTATATGGTTGTAAACTAATGACTTTTCTAGATGGTTGTAGACCAATGGAGGTTCTAGATATATAAACCAATGGGAAATGTGCCCCATTAAATGATGGAAATGCTACTTTAGACCCCTTGACTTCTCTTGCTTCCATTCTAGCTATAAATATACCTCCTCACTCTCTTCAAATGAACTTTTTACCCAAACTCATTACTTGTTCTAGAGACCAACAAGAAACCATAAGTAGATGATTGGATGTCCTCTAAAAGATGAAATCTTGAAAGATTGTGGATGCATGTGTTGCAAGCTAGCATTGGATCTAGCTCTTCTACAATGAATTTAAGCTTCTTTCTATGTTTCTTTCTTTGTGCACGTAAGATCTTCTATCCAAACCTTTTTTCTTACTGCTTCCCTCTTCTCTCCTTTTCCATGAATAGAAATCATGGTAATTCTAGATGGAAACTCATGCACATGGTTAAAGAATCCTCTTTTCTTCTATCTTCTCCTTAGACACCCCTAGTTCTTGAATATATGAGCTTTTTTGGATATTTTGGAGGATAAAGCTCACGTCTTTGCTTCTAATTTTCATGATTTTTGCTATTTGGAAATTTTTCTTCACCTTTGAGGTGAGTGATGTAATCTTTGATGCATTTCTTAGCTACTTATGATAAGATAATTTTAATCTTGCTCTATAAATCTGAAATAGGCTAAAAGATGATTGTTGTTTTACACGAGCAAAGATGGTAATACAAATTGTTAACTCTCTCTTAGGCCCTATGTATGTTTTATTTTATACTTCTAGTGTTTCCTAAAGCATGAAATCAATGACGTTCGAAATACAAGTGTAAAGTCTCTTTAAAATGTCATATTTATGGTGTTTTTGTACTTAATAAGAGGGAATCTAACCGTTGTTTTGATCCTTGTTATATGATAGTCATTCCCTCTAAATTATATAGCCCTTTTAAACTTTCTTGGTACGAAATAATGATTGGAAAAAATTATATTAAGGAAGCTTGTTCATCCATGCTAGGTTTGGAACTAATGTTTACCTAATTCTTAGAAATAGCATAACATTCACATCTATCAGAGTCTTAAGCTGATTTTTTTTGTCACCTAAAAGTGTTCCTCTTTTTTCTCATTTTAAAAAGATGGTAACAAATTAACATAAGAATAAGAGAGAATTTGAGGTGATTCCTTGTAAAAAGGGTAGTTACACAGGACTACAAGAGGAAAGTTATACAAAAGGTAGTACAGAGTAGAAAAAGAAATAGAAAACCCTCCAAAGAAAGCATAAAAATCATCTCAATGAAGACCTAGGAGAGGCATCAAACATATAGAGATCAATTGAGAATTGTTTCTATATACAATAACCTTTCCAAAGAGCATATATCATCTATGTAACATGGGACTTCAAAAAAGAAAAGGAGCAAATGTATATCATCTTATCATATCTGTATAAGTTAAGATAAAAGAAGAAGATCATCTCTGCCATGTAGGAGTCTCATATATGTATTTGAGAGACAATTGTTCTTTGAAGTTGAGAAAAATGATCACAAAGAAGCAATTATATGTGGAGTAGTAAAAACACCATATCAGAAGAAGAAGCAAATCCACAAGACACTAAAAAGAGCAAACTTCAATAATAGGAGAAAAAATAGAGTAACAGAGGAACATGACCAGCCATAACCAAGAAATCAGATGGGTTGAAGAACTAGCACATCATTCTTCATAATGTTCTAGAGGGGTCAAAGTTTTTGTAGATATTTTCATGCATTGTTCTATTTCTTTCAAATCAGACATGATAAAAGACATATAAACAGACATGTTTCAATCTCTCATTTTTATGGAAATAAATCAAACTAGTATTTCAACACCTCATAATAGAAACCTTCAAATTGAGAAGTTCACATATAGACAAAGAAAAATCACTATTACAGAGAATATGAGATGAATCTTTGTAACCTCCTTTGCATAGAAAAAAAATGGATGCAAGGGAAACACCTCTTCTTCAAGCATGATCTGAAGTTGGCAACTTGTTATGATCTAAGATGAAATTTCATGTTATACCTTATTTATGCCTTGTTAAGTACTCCCCAAAATTTTAGATTCTAATCAGATTCCTATGTGGATTTATCACGGTTATGGTGTAAATGATATATTGGTCTTTAATGTGCCCAAGTTTGAGGCTTGGTCATGTTAATGGTCATGGATGGATAAATATACCATGATGAAGTTATATGGAATTGATTTATACAGTTTATATCAGTCAAATTGTGATCGATTACTTATTTTACAAGAATTGTTAGGAGCTTGTATATAGCTTGATTGATGCAGTCAAAAATACCTAATTGGCTTAATGAATCAAGGGTAACCTTAGCCGTGTATTGCCATGTGACTGTAGAACTATCTCAATGTTAGAACATGCTACATAGTGATATGAGTGATCCCAAGGGAGCTCAAAGTCATATATTGCTTATTACACACAAATGTGGAGAGGGTCTATCTATGTCATCTTGATCTCAAGGTTATAGAGACCACTTGAGTGCATGTCTTAGATTTTTATGTGATAGAGAGTAGATTTAGTCATAACTCTAATTTTAGGGTTGATACTTTGGTTTTGGTGTTGTCTTTTGTGTGCCCTGGACGAATGTTGTTTGGTTTTAGTAGGTTGGATCATTGGTTCACATTAATTTGTCACTTGTAATGACTGGGGGAAGACATGTTTAGGATTTTGGTCATCCTAGAACTTATAGGAGACTGGTTGAAACTTCACAGTGGGCATCTAGTAGTTTGAGTGGTACATCTCAAGCTACCTAAGGATTAATAAAATATGTAACCCAGTCTTGTAGTATATCTATTAGGATTGATTGGGGAAATATATTGGATGATAACTATTAGTTTTGTCTTCTTACTATTATCATTTGTGGTTCATATCCTTACATGTTCATTTATATATACATGTACTTCTACTTTTACATGTTTATTTAATAGATTTTGATTAGTTATCTAACATGTTATAATATTCTCTTTAACTATTTTAATTACATAACATGTTAGTTAGCACTAAATGTTATTAGATGTTATATCATATTGTTGGGACTTGGGGTCTCACCTCATGGGTATCCACAACTTTTTAGGTGATCAACATCTTAGACAGACTTGTAGTGGTGAGGAAGCTCAGTTTGAAGATTTTTAGAGATAATATATTAGTGTGTTAGTTGTTAGAGTTCTAGAGTAATCTCTATATGCTGAAGTCCTACAATAGGCATTTCAATATAATTTATATTGACTCGGATTTTTATTTGTATGTCTTGAATAATGTAAATGTTTTTACTATATGGAAGATACATTTTGTATATAGGGTATGGATGAGGCCTTGGATTATCATGTCAAGATGCTTGGTTTTTTTAATTCAGTACCTTCTTGATAATTTGGTTAATTATTGTTCGATTGACATTTTGGTTTTTAGTTTTTTTGTTTGGTTTGGTGGGTTGTCACAATTTAGTTGGTATTTGAGCTTTAGGTTCATTGAGTCTACAAGGACATAGAACTTATGTTATGACCCACACCAAAGTTAACTAATAAGTATGATGATCATAATATTAATAAGTTAATTAAATTAATTAAGTTGGGTTAAGTACACACAAATACAATTAGTGCTCTGACCAGTTGTGACAAGCTAATAAGCATAATTTCTTGCTTCGAGGTTGTAGTGGATTCCGTGCTTGAAGTTTTCCAAAAAGAATCGTTCGATTTGGACCTTTGAGGCAAGCGTTATGACGTTTTCATGTTCCTTTGGACTTGGTTGTAATTTTTCTAGTATTTGGCTAATTCTTTTCCTTACCCCCTTTTATTTGGTCGACTATTTTTTTCTCCCTTATCTTCTTCTTCATGTGAACGATTCACAGAGCCACAAAAGCGGCGCACAACAAGCAGGCCGATCAGAGAAGGGGCGACCTTGGGGCGAATCCTTGAGCCCTAGAGCTCCGATCCAGCAACAACCTCCTTTCACCTCCTTCTTTCCTCCTCATCTTGCCCCAGGGCGGCGCCCCACCTGCAGCTTGACCTGCTGCATAGAGCAGCGCCGGCCAGCAGCCATAGCAGCCAGGGGCAGCTGGGGGCAAGCTAGCAGCACCAAGATCGCCGCCTGACTTCGGCCAAGAGCCTAGTGCACGAAACCATAGCTTCCCGCTTCCATTACGCCACCTGTACCTCAACCTAACAAGGGCAGCGCCCATCTAATAGCAGCAGCAGCCGCTGCAAGAAGCAACGACCAGGAGTACGATTGGGCGCGGCCAACACCCAAAATCGATGCCTTTCAGCTCGGCTAAAAGGTCCGTGCTAGAATCCGCAACCCTAGCCTCAATTTAGCACTTAACCAAGCTCCTTCCTCCACCTGTGGGTGAGCAAAGCACCTGCTGCTTTCAGCAGGTCTGAGCTGGGACCATTCCGGGAAAAGAACAGCATCAAATCAACCGCTTTGAGTTCGTCCTAGAGATCCAAACCGGATTCCTCAGCTTCCTGTCCCCAATCAGCAATTCAGGATGCTTGATTCCAACCTGTACGTGTGAGCATGGTACTGCTGGATTACTGTAGGTTCAAATTGGGGCTATTCCCGTCGAATCCGGACCTCCCGAACCACACAACTTCTGTGAATAGGAGTTCACTCATTTATCACCATTTAACTCTATTGTTTGGAAATTTTCGATAAACTGTGCATTTTTTTCACTAATAACTGCTGTTATCAGGCTTTTGGACACTATTTCTTTTGGACACTATTTGGCGTTACCCGAATTTTGTTTCATAAACTGCTTCCTTATGCCTTTATATGATCTAGTTTAGCATCTGATCAGTGTGGATTAGATCAGTGATTTTATATGGTTCGTCGGAACCTAAATTGCTTAGTGTAAATGCTAATATCATTAATACGTGGGCTGAGAATACTACAGGTTGGGTATAACCCGAGCAATATAGACAATGATGCTTTTTACGAATGATTTGGTGCGTGTGAAGTAAATTATTCTGATTATTTCAATTTGCTATGCAAATATTCAAAGTTAGTATGCATATGCCAAAGTGATATGAGTTGGTTACCTATGAGTTAGTAAATGTGTCCGTACGTTCGGTATAAGAATTTCTCAGTAATCACCATAATTTGAGTTACTGATGACAGTTCTAGAAAGACAATGTATTGTGGTTTGATCTAAAATCAGTAGATGTGGTATCATAGAGAAACCAGAGTTCAGAACAAGAACATGAGTTATGTATTTCAGATTAAAGTGTTCTATAATAATAAAATGATAGACTTAGGTGCCCTGACACCGTAGAACCCCTTCGACAGGTCTGCACCTTAGGGGTGAAACGATCAACCCTGGGGATACGTCCAGGTGGTCGGAGACTCATGTCCAACACTTACCGGATGTCTCGGTGATACGAGGGCTGAGAGGTAGGGTCCCGATCAACCCTGGGGATACGCCCAGGTGGTCGGAGACTCGAGGTAGTGTCCCAATCAACCCTGGGGATACGCCCAGGAGGTCGAAGACGTGTCCCGATCAACCCTGGGGATACGGCCAGGTGGTTGGAGACTTAGAGACCATCCGCCTGTGTACTCAGCTAGAAGGAGGAGTCTAGCGTGCACCCATTTGTGAGTCTCGTGAGGTCGGAGAGCCTGTGGAACCTGTAGCAGACCAGGACAAAAAGTCAGACTTAGCATTTCCCGGGTGTGTCGCTAAGTCTTGTACGGTGGGATCGTAGTTCACTACGAGTCTTCATATGTAGAGTACACTGCATATGATCAGGGCATAAGATAAAATATGTTTATATAGGTTCACAAAGTTGTTATAAGTTAAATAATTAAGAAAGATATGAGTTAGCTTCACAACAGTTGTTCTTTAAGTAGAATTTTAGTATTTTCTGTTAATTAATTGCATTTACAGCTTTGCATCAATTATTATTATAATGAAATGTTGACATCTTCTGTTATTTAAATTAAACTGCTTAGATCTTCTCAGTGTATTACTTCTTGTATATTATTCTAAATAATAAAATCAAATGAGTTTTCTTGTGATGGTTGGGTGAAATTCTATTCACTGAGCCAGTAGCTCACCAACCTACTGAAACATTTTTCAGGTCAGTATCAGCATGTGGAAGCTGAAGGATCGTATCACCCAGATGTTTGTCTAGAGGTCTCTTAGTCCTTTCCCCTCGGTCCTTGGGACATGTGTGTGGTGGGTTAGGGAGAGAATATGGTGAAACATGTAGCTAGTTGTCAATATTTTGTTGTGTTTTATATTCTGCATGAGAAATGTAATATGTCATGTAAGCTTGTTTTCCTTCCTAGTAAGGTTAATGGAAAGTCGCTTCTGCAGTTTTATTATAATTCAATGCTATTTAAGTCTTTTAGTTTTCCTTTAAGTTAATCTAAGTGATCAAGAAAAGAAAAAGTTAAGGGTGGTTTACCGAGTGTGACTCCCCGGTCCTCGGGGTCATTAGAGATGGCACGGGGGTCGGGGCATCACAGCAACTTTGGTATCAGAGCATAGGTTAAGTACACGGTTACTCTAAGTCAAGGTCAGGGGACGACAAGAGACCAATAGGATTAGGACTTAGGAGTCTCCCTTCTAACTGCAACTTTCTAATAGGAAGTGTTCAGTTATACTATTGCATATGGCAGGAAGATGACGTGGTCTCGAGAACCAAGTAGAGAGCTTAGGTTGAGTCGTCAGGGATTATTAGGATCAAAAGATAGAGTTATAAGTGAAATAGATAGGAAGTGATGTGACTTTATCTCTGGGAGGTCTGAGTATTTAGATACCCTGGTCAGGTATCTGAGTATTTAGATTGACCAGTATCAAGCTACTCTGTCCATTCTTCTCTGGATACCCTGGCCAGGTATGTAGAGGAAGGATGGGCTAGAGAGAAACCCTAGAAATCTTAGGGTTAAGAAATTGGAAATTAATGTAGGAATAAGAGATTAAACATAGGATGTGATACAACTCTTGCTTTATATTGCTTATTTGATTGAAAATCACTAGAAATGCCCTTATATGTATGAATTAAATTTTCAATTTGTAGAATAAATATGATTCTTTTATATGGTTGTGTGTCATGAAGTGATTTATTTATTGTTTTTATTCTTTGTATTAAGTAGACCAGAAGTTATGTTTAAATGAGTTTGCCCTAAGTGGATATTCTTTTCACATGTTTGAGATTAATAGGAGTTGGTTAATCCTGAGTAGCTCTTGGCTTTAGGACTACAGGTTCGGCCTAGTCCGGCTGGCAGGATGCGTTACTGGGATCTAATGACTCCTATTAAAATATAATAAAAGTAGACTCTGGATAATTTAGACTCGAATCATAGTGAGAATGTATACAGTAGGATGTTGAGATATAAGGGAAAGATTAGAACAACTAAGAATCAGTTGGAGCTGATATCGGAGGCTCAACGTTGGAACCTCATATGGGCAATCCTTAATTGGAAATAAAGGAACACGATATAATGTTCAAATTAAATTTAATGATTAGTAATATAAGAACTCTAAATATGAGAATATGGAAAATATATGAGAAAAGTATGTAAGGACTAAGATAGTAAGAATCAACCATGGAATGGATCATGTAATAAAGTAAATATACTTTTATGTACCTCAAAGCAAAGGGAAAACAGAAGAAAAGAGTTAAGTATACAATAAGTACATAAAGAATTAGATGAATATGTAAATCATAAGACCAGGACAAGAAACTTAGTTGAATCAAAAGAAATGTTAGAAATGATGAGCTTAATTAAGGAATGAGAATTGCATGACATAATTGAGAGTATGGAATGTATATCTTTATTATAAAGTTTAATACATTCATACATACTACCTTTGGATTCTAAGTCTCTATAGACTAACAAACTAGTTCCTAAAATAAAGAACACATGTGTAATTTAGAAAATAAATTATATATGATGCATAACTACCATGGTAGAGATGTCTAAGTGAATTAAATAATGACACACAATATGATGATGAAACCTTAGCAAGGTAAATTCAAAATGTAATTTATCTGAATGTCCAAGTAAGAGAAAGAAAATTTAAGTGATAAGATAAGGAAGACTTTAGTAAAACTTATGAGATCCAAAGTTTGATTTTCAAACTAAGGGAGCAAGTCACATCACAATAATGCTATGTTACTGATAAGGACCAAACCCTAGAATGTTTAGAGTTGAAGTAGTTCAAGGGATGCCTCTAGTAATTTGACCGTGAATACTAGCATCTCTATAAAACAAAATCATGAGATTTGCACAATGAAAGGTAAACTAGCACTAATAGAATCCATGGTTTAAAGGCAGCTAATCTGAAAGGTAGATAAACAATATGAAAATGACTCGGAGAAAAGAGTAAGATATACATTTGATGTGTAACAAGTGTGTTTTGAACAAAAGGAGAAATATAATATAAGTGAAGTGTGTTATGAAATAAATTCTTATAGTAGTAACAAGAAGTAAGTAGCATAGAATGAGGAGTATTATCCGACACATGACTTGGAGTTAGCTGTTGTAGTTCATGCTCTTAAGACATGGTGTTACTATCTTTATGGTGAGGTGTGCTAGGTGTTTGCAGATCATAAGAGCTTGAAATATATCTTCACCCAGAAAGATATGAATCTTAGACAACGAAGATGGTTAGAATTGATCAAAGATTATGATGTGACGATAGATTATCATCCTGGTAAGGCGAATGTGGTAGCAGATGCCCTCAGCAGGAATTCAAGTTCAACAGCTGATGCATTCTCTATGACATGTTTCAAGAGAAAGACCTTCTAGTAGAAATGTGGAAGTTGAACTTAGACTTAGGGGTGACAGAACATAGTTTTTTGATTGCACAGATGCAAGTCAAGCCTACTTTTTATGATCAGATCAAGGAACTTCAGCAGACTGACAATGAGTTATAGAAGATCATGCATGACATAACAGGGGGAATAGACCAGAGTTCATGTTTTTAGATGATGGTGGGTTGTATCAGCGTGACAGGTTGTGTATACCTCAAGACAGTGATTTGAAAAAGCAAATTCTTGAGGAAGCACATGCATCGATGTACGCTATGCATCCAGGCAACCCTAAGATGTACATGAATCTCAAGGAGTTGTACTGGTGGTCAGGTATGAAAAAGGATGTAGCTGAGTATGTGGCTAGATGTAGTGTGTGCCAGCAGGTCAAAGCTGAGCATCAGAAACCTGCAAGTACCTTGCAATATCTTCCTATACCAGAATGGAAATGGGAACATATCACAATGGATTTTGTGATAAGGTTGCCCAAGACACCTAGAGGTTGTGACTCGATATGGGTGATTGTGGATAGACTGACTAAGTCTGCTCACTTTCTTCCTGTTAAGTTAACCTTTGATGTATCAAAGTTGGCTAGGATACACGTATAAGAAATAGTCAGGTTGCATGGTATCCAGTTTCTATCATATCTGATAGAGATCTTAAGTTCATATCCAGGCTTTGGAATCAGTTGCATCGTGCTTTGGGTACAAAGTTAAGATTCAATACAGCTTTTCACACGCAAACGGATGGTCAGTCAGAAAGGACCATTCAGACTCTTGAGGACTTGCTGAGAGCATGTGTCTTGCATTTCAGTGGAAATTGGGAAGAACACTTGAGCCTTATAGAGTTTGCATATAATAATAATCACCATTCCAGTCTTGGAATGGCCCCGTATGAAGCTCGGTATGGCATAAAGTGTAGATCACCCATATGTTGATACGAGGTGGGTGAAAAGCAGATTCTTGGACCAGAGATAGTGGATTTGACTATCGAAAAGATTGCAGTTATTAGAGGACAATTAAAAGCTACACATGACAGGTAGAAGAGTCACGCTGAGAAGAAGTGTTGACCTCTTGAGTTTGAGGTTGGTGATGAAGTATATCTAAAGTTTCACCATGAAAAGGAGTGTTGAGGTTTGGTAAAATAGGCAAACTGATTTATAGGTTTATGGGCCATATCCTGTTATTGAGAGGATTGGACCTGTAGCCTACAAGTTAGATTTGTCATCTGAGTTGGCTAATCTACATGATGTATTTTATGCATCGATGTTGAAGAAGAGTTATCTTGGTACAGAGAAGATAGTAGATCCAGAACCTGCCTAGTTTAGACAGATGTGTCCTATGTTGAAGGACCAATACAAATAGATGATCGAAGGATTAAGAAACTCAAGAATCACGAGACACCATTAGTGAAAGTTTTATGGAGGAATCATAACCTAGAGGAAGCTACGTGGGAGCTCGAGTCTGAAATGCGTAACAAGTTTCCTTTTCTCTTTTAGGAATTTTGGGATGAAATTCTTATAAGGGAGGGAGATTGTTATGACCCACACCAAAGTTAACTAATAAGTATGATGATCATAACATTAATAAGTTAATTAAGTTAATTAAGTTGGGGTAAGTACACACAAATACAATTAGTGCTTTGACCAGTTGTGACAAGCTAATAAGCATAATTTCTTGCTTCGAGGTTGTAGTGGATTCCGTGCTAGATGTTTTCCAAAAAGAATCATTCGATTTGGACCTTCGAGGCAAGCGTTATGACATTTTCACATTCCTTTGGACTTGGTTGTAATTTTTCTAGTATTTGGCTAATTCTTTTCCTTACCCCCTTTTATTGGGTCGACTATTTTTTTCTCCCTTATCTTCTTCTTCATGTGAATGATTCACATAGCTGCAAAAGCGGCGCACAGCAAGCAGGCTGATCAGAGAAGGGACGACCTTGGGGCGAATCCTTGAGCCCTAGAGCTCTGATCCAGCAGCAACCTCCTTTTACCTCCTTCTTTCCTCCTCATCTTGCCCCAGGGCGGCGCCCCACCTGCAGCTTGACCTGCTGCATAGAGCAGTGCCGGCCAGCAGCCATAGCAGCCAGGGGCAGCTGGGGGCAAGCTAGCAGCACCAAGATCGCCGCCTGACTTTGGCCAAGAGCCTAGTGCATGAAACCGCAGCTTCCCGCTCCCATTATGCAACTTGTACCTCACCTAACAAGGGCAACGCCCATCTAACAGCAGCAGCCGCTACAAGAAGCAACGGCCAGGAGTACGATTGGGCGCGGCCAACACCCAAAATTGATGCCTTTCAGCTCGGCCAAAAGGTCCGTGCTAGAATCCGCAACCCTAGCCTCAATTTAGCACTTAACCAAGATCCTTCCTCCACATGTGCATGAGCAAAGCATCTGCTGCTTGCAGCAGGTCCGAACCAGGACCATTCTGGGCAAAGAACAGCATCAAATCAACCGCTTTGAGTTCATTCTTGAGATCCAAACCGGATTCTGTAGCTTCCTATCCCCAATGAGCAACCCAGGGTGCTTGATTCCAACATGTACGTGTGAGCATGGTACTGTTGGATTACTGTAAGTTCAAATTGGGGCTATTCCCATCGAATCTGGACATCTCGAACTGCTGTGAGTAGGAGTTCACTCGTTTATCACCATTTAACTCTATTGTTTGGAAATTTTTAGTAAACTTTGCATTTTTTTCACTGATAACAGTAGTTATCAGGCTTTTGGATACTATTTGGCGTTACCCGAATTTTATTTCATAAACTGCTTACTTATGCCTTTATATGATCTAGTTTAGCATCTGATCAGTGTGGATTAGATCAGTGATTTTATATGGTTTGTCGGAACCTAAATTTCTTAGTGTAAATGCTAATATCAGTAATACGTGGGCTGAGAATAGTATAGGTTGGGTATAACCCGGACAATATAGACAATGATGATTTTTAGGAATGATTTGGTGCATGTGAAGTAAATTATTCTGATCATTTCAATTTGCTATGCAAATATTTAAAGTTAGTATGCATATGCCAAAGTGATATGAGTTGGTTACCTATGAGTTAGTAAATGTATCTGTATGTTTGGTATAAGAATTTCTTAGTAATCACCATAATTTGAGTTACTGTTATGACAGTTCTAGAAAGATAATGTATTGTGGTTTGATCTAAAATCAGTAGATGTGGTATCATAGAGAAACCAGAGTTCGGAACAAGAACATGAGTTATGTATTTCATATTAAAGTGTTCTATAATAATAAAATGATAGACTTAGGTGCCCTGACACCGTAGAACCCCTTCGACAGGTCTTCACCTTAGGGGTGAAACGATCAACCCTGGGGATATGCCCAGGTGGTCGGAGACTCGTGTCCAACACTTACTGAATGTCTCGGTGATATGAGGGCTGAGAGGTAGGGTCCCGAAAACCCTGGGGATACGCCTAGGTGGTCGGAGACTCGAGGTAGTGTCTCGATCAACCATGGGGATACGCCCAGGTGGTCGAAGACGTGTCCCGATCAACCCTGGGGATACACCCAGGTGGTCGAAGACTTAGAGACCATCTTCCTGTGTACTCAGATAGAAGGAGGAGTCTAGCATGCACCCATTTGTGAGTGCCGTGAGGCCAGAGAGCCTGTGGAACCTGTAGCAGACCAGGACGGAAAGTCAGACTTAGCATTTCCCGGGTGTGTCGCTAAGTCTTGTACGGTGGGATCGTAGTTCGCTATGAGTCTTCATATGTAGAGTACACTGCATATGATCAGGGCATAAGATAAAATATATTTATATAGGTTCATAGAGTTGTTATAAGTTAAATAATTAAGAAAGATATGAGTTAGCTTCACAACAGTTGTTCTTTAAGTGGAATTTTAGTATTTTCTATTAATTAATTGTATTTACAGCTTTGCATCAATTATTATCATAATAAAATGTTGACATCTTCTGTTATTTAAATTAAACTTCTTAGATCTGCTCAGTGTAGTACTTCTTGTATATTATTCTAAATAATAAAATCAAATGAGTTTTCTTGTGATGGTTGGGTGAAATTCTATTCACTGAGCTAGTAGCTCACCAACCTACTTAAACATTTTTCAGGTCAGTGTCAGCACGTGGAAGCTGAAGTATCGTATCACCCAGATGTTTGTCTAGAGGTCTCTTAGTCCTTTCCCCTCGGTCCTTGGGACATGTGTGTGGTGGGTTAGAGAGAGAATGTGGTGAAACATGTAGCTAGTTTTCAATATTTTGTTGTGTTTTATATTCTGCATGAGAAATGTAATATGTCCTGTAAGCTTGTTTTCCTTTTAAAGTTAATGGAAAGTCGCTTCCGCAGTTTTATTATAATTCATTGCTATTTAAGTCTTGTAGTTTTCCTTTAAGTTAATCTAAGTGATCAAGAAAAGAAAAAGTTAAGGGTGGTTTACCGAGTGTGACTCCCCGGTCCTCGGGGTCATTAGAGATGACACGGGGGTCGGGGCATCACAACTTAGGTTGTTCTTTTGGTTCATAAGTATCCAACATATCTAAGCATGGTTTATGGTTATGTAGGTATGTCTGGATAATGTGAAGAACATCTTGAGTGTAGTTGTTTGGATTTTAGAGGTGGCAGTAGGAGATGAGTACTAGAGGGAAGAGTACCTGATATGGGGCTAGAAGATCCCATCATGAATCCTTTGGATCATGTGACCATAGTTGATCCATTCTTCCAAACAGTTCTTGGACTGCTAATGGTAGTAATAATGCATGCATTTGGCTGACAGAGCAAATGTACCTCCACCTAGGGAACCTGATCCAAGTGCAGATTCACAAGGTCCAGGCAAGACCTTCGAGAGGATGATGCGCGTTGGTTCCACCGAGTACCCTGGCACAATGGACCCAGTGAATGTGGACATGTGGCTAACAAATTTACAAAAGGCATTTCAAATATTGTACATCATTTAGGAAGATAAGGTTAAGCATGCAATTTACCTAAGGGTAGTGTTGGTTGTTGGTGGACCATTGAGGAGGAGAAGATTCTAGGTGAAGTGATTGACTAGGAAGAGTTTTGGGGAGTTTTTCAGCTACTACTTTTGGATGATGTATTTGGTGGATAAGATGGCTTAGTCTGAGTAGTTACGCAAAGGTTCATGGTCAGTGAATGATTACATCAACGGAGTAGGGGAGAATTAGAAGGTTTTAGAAGGGCTTAAATATCTATTTGGCATGGATGTCATCATCTTTGGAGTCCCAATAGATATTTTCCACCTTTGTGGAGTATGTTAGGATGATAGAGAGGATAAATGTTGACTAATGAGATGCTAGTGCAAGAAATAAGTCAACTCAATTTTAGGGACATTCGTCAGACGGTTTCAAGAAGTAGAGGTTTTTTCTGCTACAATACCATCATTCACAACAGAGGTTAGAACTTTCTTAGAAAAGGACATATGTATAGTCATAACATTTTCCTAGCAAGGGGAGAGGTTGTAGTTTTCCACCAGTTGTGGTGAACGCTTTGGTATCTATGTGTATGATGGAGTTGTCTATGCCGCAATTTGATACAAATACATGCTTCAAGTGTGGTCAGGTTGAGAATTTGAAATGGTCTTTCCCCATGAAGAACCAGACAGTTTGACACGAATATAACGTGCATGTAATACGCAAGTGTACGTGTTGAAGTAATATGGGATTATGAGTCCCGAGTTATCGAACACAGGGAGTTGTGAGGTTTAAGACTATTACTAATTAGGATTGATCAGCTCAACCAAAAACAAGAGTTGATTGGTTGTTTAATTAACTAAGAACAAAAAGTAAATCTAACTAAGGTTGTTGTGATTAAGAAGGGATGAATTCCTTAGGACTTTTGGTTTCACCACGGGAAACACTAAATCTAATCCCTAATTATTAATATAACTCCCTCCTAATTTTGAATAAAGAGCCTGTAGATAGAAACTACCTGCTTCCACAGTGTAATTCCCATACCTAATCTAAAGCCAATTCCATTCTCATAGTAATTGATTCATTAGTTAGGTGCTTTTGGTTTAACTCAGGGTAATCTCCTCCTGTTTATGCCCCACCTTTTCCAAGGGACGCCGATAAACGGGTGAACCTATGTATTTCTAACCCTTAATCCCCTTTTCAGTAGTAATTCAGGATCTGATACGCTAATTGTGGTGATCAAGCACAATAAGGACATGTGATTTCCATAGATTCATATTCAAAAATTAAGAGGAAAATATATATTAATTCATAAGAATCAGACACAATGCATACCCGGGCTACTCCCGGGTCCTAAGGAATTACAGTTTTTAGCCGAAAATAGATGACATGGTATACAATAAGTCAAAAAGATGTAAAACATGAATTTCGAGATACAGTAAGATGGAGAAAGGGTTAAAGAGTGGATATGGAGAAGATGGGGAGAATTTGCCGTAGTTTCCTCCGCCAAAATGCCTCTGAGGTCTTCCGTATAGGATTCCTCTACTTCTCTCTCTCTGTTCGGCTACCGTATCGTCCCCCGTGATAGATCTTTCAATTGTGGTTCTAATGGTGTCTTTTATAGCCGTTGTACATGTTTAGGTTAAGAAGAAACCTAAAATGTAATTTTTAATACAATATGTGTTAGATTTAACACATTAAAATTTGGTCCACAGTGTCTGAGTCGATGGTATCGAGTTGGAAGTCGATGGTATCGACTTCTTCATAGTAAAACATCCTTTTCCTTTTCAATCTGGAGCAAAAAATATTTGTACTCTGATGCCATGTCGGTACCATCGAGTTGCAAGTCGATTGTATTGACTTTGCTCTAGTAAATAATAATTATCTGCAATAAAATAATCAATGAATACAATCAAATAATTATTATAATAATTAAAACATGTAAAATACATGTAAAAATATAAGAAATGATGCATAAGTGATTTTTACTAATTTGGTAAAAATATGTATTAAAAAGATATTCAATTAAGCACAAATGACACAGAAAATAACCAAATTAGATATCAAAATAATGACAATTTGTGCATACATCACAGTTACACAACATTTGAGGCATAGCTAAAAGGGCTCATAGAAGTAGTACATTAATGACGGTGGAAAAGGATGTGGCTAGACATTTCAGATAGGGTCTTTAAGACCAGAAAGCAGAGGTCAAGGATGACAATATGCAATAATTATATTATATGCCATAAGTCAGCCAGAGGGCCCCATGAGTCGTTATAGGCCAGACTGAACACTGCCATTCTAACTAATCAACATCTACATATGTATCAATTTTTAATGACTCAGGTGTAATGCTCTCATTTAATACCATGAAGGTGATAAATAGTTGTAGCTGGCTTATTTATAGTAGAGATGATAACATCTTGTTAGAAACCCCTTTAGTTGGTTATGCCATGTTGTGGGAAGTGGTTCTATCATGAGTTCTTTCTTTCTCAAGATGAACCATTCAAGTGGACCTTATTCCACTTGATGTGCATGGATTAGACGCAATCCTAGGGATGGACCTTGGAGAAATACAAGGTTGTTATGGATTGTAGTTCCAAAATTGGGAAATTGTATGATGAAGATATATTTTGGACCTTCCAAGGAGATATGAAGATTCTTCATACGTGTCTTGTGATAGTAGAGAGGCTAATGAGACAAGGATGTGATTCTTTCATAGAAGACATGGTAGATACCAAGGTGAGGAGTCCTAGTATCCAAGATGTACCTATAATGTTTAGGTTGAGAATATTTTTTCCAATGAGTTTCTTGGTGTTCCTTCTTGAGAGACATTGATTTTGAAATCAATATAGTTCCTAGCATTCAACCCATAGCACAAGAACCATATAGGATGGCTCCAGCTAAGATGAAGGAGTTGAAGAAAGAGTTTTAGGAGTTGTTGGAGAAGGGTTTCATACAATCAATCACATCCCCTTGGGGTGCCTCGATGTTGTTTATGAAGAAGAAAGATGGTTCTATGAGAATTTTTATAGACTATCGACAGTTTCACAAGGTCATAGTGAAGAAAAATTAAATATTACCGATGATAGATGACTTGTTTGATCAGTTTAGAGGTGATATAGTGTTTTCTAAGATAGACACTAATACATTTCAGACCACTAATGTCACTTTTCCTGACATTGATTACATTGAAAAAATGACACTATTTAAAAAACAACGTCGGTTAACTGGCACAAACATCACCATTGATCAAGTCATGTCGATTAGAAAAAGACACATGTACCATTTTTGCTATAATGTTGGTTACTTTTTTAATAAATTGACATCTAAAATAACTTGCAAAATACAATTTTTATGGAAAAAATATTTACCCACAAAAATTTTAAGATCAGCCACGGTTGTGTGAGAACCAACGATAGACACCTTCACGCGAAATAAATTTTGTATCCAAATACTTCTTCCATCGGTTGTTTCTCAGAAAAACCAACATTGATTTGTAGGAAAAATCGTGAAAAACTACACAATCGATGTCGATTTATTGTCAAGAAACTGACGTTAGAGGGTTCGCACCACGTCCCTGTAGAAAAATTTCTCCCCATGAATTTCACTCTAGTGACGATTCTACTAGAACAAACCTATAACTTAGTCCCTATTGAGATCATTTTTTTTCATTCACATAATGGCCTTTGGAATCACTTTCTTCAAGTAAGCCGACGTCTATATCACTAGGTTAGGTGTCAATTTTTGGTTTACAACCAATGAGTAAGGTCTTACTCATGCCAATTTTTTTAATTCGGATAATGGCTTCTTCAATCTATTTTTTAGCACTTTTGAATGTCTAAGTCACTAGGTTAGGTTATGCTTCTTTGAAAACTACCAATGTCTAAGTACTTAGCTGTCGGTTTTTTAAGAAACGGATGACTATGTCCCACTTAATACCACCCGTGAAATTTCTTTTCCCCATTCTCTATTTCATCGCCTTAATTGGACTCTGCTCTGGCAATCATCATTGCCACTCCTATGGTCAAGCTATCATGCTCTCCACCGTCCTTAGTTTTCTCACTGCCGCCACCACTAGAGATTGCCATAGCTACTGGAGCTTGTTGTTGTTGCTAGATCTTAATGTCACCACTAGATCTTGTCAACGCTACTATTGGAGCTCGCCGTCGTTGCTGTTGCTGCTATTGGATCTTGTTGTCATCGTTGCTGAAGCTAGCCACCATCATTGTCTTCACCTCTTTGGTCTCCCATCGCTTCTACTCACAACTGAAGCTTTTGCTCTCTACCACTACTATTGTGGGCCATTGTCTCTAGCAGACCAAGGTATTTTTTATTTAAGTTACAATAGTTTCCATTTCTTGCAACCTAAAGGCTAATAAATAAGTAAGGGTTGATAATGTTACATGAATGCTGGCAGATAGATTTCTACATTAAATATATCTGTGCATGAAGAATAAGGTGAAATGATGGCTTTGTTTGTCATTTATATGCTAGATACACTAATTAAATTCAAATTTATTTTCAGTTGTTAGATAATGTATGTGTTGGTTATCTAGTTAGGTAGGATTCCTAAATGATGAACCAAAATTTAGGGTTTCTATGAAAATCTTGTTTTTACAATGACTTTGTGATACATATGGGATGATAAATCCCGCTAATGTACTCCATGATCATGCTTAGAGAATCTTAGTAAGAACTAGTGATACAGCTCTCTATTATGTTGCATAACTAGTATGAAATTGAGTGGCCATTTATCTTATGTTATATCTAATATTATGTACCTTACTAATTGATATTTATATACAATGTTGCATGATTAATGTTTGGGTTATTAATAACTCGAATCTTATTATAACCATGTTGTCTAATGAGTAACATGAATACTTGATGAGAGAATATAACCTAAGATTGATAATTAGTAGGAGAAATACTATGATGCTTATGGGAAAAGTAAAAGTGTGCATCTAAAATGTTTAATGAATTATAGGGTGAATATATAAACAAAGTACTTGTACAAACTTAATAAAGTGTGAGAGATCAATTCTCAACAAGCATAGAAAACATGAATGTGAATTTTAGTATGAACATGAATAAGGATATTGGTACACCTATCCGAGACCAACCGGAGTTCCGCATGATGCGAGGTCGAGATCCAAGGCACGCATTGTCAGTTTTGGTCGACTTCCATTTTGCCCAAGAGTGGCAGATGGAAAGAGCATGCCCACCTGACCAGGAGGATCTCACTGGCTATTCTACGTCGCGGTCGTTGATAATGTCTATTTTCCTCTCTCTCTCTCGTCCCCCTTAGCACCTCCCGTTTGAGATCTGGTTTCACCAGATTGATGAAGAACCTCTGACCTTGACGTCCTTGGCGGCTACGACAGAGGGTGGATCTGGGCTTGCCTCTTGTCAGGGTTTCCTACAACCATTGCTCTGGTGACTTCTCATCTTGGGTACTACGGCCCCAGATCTGAGATTTGATGGTTGGTCTCCTGGCTGGGTCAGTAGCGGTGCCCTTCCTTTCTGTTGGTGTGCTACTCCTTCCGAGCTAGCTGCTACTGGGTGGTGGATTGTGGCTGGACGTGGTGATCTTCTCTTTCTTCTCTGTAGGTGGTTGGGTCACCCTCATAGGCTATGCCATCCTCAAGGATACGCTAAGGTGTCGTCTGCAAGCAGTAAGGCACTTGTTAGCTAACAGGTTGTTGCTATTCTCTGGGTGCCTCCTAGGTGCTCAATGCTATGTCTCAGTGCAAATAGGGGCTTCGTGCCCTTGTGTGGGTGCCCTTGTGTGGGTGCCTTTTGGTCTCGGATAGGTGTACCAGGATTCCATCGAGGAGCCCTGCTGCTTGTTCGACATGGGATGAGAAGTCAAATGTGAAGAAGTCTAAGGCAAGGGAGGTGGGGTGGGAGCTTCCTCCTAGCGAGATGGTTGTGGTAGAGCTATCCCATGGCTACTTGCTTGGCCTTTCTTGCAGGAGGATTCAGGGAAGCTGTTGAAGAAGGGAGCTTGTGTCCCTCCCATATTTGTGGGTGTTGTTATTGCAGTGGAGATGATCGGTTCCATTTTCAGCTTCTTTCTTGGCCGATCAGAGGCAAGTTGGGTCTTCTTGGTCTGCTTAGGCTTCTCAAGTCATCTTTAGCCGGATGTGGCATCTGGATTTGATCCATCTTCTTGGGTGCTTTACTGAGAAAGATGATCTCTACTCCTCTCCTACTTACAGATACAGGCTGATGGGGTGTGACCCTTATATTTGTGGGTGTTCGTAATGTCTTAGGGATAGACTTCTTGATCTCTTGTGTATGTTTGTAAGGGCTGATTGGATGTTTATTTTTCTTGTTTTGCCCCGAGTAATGGTCTAAGTACCTTGATAACCAGCTGTTTGGTGTATCAGGGATTAGACTTTTTTAGGGGCACTTATGTACCACAAGTATTGGTTATCAGTAACACGCTTTTTAGACCGAAAAAAAATGAATAAGGATATTGGATTGTTATGTGTTGCAATGATGATAGGGTGTATGTGACTTATGGATTTATGGGTTTTTATTTACACAAAATTGATATGAATCGTAAATCTTAGTTTTGGACATATATATCTGTTGGCCTAGAAACTCATCCGAGAATTACCCATTAGGAGTAAATCTTGGATAGTCCCCAGTTTGGGACTATTCAAGAACACTTAATCTCATTTAGGATGTAACTGTATAATGTATGTCCAGTTTTCGAGATGTTTCATCGACACTCCCTCGTTTGTTCTCTAATTACATATGTTGGTAGACATTTCCCTATCTACATCAGTGTACTTGGAGAACTGTGGGGAAATATTGCTGAAATTTTCTTGAAAATCAAATAGACATTATACACTTACTAGTGAGATTAGGTGTTCAAGAATGGGATAGGTAGACCACACATTCATTACTGAACCCTAAACCCTAATTTGTAAACTATAAACCCTAATATATAAACCCTTATTCCTAAATCCTAAATAATAAACCCTAATATGTAAATTCTAAACCTAATTTATAAACCCTAAACCCTAATATTTGTTTTCTCTTTGACAATAGAATGGATAGATCATGGATGTCCATTCCAAATCATTGCACCCCAGAGTTTATTACTGGTCTTGATGAATTTATAAGATTTATGAAGGAACATAGAAAACAACCTAGAGATATGTTATATTGTCCATGTAGGCATTGCAGTAACAACTTGAAAGTCGACATTGTTGATGAAATCGAAAGTCATGTCATTTGCAACGGGATTGTACAAGGCTATAAAGAATGGTACTTGCATGGAGAGATTCCAACCATGACATCAGTAGATATTAATAGTGGCACTTGTGTTGAAGAAGAAATTGCCGCCGATGATGTAGATGTGAATGAATCGATTCTGATAGACATGTTGATGTGATGCTAGATAGTTGTGGGGCAAAGCACACTGATCCACCTTCCTTATTTAGAAACATTGTGCATGATGTTGAGAGACCATTGTACATAGGTTGTGCTAAGTTTATAAAGTTGAGCGTTGTATTGAGATTGTATACTTTGAAGGCTAATAATAGATGGAGCTACAAAAGCTTCACATCATCGTTGTCTTTGTTGAAAGAAATTCTTCCTGAAGGTAACAAGATTCCAATCTCAATATACAAATTAAATAAAAGTTAATGATCACTGGGAATGAAGGCTAAGAAGATACATGCATGCCCGAATGACTATGTTATTTCAAAAGAACTATGTCGATTTGAAAGATTGTCCAAAATGTGGGGCGTAAAGGTATAAAATGACAACTTCAGGGAAGTCCAAAACTGGATCTCCTACCAAGTTGATGAGGTATCTACCTATAATACCATGGTTGCAACGCTTGCTTTCCAATACCATGGATGTTGAGAATTTAAGGTGGCAACTAGAGGTAAAGAAAAATAATGATGGGATCCTACAACATGTGTCTGATTCCCCACAGTGGAAGAAGATTAACTTATTATACCTAAGAATTTGGTGAAGAAGTCAGGAATCTAAGACTTGGGCTTTGTACTAATGGGATAAATCCATGCATCACATTGAGTAGCCAACATGGCACTTGGCATGTTATGATTGTTATATACAATCTTACTTCATGGTTATGTATGAAAAATAAGTATGTTATGTTGTCATTGTTGATATCGGGCCTTAAACAACATGGCAATGATATCAATGTTTATCTTGAACCTCTAATTGATGACTTAAAGAAACTCTGGGGAGAAGGTGTGATGACCAATGAGGCTTCGTGTAGAGAGACATTTCTTTTGCATGATATGTTGTTTTGCACTATTAATGACTTTCTACCATATGGGAATTTGTTTGGATACAGTGTAAAAGGATCCAAAGCATGACCTATATGTGAAGAGAACACACATTCAATATGACTAAAACATGGCGGCAAAATTGTGTATCATGGTCATCAAAGATTTTTTCCAAAAGTTCATCCTTACCGAAGGTTGCGCAAAGCGTTCAATGGATTTAATGATGAGCGGAGTGCCACTAAACCTATATTCAGGGAGGTTTTTTATGAAAGAGTAAAATACTTTGTCAATGCATTCAGTAAAAGATCATAATGTACCATTCCCACACAGAGTGACAAATCTTGGCATAAAGTTGATCCATGCAAGAAAGATGTAATATGGAAGGAACTATGTGTGAGATGTTATCATTTACAATTCTATTTTTAAAGCTATTTATAATTCTTCTTTTAAGATTATTCCATTAAGTATATTCACTTTTGCATATCATATTTGACTTGGATGAAAAATTGCATTGTAAAAAGGTGATGAAACATTATGGCAGAGTACTAAGAAATTATAGTACAAATATGACAAGAGAATACATACAGAATCCCGAGAAGAAGAATAAGAATTCAGCCACTGAGCAATGAAACTATCATGATCCGAAGGTGTGTGGTGCGTTTGTTGCTAAGAGACAAACTGATAAAATCAAGTTATTAAGCCTCACTCCTCATATTGAATTCATTGTATTACATATTTAATATATGGTTTGGACTAACCAGGCTATAATCAATGCTCAATAAGAAAGGCATGCAAAGAATGTGCACAACCAAATGATGGGTCCCGATGGCTATGCACATCTTCACCAAAAGCTACTACAGGTGTTTTCTTCTCAATAGCCTACTCCTGGTACTGTTGAGTCGTCTACTACTACTAAGCCTCTACTTTGCCATGATCGATGGATAGATGGGAGGCAAACCAAATTTGGAGAGATACCCAATCCCACAAATATTGAGGCGGCTAAAAAAATGGTAAAATTTAACTCTGAAAGAAATGAGTATTAATGATTGTTATGTTTTACTTACCAATTACTAATGATGATGTTTAGCGGGAGCTTCATGAGCAAACGAAACAAGGCAAGTTCATCCATGAGGGAACAAGGGATGAACTAACAATTGCTCTAGGCAACCTAGAGCATATTGGGCATGTTAGGGCTACTGGCGTTGGTATCAGTATATGATCCTTCATTGGTCCACCAGAGCATAAGAACAAATCTATCCACAAAGGGGGATTCTCAAAAGAGAACGTACAATAGATGATTGCAAAGGGTATAGAGGAAGCAATGAGAAAGTATCATTCTTCTTAGACAGTACATGTGGCACCCTGCTCTTCATACGAGGTGGACCCTCATATGATAGTGGTGGTTGGGAGTGATATCATTGACCCACCACCTAGCACGCCTGTTGTAAGTATTTTTATGATATAGTAGTCTTTCATAATGATTTGTATAATATGTTTGAGTTTAGGTATGTATATAACACTATGCAAATTTTTAGGGGTTGAATCCATGCCATCTTTTATTACAGGAATATGTCATTGTTGTGGGAATGACTTACCCACCCCTTATAGGTGACACGATTCAAGGTGCTCCAATGCCCGTCGATGTGGTTCACATGACGCTGAGGCTTTTCTATGCTGCATGGAAGCAGACTGCACTGCCATATGACCACCCCGAGCATGAGATGATAGGTGAATCAGAAGGCGGCTTGGTTGTGTGGTCCAAAGCGGGAGTTGTCTATATTGATGTATGCTAAATTTACATTGAGTTTGTATATGTATATACATGAAAATTGCTATGAGATTACGTATATACAGGACACAACGCCTAAGAAACCCCCTACAACTCTTCCTCCATATCCACTTCCTCCTCAATTACCTGGTTGGTTTATAAAGGACCTATTTGATTTGCTAAGTCCTTATTGCAAGGGTATAGCAGTATGGATAGGCGACTTTGAAGAAGGGTCACTTATGATGGTTCATATAAAGGAGGATGTTGTAGGTCATCCTCATGATACTAGTATATTTTTTCAAGATGTTTTGAAGAAGTTTACTTATGCTTGGTTGAATACATCTATGATAGAACATTGGATATAGAGAGATCTTATATAGGTAAATACCTTGTTACATATATTTTGATCTATTTTCTTATATATTAATGCATACATGATATACATTTTGTAGCTACTTACATAGGGTCTGTAAAGAGTTCACACTGCCCCATGTGGGATTTCTAGTTCCATCATTGATTAGTGATGTTGTTAAAGACCCTACCTCTATTATCCAATACTACTCTACCGCTATTTTGGTAAACAAAAAAAGAGCATGATGTTAGCTCCTTACAATATTGAGTAAGTTTACTTACTTTGCTTATAATTTTGACTTAAGAATTACATTTCATTGTGAATTTTGAGTTTTATTTTTGTTGGCTATCTTTTCACTCAGGAATAACCATTGGGTGTTATTGGTTATTGTCCCCGTGATGCTAAATGTGTATTATCTAGATCCTAAGAGTGACGAAGTAGATAGTGGGGGACATGAATTGAAAAAGGCATTATTCATGTGAGTAAATTTTTATATTTATATCTATTAACATATATTATTACATGACTATTTACTAATGAAACTAAATGAGTTACATCAATGTATAGGGCTATAAAAGATTTTAAAAGGATGGAGGAAAGGTGGACAAGAAAAAGATAGTGATAACTTGGCAGGATGTTGATGTAGTTTTTTGACTCCAATGCATTTTATGCCAACTATGCTTACTTTTATTTATTAACATTTTGTATGTTGAAATTTATAGTGAGTTGTCTAAAAAAATGGTTGGGCACATAGATACTATATGGAGATGATTGGAAAATATGGGGCACTAGACATCAACTACATACAAAATGTAATCTATATGTATAGCATTGATCGTCATAAGTAATTGTCTGATTTGATAATATGAAAATATCAAACATTTTAATTATATATGTCATTCTCTATGCAAGTGTTTGACACAAAAAAAACTCTATAGGAAAGAACAACCAGATGAGATACGAGAACAATGGGCACAAGCCTTCATTAAGGAAGTGAACTTTGAATTTGATTGGGATAAAGATTGAGTTTTATAAATTTGATGTCTTGATTTCTATGTAGATGTGGTGCTTGTGACTTCTTACAACTTTAAATTCGATGCGAGTAAATTATTGGTGCATATGTGAATGAGGATATATATACATGTGTGTGAATGTGAAGAAGAATGAATGAATTGTGTTTCTACATGTCATTATAATGGAATTGGTGTATATGTGAATGAAGTATCATGTGTGTGAATGAATGTGATGACGAATGATTAGAATTATGTTTCCACATGTGATGAGAATGGAATTGGACAATGGATAGGATTTTGTGCATATTATGTTTGTTATTGTAGGTTTTGTGGCATGTTCTTAAGATAAACTCATGGGATTCTATTAACATGCAGATCAGAACTCAATTTTTGAATTGTAGGTTCTACATATTATTGACCAGCCAAACAATAGGTCTGCAGACCTACTATTTAAAAAAAATAGTCATTGATTGTTACAAAAACCCATCATTGTAGGTATGAGTCATTGTTTCTAGGCATAAAACTGACATTATAGGACTAAACTAAAAAGGTCGTGATCGTAAGCATGGTCGTGTTTGTCAGCATGGTCATAGTCATCAGTTTATTTGATATCATCATCACTATATCTTTTAATCATCGATTGTATGTAATGAAACCAACGGCTTGGATGCTAAATTAGTGTCAGTTTGGTTTATAAAGTGATGACTTAGGAACCTTTACCATTTAGAAATGTGCCATGGTATGGATTCTGTGACATTGGTTTGGGTTCCTAAACCAACGACTTAGACTTCTACATGTGTCGGTTTCTTTTATCATTACAACCGAGGTTAGATCTCTATCGTCGGTTTGCCCATCCCCATATAACTGATATTTTAGACCTGTGAGTGTAGCATCAACCACTTAAGTATCAGTAGTAAACTGACGTTATAGGGTTGTTTTAACTGACATTAGACATAATTTATGGACTAGTGAGACCTGAGGTCATGGTATCATCTTTTGATGATAATGGAGGATGGCATACCTAAGACTTCTTTTCAGACTAGGTATTCCCATTATGTGTGCGCGGTTAAGCCGTTTGAACTAACCAATGCACCGACAACGTTTATGGATCTACTAAAGAGAGTACCCATACCATACCTTGATCAATTTTCGGTGGTGTTCATAGATGATATCTTGATATAATCTAGAGACAGTTAGAAACATGAGCAATATCTTCCTAAGGAGTTTTGAGTTGTTGAGCCAACATAGGTTTTAAGATAAGTTCAACAAGTGTGAGTTTTGGCTAATTGAGTGTCTTCCCTAGGTCTTGTCATTTTGGAGAAGGGTCTCTGTGTGGACCCTAAGAAGATGGAGTCAGTCTTGGAATTGGAGCAGCCCAAGTCATTGATAGACGTTTGAGGCTTCCTAGGTTAGCTAGTTACTATAGAAGATCCATACAAAACTCTAGTGTGGTAGCTTTACCTTTGACTAGAATAACTAGGAAGGATGTACCTTTTGCATGGGATGACAAGTGTCATCATTCTTTTCTGTTGTTGAAGGAGAAGTTGATGAGTGATCCAGTGTTGGTTCTGCTAGAGCCTATGAAAGGATACATCACTTTTTGTGATGCTTTGAAGAATTGGGTTGAGATGTGTGTTTTTGTAAAACAAAAATGTGTTTTTTGTCTTTTGGTCAACTTAAAAAACATGAGGACAACTATCCAACTCATGACCTAGAGTTAGAAGCTTGTAGAATTAAATGACGATATACAACATATTTTCCTTGTGATCGGTCCTTGAGAAGGACAAATTAAATGGAAATAATACCATGACTGATTCCAGATGTTGAGAATTGATCTCACGCAAGAAAGCAAGCACTATGTCCTAGAAATACCATATCCATATGAACCTATTCCTAGTGTGCCTATGTTGACAAAAATGCTTACAAGAAGCACTCTAAGGATGTTTTAGATATCAAATGCCTGATGTTGTGCTCCATGAACTATGAGTTGTAGATACCACATGGAATATGGATGTGATTGAGATTGGTAACACATCTTAAGATCAGCTACCAAGATCAGGCAAGACAAGAGAGATATGATGTCTCCAAGGTGATGTTCAAATACAACATGGCAGAAGGAGATCCAGTAGGTCCCCATGTGCTCAAGCTAATTGGGTATGTGGAGAACCTTGCTAGACTGGGATTTCCATGGGGTCAAGAGTTATCCACTAATGTGATTATGTAGTCACTTGCAGAGTCATACAATTAGTTTGTCATGAACTACAACATGAATAATTGTGACAAGATATTGTCATAATCACTTGGCATGTTAATAACAACTAAAGCACAAATGAAGAAAGAAAAGTCTAAGTCTGTGATGGTGATCAACAGAGGAAAAGATAAGTCTAAGGGTAAAGGCAAATATGAGAAGAGTTCTAAAGCTAACCATAAGAATAAGTCTTATGCACTAAAGCCAAAGAGAGGGGTTACCAAGGGAGGAAATTGTCACCACCATCACCAGCCTAGACACTGAAGAGAACTTTTCCTCTCTATTTGGAGGAATTGTGAAAGAAGGAGGGGATAGAGATATCCACTTTAGATATTTACATTATTGAGACAATTTATCTACTTCTTCATCATGGGTACTAGATACTGGATGTGGATCTCACATATGGTTGAATATGTAGGATCTGAAAAGAAGTAGGCCTTTAAGAAAGGGCGAGGTCAAACTGTGTGTTGCAACTGGAGCAAGAGTTACTGCCACTATAGTTAGAACCTATACACGGGGCTTATAATAGAGTTAAGGAACTGTTGTTTTGTACATTCCATTAATGGAAACATTATTTTTATATATTGTATGGACAAGGATGGATATGAATTTCATATAAAGAATGATCTATATTCTATTTCAAAAGATGAGATCTTTTGTGGCAGTGCCCCAATGTCATATGTTCTTTATTTATTAGATAATTAAACAAATGTTTATAAAAAGGCTAAAACTCGATAACTCAAATAAAACATATCTTTGGGATTTTCGTCTAGGACACATCAATCATAATTGCTTATCAAGACTCCACAAAGATGGTTATCTAGACTCTTTTAATTTCAAATCAATATAGACATGTGAGTCTTGTTTGTTGGGAAAGTTGACAAAAACTCCCTTCACTGGTAATAGTGAGAAAGCTAGTGATCTATTAGTACTCATAGATACTGATGTATGTGGCCCTTTTAGAACAAATGCTAGAGGTGGGTATCAGTACTTCATCACCTTCACTGATGACTTTAGTAGGTATGGTTATGTTTACTTAATGAAACATAAGTCAGCAACTCTTGAAAAGTTCAAAGATTTCATGAACTAAGTCCAAAACCAACTTGGTAAAAGTATTAAGGAACTTCATTTAGATCAAGATGGTGAACACTTAAGCCAAGAGTTTGAGGACCTTCTTTGAGATCATGGAATCATATAAAAATGGACCTCACCTAGAACATCACAACATAATGGTGTATCAGAAAGAAGGAATTGCACATTTCTAGATATGGTGTGATCAATGATGACTTTTATCGATCTTCTAACTTCCTTCTAGGGTTATGCTATAGAAATCGCAACATTTACACTTGACTGCTACCATATAAATCAGTTCAAAAGGCACCACATGAGATATGGACTGGGAAGTGTCCCAAAATGTCTTTTATGAGGATTTGGGGATTTGAAGCTTATGTCAAGAAAATGTTTCCTAAAAAGATTGTCCCTAGACCAGAATAATGTTACTTTGTTGGTTATCCCAAGAAACCAAGGGATACTACTTGTATAACCCAATCGACAACAAAATGTTTGTTGCCAGAGATGTTGCATTCATAGAAAAGGAATTCACTTCCAAAGGAATCAGTGGGAGGAAAGTAGAACTTGAAGAGGTTCAAGACCAACAAGAAAACATTGAACTGTAGAGGAACACAGAGAGTCACAAATTGTTGGGGAATCTCAAATTCCTTAGGCAACACAGGAACGTCATAGATCTAGTAGGAGACACCTTGAGCCAAAAAGATTTGGTTATCTTAAGACTCAAGAAGGCAATGAATTGGTCATTGATGATGATCCAATTATCTACCTAGAAGTTGCGAAGGACTAGAATCTAAGTACTGGCTATAAGCCATGAGATCTAAGATGGAATCCATGTACAACAACAAGGTATGGATGTTAATGGATCCTCCTGGATGGGTAAAACCCATAGGGTGCAAATGGGTCTTCAAGAAGAAGACCAACATGGATGGTAATGTACAAAATTACAAAGGTAAATTGGTTGCAAATGGTTCAAACAAGTTCAAGGTGTTGAATATGACAAAACCTTTTCTCATGTTTCCATGGCTAAGTCCATTAGGATCATGCTTTCCATTACAGCTTATCATGACTATGAGATTTGGCAAATAGATGTTAAAATGGCATTCCTTAATAGGAATCTTCTTGGGGATGTGTATATGACACAACTTCATGGTTCTATAAATCTAAAGGATTCAAATAAACTATGTAGGATACAAGGGTCAATATATGGATTGAAATAAGCATCTCAAAGCTAGAATCTGCAATTTGACAAAACTATCAAAGAGTTTGGCTTTAGTCAAAATGAAGATGAACCATGTGTTTACAAGAAGGTTAGTGGTAGCATGATTTTACTTCTCATATTGTATGTGGATGAAATACTATTGATGGGGAATGACATATCTACTTTAGAAATGGTAAAGACTTGGTTTGGAAGTACATTATATATAAAGGACTTGGGTGAAGAATCCTATATTTTAGGAATAAAGATCTATAGAGATAGATCTACAAGGATTCTTGGACTAAGTCAGAGTACATATTGACAAAGTGTTGAAGAGGTTCAACAAATAGGACTCAACAGAGGAAACCTACCCATGTCTCATGATGTTTCTATCTCTAGAGTTCAACGTCCCAAATCTTGTGAAGAAAAGGAACACATGAATCAGACTCCATATGCATCTACAATTGGATCTGTCATGTATGCAATGTTATGTACTCACCACGATGTCTCATATGAAAGATCTAGAGGGGGATGAATAGAGATTTTTGGAGTTTTTAAAGTTAATTAAACAATTAAACACTTAAACAAGAAGTAGGAGGAAACAAGGAAGACACAAGGATGTAGAGTGGTTCCTACCTTAGAAATCTAAGGTAGTCAGTCCACTACCCGATTGTTTCCAACTGAGATTTTGAAAACAACTTATTTTATTACCTCACAAGGATGTTACATAAAATACAATTGCTTTCCCACACCCTTGAAGTAGCCTTCACCTGAAGTAGCCTCAATCCCCCTAGAAGCAGCCTTCTGAAGTAACTCCAAGCACACCCTTAAAGTAGCCTTCACCTGAAGTAGCTTCACCTTGAGGCAACCTTATGAAGTAACTCCAAGTCACCGGGAGAAACCTTCACCACCTGAAGTAGCTCCACGAACCACCTTTCAACAACCTCCAACCTAGGAGTAGTCAAGGAGAAAAAAATACAATAGAAGGAACAAGATTGGAAGAAAGAAACAATGTTACCAATAAGTATAGTGATTTGATCCTATATCAAGCATATTGATCTTCTATCCACTATAGACGAACGTGGTAGTATGGTGGGTAGGAGATGCTAGGCTATAGGACACTACTATAGAGCTCAAAGAAACATATTGCAAGTGTAGCTCAGCTTGTTGCTCACTAAGAATGAATCTCAAGTGTAATTGTATGCACAAGTGATGCTTTGGGTGTCCTAAGGCATGTCCTATTTATAGGAATGGTCTAACGATGCTTAGGGACGTTCTAGACACTTTCTAGGGTGTTCTTAGTGCTCAAATGGCCATTAGGTGTCCACTAATTACATTGCAATGAGGAATTGTTTATTGTTGAAAAGTTCAGTTCCAGAACTTCTCTTGGTCGAGAAGTTTGTCGACCGAGATTGTCTCGATCGAGATTTTTGTCGACCGAATGGGAGGTTGAGGTCAATGTGTTGTAACGTTCAATTCCAACTCCCAACTACTTTGTTAACTCAGTCTAATGGCTAGGAGGGTCTATTCTCGGTCGAGAACTTTGTCGACCGAGAGTGTCTCGGTTGAGGAATTTTTCGACTGAGAAAATCCCTAATTCGATGTGTTGATCTACTAAGTGTGTGTATCAATGTGTAATTGTGCTTATATCTTAGGGGAGGATCTATCTAAGTGTTGTGAGTGGATAGGGAAAATCGAATGCTTGATTTACATGAAGTATAAGTACTTGTACATTATATAATTGTACACGTTTTTACATTGAGTACAATCATGAAAATAAAAGCAATCGAAGCATGTTGATCTTCCAATTTGTGTAGATTTTCATCTATCCACTGCCTTATTTATTTTTCCCTGAAACACTAAAATAACAAGTTAGATCCACAAGAATGAAATGTTTGTCATCATCAAAACAAAGGGTTTGATAATGTCAAATTTAGCCCTGAAATGAAATGAGAATATTTTAGGCTCATGAATATATTTTGATAGTTTCTCAACCATTTACAAGGGATGTTAAGCCCTGAAATGATATGATATTCCCTTAGGCTCATAGTGGAATCAATTTATGTATCTCTTAACCAAATAAAAGGGATGTTAAGCCCTAATTTGTTTATAGAATTCATTTAAGAGAATCATATTCAAGAATATTGTAAGCTTCCTTATTTGAATTACTTTAAGGATACGAAGGTCATAACTAGCTTTAAAGTGCAATTGAATAAGTAAAATAATGGATCAATTTTTTTTTAACATGTTGAGTGAATATACTAAGGTTGAGTGCAGATGAATGATTTACAAATAAGCATTTTGTCAGGCTTATTTTAGGTCGACCATGACTTCGACCGTGGAGCCCCTCGACCGAGCACCTTTTTCAACCGAGAGGCATTTATATAAATTTCCAATGTATCCATTTTCATAGATTATTCAATGGGCCACTTGATCTTATTATGTATGATCAGTAATAGTTCTTCATTTTTCTCATATATGAACTTATGAATGTTGAATAGTCTAATATAGAACCTTTTTATGACTTAAGTTTGTCACTTGTGAGCAATATTTTAAAGATGATATCTTGTCATAATTTCTTAGGATGCTCAATCCTTTTCAAAATGGTGATGCTTATATTTTAACCAAGTTCCTTGTATGATCACTTCTTTTGTTTTCAATTAATGTTGAATAAAGTCTCCTATGCAAATATATTTGCCATTAGTACTTTTCTTGAATAAAACCAATCTTTTCCTCAAGTATGCTTGTTTGGGACAAAGTATAAAGTTTTGATGCCCAAATATTCTTCCTTTTGATAAGGGTCATTTAGACATTTAATGTAATATGTAAAGTTCATTGCATATTCCAGTCACATAAGTCAATTGCAATTGAAGTATCTTATTCTAATAAAACAATTCTGACAGAGTTTTCCTCGATCGACAAAGTTCTCGACCGAGTGATATTCGAACAAAGTACTTGTCAGCCAGATGTTTCTCAAGTTTTTGTAGACTTAAGACAGTAACTTACTCGGTCAACTACTTTATCGACCAGAATGTTCTCGGTCGACAACTCTCTCAATCGATAATTTTACTCTTTCTCCAGAAAATGCAGGTTTGTGACAGAAACTACTTCGGTCGACAATTTTCTCAACTGAAGAATGTCTCAGTCGAACTTGTTGTCGACCGAGATTGTTTATGTTGTGATTTTAGTAATTATTTGCAAGTAAAACATAAGGTATTTCCAATATAATTACAAAAATATGCAAATTAAAGCTAAGTTTAGTTGAGATAAGACATTTTGAATATCAAAGTAACGTTTTGGGTCAAATCTCAACTAATCATATTCAAATCTCTAAGTTTTAGGAACCCAAACTAGATCAACATCCTTTTTCTTGTATGGGCAAGAAAATGACTAATGTCTAAGACATAAATAGTAATGACAATATATAGAATCAATTTCATTTCTCTTCTTAGCTCGATTGTCTCTAGGAACATATATAACTTTAGTCTTGGGCACTTGTGTCCTTCTTATTCTAGATTTTTTATAGGATTTACCTTTGGGCTTATAACCTAGTCCTCTCCTTCCAATCTGACCAGAAGAATCTTTTAGGACCTTGTCAAGAATATCATTATTTTTCAAGCTACTAATTTCCTTTTGTAACTTAGCAATTTCATCCATTCTCCATTTAACATCTAACTTTGCTTTCTCTAGATTAGATAACAAACTATCTCTTTCTTTGATAACATCATCATAATCAAAATGAGTGCACAGGATAGGTTGAGTTTGAAGATCATTCAGTTTTGCAAGTAGTTCAACCTTTTCTTGAGAAAGAAAACCATAGTTTGTTTCTAGAGTAAGTAACTTCATATTGTAGTCATTAAGAGATGCTTTCAAGGTAGAATTTTCGGAAATAATACTTAATTTTTCATAAGAAAGATCATTTAGTTGAGCATACAACTCCTCATTAGTTTTAGTAACTCTTTTTAGTGTCTTTTTACAATCAATATATTTATCATGTAATTCATTAATGCTATCAACTAACTCTTCTTTAGATAAATAAAAAAGACTTGCCTCTTCTTCTTCATTTGTTGTAGCAATAAAGCACTCCACCTCTTACTCTCCATCCTCACTATCATCACTCGAGTCATCCCATGCAACTTTGTAGGCTTTTTATTTCTTCTTGTGAGATGATTTCTTTCCTTTCTTGACTTTGGGAGAATCACTTTTTAAATATCCCCTTTTTCCACATTCAAAAAACCTAGAGGAATAAGAAACACTATAAGATTTGTTAGTTTTAAATCTTCTATATTTTTTACCATTTACAATGAGAGTTTCTTCTTCACTGTCTTCTTCACTTGTGTCACGACTAATTTTTGTTGATGCCTTGAATGCAATTTCCTTTCTTTTCTCCTTTTTGTGTTCAACCACCAATCTTTCTTCTTCTTTAAGGGTGACCTCATGTGTATCCAAGTTGCCAATGAGTTGTTCCATCCTCAATCTTGTGAGATCATTTGCTTCTTCAATAGCTGTCACCTTTGGTTTGTACTTTGGTGGCAAACACCTAAGAATCTTGGACACTTGATCTTCTTCACTCATGAATTTTCCTAATGCACTCAAACCATTAATGATAGTAGAAACTCTTGCATACATTTCACTAATGGACTCATTTGGTTCCATACAAAATTGTTCAAACTTTTATTTAAGCATACTAATCTTAGAATTTTTAACTTGTACGGTTCCTTAATGTGTAATACAAAGTCTATGCCATATGTCATATGCAGTTTCACATGAAGAAATTGTATTGAATTCACTTACCGATATAGAACAATATAAAATACTTACAGCCTTGGCATTAAGTTGAGCATTCTTTACCGTATTGGCATCCCATGTAACATACTCGATTTTCGGAAGCATGTATGGAGTGGACACCATTCTCCAAATTTCCCAACTGATGCCTTGAAAATATAATTGCATCCTTCTATTCCAATAGTTGTAGTTGTTTCCATCGAATGGTGGTGGACGAGCTATGTAGGTTCCCTCCAAGTTCAGGTGGTTGAGCACACCATCCCCAATGCTTCAAGACATGTTAAGGATCCTTGAAGACCTACTCTGATACCAATTGAAATATCTAGAGGGGGGGTGAATAGAGCTTTTTGGAGTTTTTAAAGTTAATTAAACAATTAAACCCTTGAACAAGAAGTAGGAGGAAACAAGGAAGACACAAGGATGTAGAGTGGTTCCTACCTTAGAAATCAAAGGTAGTCAGTCCACTACCTGATTATTTCCAACCGAGATTTTGAAAGCAACTTATTATATTACCTCGCAAGGATGTTACATAAAATACTTTTGCTTTCCCACACCCTTGAAGTAGCCTTCACCTGAAGTAGCCTCAATCCACCTAGAAGCAGCCTTCTGAAGTAACTCCAAGCTCACCCTTGAAGTAGCCTTCACCTGAAGTAGCTTCACCTTGAGGCAGCCTTCTGAAGTGACTCCAAGTCATCAGGAGCAGCCTTCACCACCTGAAGTATCTCCATGAACCTCCTTTCAACAGCCTCCAACCTAGGAGTAGGCAAGGAGAACAAAATACAATAGAAGGAACAAGATTGGAAGAAAGAAACAATGTTACCAATATGTATAGCGCTTTGATCCTATATCAAGTGTATTGATCTCCTATCCACTATACATGAACGTGGTAGTGTGGTGGGTTGGAGATTCTAGGCTATAGGACACTAATGTAGAGCTCAAAGAAATAGATTGCAAGTGTAGCTCAGCTTGTTGCTCACTAAGAATGAATCTCAAGTGTAATTGTATGCACAAGTGATGCTTCAGGTGTCCTAAGGCGTGTCCTATTTATAGGAATGGCCTACTAGTGCTTAGGGATGTTCTAGACACTTTCTAGGGTGTTCTTATTGCTCAACTAGCTGTTAGGTTTCCACTAATTACATTGCAATGACTATTTGTTTATTGATGAAAAGTATAGTTCCAGAACTTCTCTCGGTCGAGAAGTTTGTCGACCAAGATTGTCTCGGTCGAGCTTTTTGTCGAACGAATGGGAGGTTCAGGTTAATGTTTTGTAATGTTTGATTCCAACTCCCAACTACTTTTCTAACTCAGTCTAATGGCTAGAAGGTTCTATTCTCAGTCGATAACTTTGTCGACCGAGAGTGTCTCGGTCGAGGAATTTGTCGACTGAGAAAAACCCTGATTCAATGTGTTGATCTACTAAGTGTGTATATCAATGTGTAATTGTGATTATATCTTAGGAGAGGATCTATCTAAGTGTTGTGAGTGGATAGGGAAGATACAATGCTTGATTTACATGAAGTCTAAGTACTTGTACATTATATAATTGTACAAGTTTTTACATTGAGTACAATCATGAAAATAAAAGCAATCTAAGCATGTTGATCTTCTAATTTGTGTAGATTTTCAGCTATTCACTTCCTTATTTGTTTTTCCATGAAGCACTAAAATAACAAGTTAGATCCACAAGAATGAAATGTTTGTCATCATCAAAACAAAGGGTTTGATAATGTCAAATTTAGCCAACATCATATGCCTTGAGCATGAAAACTAGATATTAGTCTGATCCTAGTGATGCCTACTGGATTACTATGAAGAACATCCTTAAGTACTTGAGAAGAACTAAGGATCAGTTCCTTATCTACAGTGGTGAGGAAGAGTTGTTGGTAGAAGGTTACAACGATGTGAGCTTCCAAATTTACAAAGATGATTATCGATCACAATCGAGATTTGTGTTTTGCCTCAACAATAGTGTTGTAGGATGGAAGAGTTCCAAGCAAGAGATAATTGCATATTCTACAACAGATGCCAAGTATATTGTTGCATCCAATGCAACAAAGGAAGTTGTATGGATCAAGAAGTTCATTTATAAACTTAGAGTGGCTCCAATCATCAATGATGCAATTGAGCTTTATTGTGACAAAAATGGAGCTATTACATAAGCTAAGGAACAAAGATCTCATCAGCATTCCAAGCCCATACAGAGGCAGATCCATCTCATGCGAGAGATCATACAATAAGGAGATGTGAAGAATTGTAGAGTGCAATCCAAAAACAATATTGTTGACCCCTTCATAATACAAATATTACAGCAGAAGCATGATGGTCATGTTAGATTACTTGGGATTAAATTCATGGGTGATTGGCTCTAAGTGCAAGTGGAAGTTTGTTGGTATGTATTCCCAAATAGCCAATCATATGATGATTGTAATGGAATAAGTTGTAAACTATTTGATTAATAATAAATGCAATTTTGTTTTATTTAGTTATGAGATAATGGTGTTACATAATAAATGTCTAAAGAATGATATTACTCAATGATGCATGTCTTCGGGTTGAGGACCTGAACAATGAGATCTTATGGATGTTCAGAGTATATAAATTCTTGTTATGTCTCTAGTTAGTTGTTATTTTGGAAGGTTGATAGACAATAACAAAACTTAAGACTAGAATGTGTGTTGGTTGATGACAGAATCTCATTAGTCATGACATATGATATCAAACCCAACACATAGATACTTGCTATAGAATAGTGTATTAGATAGACCTACCTTGAGAGTGATACATGGAAGCTATGGAATGGTAGTTAGAATCAACTCTCATAGTGATGGTGGTGATTGTGGTTCTTAGACCAGAAATCACTATACTCATCACATGTTGTTTAATGTACTTTGTCATCATCAAACGTGACTTTGAATAAGGGTTTCCATAAAGGTGATACTCAAATGCATTTTGACACATGGGGAATGACTGAGAGTGATGTTGAAGTAATTTGTCCCTCCTACAGGAGTTTGATATCATGGCCACTTGATAAGAGAGACTGAGAAAAACATAGCCATGCGTATGTGAATCAATATATGATGTTGAATTAGCATATATCTCAGACAGTCTGCTCTAGTTCGAGGAACATGGATTGAACATTGAAGAGGATAACAATTTCATGCCTCGAGTTCAATATAGATATCAGAGACAAAGGAACTACACAATCACTATGAAACCAATCACGTATTGTAGGCTAAAGTTATTATTTAACTAATTGAAATACTTGGGTAGAAATGATGTCTTTCTATATACCAATCATTGATTGTGACATCATAGATTAGTTTTGGACATTCACTTCCATCATAACTTGGGACCTATAGGGTCAAACGCATAGGAATGCACTTGTAATAGGAGTTTGTTCATGAATAATGTTTAGCATGGATTACTAAAGTGTTAGGTTTTCTTTTTAAACAACATTGGCAATCTGCACCCTAAAATGACTGGTTCAACAAGTGAACCAATCAAATCAGGTGCATGAATTGAGCGACTAAGGTTGTGAACCAGGCATTTGATAGATCAATGAGATTGGATCAAGGATTGATGTTGAAGTCATGTTGTGCATTAATCAAATCTTAATTGCCAAAACAATTTCAAATAGGAAACATAGTGAAACAATCAGTTCAAGTATTGAACCTATTATCTCATATGTGAACCAAGTGATTCACCAGTGAACTGACCAGTTCAACATTTACAGGTTCCAGAAAATTCATGACATTCCATCTCTTTGACTACCAGACTGACTAGAAACTTGACCTTAGCCCTCCTATAAATAGAAGGGTAATGGGGGCTTCCTAAACACAACAATAAGAGATGATAATTGTTGTTTTTTCACTGGTTGTGGTAACCAAGAGAGCTCGAGCAAGTTCTACCCGTCAATGGGAGGAACAACAAGGGAGACACAATTTTGGGAGAGAAAGTTAATGCTAGTACAACAACTAGAAGGGACAACTCCTTCTTGTCTATTCATCTAGAAGGATAGGAGTTTTGATCGTCTACATGGATTACTCTAGAGGAAAGAGACACTATACCCACTAGGAGGACGCCGTCAACTGCTATATGTGGTGTGTGACTAGGAGGCCAACAACGACATACATCCAGGTGTGACTTGAAGAAAAGCACACATTACTACAAGGGAATTGTTGTTGAACTTGCTCTAGAATTAGGTTTAATCTTGCAACCCTCTTTCCCATCTCATAGTTATTGATGTAATCTAATATTTATGGGGAATAAGGTGATTATTTTATTTCCACTACCATATCTGATTTCATATTTCCCAATAGACGCATCTTATGTCAATGTAGAGATCCCATTTGCAGATCTGATTTTGAAGTCATCGTCCTTGTGGTTGTTGTTATAGTTGAATCATCCTCACAACAATACCTTGTGTGGGACTATGTACCTATCTTAACCTAAATTTCTCTCACATCTTGTTGTATTAACAAAATGTAACTCTTGATTATGTTTTAAGATCAATTTATTAAGGGAAATACTTAATTTGGATCATTGCACTCTTTTTTGCCCAAATTTTATGTTCACTTGTAAGTTGAGTACTTAATTGTAAATTCACCATTATGAGGACCTAATTGCAAAATATTAAAAAAAGATATATACACTTTTTACCTCATATACATGCTTAGATAATCCCTGAGATCAATGAGTAAAGAGATCGCTCAAATTTGACTTCAATTCCATCCCAATTGCCTTGATATTGTAGTTTCATGGGTTTGTGGACTAATGTGAAATTGCATCATACTTGAGGAAATAAATATAAATTGAGTGTACATTATCTATTTTCATGTTTCTTTTCATATTATTGATTGTTTTCTTTGTCTTCAATACTTTTGGTCTTAGTTAGAAAGTGTTTCAACTCGTTCTACCTAAACTTAACATGAGAGAGTGTGGTGGTGGCAGTGGTTGATGATGGTCGATGGACTCATTTACTGATGTTGGTCCTAGACTCACAAACCGATGGAATCTCTAGATATTATCAATACATCATTCTCAGCTTTTTTGATAGACACGCCTATGAAGAACTCATCATGGAATGTATGTGGAACATCCAACCTCAAGATAAGAAAACACATCCAAAGTCACATATACACAAACAACATTAACATCATCACCATTCATGAAACCAAAACACTTTGACCCCCTTTGCATTGAAAACTATAGGAAGAAAACACATCAATTCTTGGTTCCAAATACCACCTAACCACTTCAAAGGAGGCATTGTTATAGGTATTAGAAACAACATGTTCCATATTTTTGATACCAAATATTGTGACTACAGTAGCACCTTGCACATCACTAACACATCAGACAACCCAATTAAAAAAAACTCATTACATTAGTGACATAGACCAAATTCTCAAGGTATACGCTGATAAACCTTGGCTCATGGGGGGTGACTTCAACCTCATCACCTGAGAAGCAGACAGACGAAACCAAAGCAACCTCATAGGATATTTGATTCCATCAGATAAAAAATTTTGATACCTCACCACAAGACATAATTTGATCAACATCCTCCCTTCCAACGCTAACTACACATGTAATAGAAATCACTCATGGGCCAGGTTAGACCATTTCATTTGCTCTCCTTCTTGGAAAGACCTCTTCCCTCATGCCTTCATCTTTGTGTCTCATAGAGCTATCTCTGACCACTTCCCTAACATTATAGATACTAAAAACTTGAGATGGGGCCACAAACCTTTCAGAATTGAAAACTTTTGGTTAATGGACCTTCCTGCTTAGACACTTGCAAATAGAATTGGTCTATTATCCAACATACCACATTAGAACCGGGATATGATATCCATAACAACACAAAAAGGATTATAATGGCCCTCAAAACATGGAAAAAAAAATAAATATGGCAATATTATGAACAAGTCGTTTGATCTAGAACAACAACATATCTTAGTGGATAATGACCGTGTTACTCACCTAGCCATTACTTTTTCTATTAAAGTAGATTTGGAAAACATCCACAATTTTATTGATACCATTTGGAAACAAAGATCTAAGATCAAATGGGCGTTAGAGGGTGACAAAAACACAAAATATGTTCACAAGTATTGCAAAAACAATGCCTACGCAAACATCATATCTAGACTTAACATCAATGGGACAAATACTTCTAACAGAAAGATCATCACAAACCATATTCTTAATCACTTCCAAAACATTTTCAACACAGGTCATGAGCCCATCATTTTGAATTCCATAAATTGGGCTCATATCTATAAAAAAACCATACCCTTACAACACAGTATTACTAGAGATTTCACATTTGAGCAACTCAAAGAATAAATCTCATCATTAGGAAAAAGTAAATCTCCTAGACCAGACAAAATGAATATTGAAATCTACATTTCTATGTGGGAACACATCAAAGGGGACTTCATGAATCTTCATCTGGCCATCCAAAACAATGAGGACATCCACAAACACATCAAAGTCCTCAACCATACCACTTTTTCCCTAATCAAGAAAGTGGAACAACCTAACTTAATAAATCAATTTTAACCCATTAGACTTATCAATATGTCCTACAAAATTTTGGCCAAAATTCTTAGCAACCACATCAAACCACAGTTGGAACACATCATTAATCAGAATCAAAATGCTTTCCTGAAACATAGAAACATCCACGATGCTTACATTATGGTCAATGAAAATCTACATATGTACTATAAAAATAAAATGCATGTGTTAGCCATTAAACAAGACTTTAAAAAGATTTTGACTTGGTTAACTGGAATTGTCTCCTCCACACCATGAAGGGTTATGGTTTCCCAACTAAATGGATCAATTGGATTCACGCTTGCATCTCTACCGATACATTCTCCACGATCATAAATGGGTCACCTTTTGGACAGTTCCATAATTCTAATGGGCTCATAAAAGTTGACCATTATCACCTTACCTCTTCATCATGGTCACATCACTTCTCATTAAGATGGGAACTACACAGGGTGTCATAGATTCACCACTTGAATTCTTTGAAAACATATTTAATACTCAGATAACACTATGATCTTAGTGAATCCTAAGGATAACACCATAATTAACACCATCCACACTATTGGACTATTCTCATACATTTTAGGTCTCAGAATAAATCTTGGAAAATCATCTATAATAGGTATGAATGCACCATCTGAGACCATCCTCATATATAAAACTCCCCTCAAATGCAAAACTGAAACTTTCCCAATCATGTACCTCGTCTTAGAAATTTATCCTCATCCTACACAACATCACTCATGGATCCCCATCATAGACAAAATTCACAAAAAACTCTTATCCTGGACAAACAACTTTTGAATTTGGCTGGTCATATTACTCTCCTCAACAGCTCCATCACTCCCTTCACCACTCACTATCTTAGTTGTATACTTTTACTGGAAAAAACTAGAAAACAGATAGACTGTATCAGGAAAAAAACTCTTTGAATCATTACACATATAACACAAGAAAAACTAAATTACACTTGGTCAATTGGGATACCATTTGTGCTCCCATTGAGTTTGGAGGATGGGGCATCATCGATATCAACACCCATGATATTTGTCCATCACCAAAATCATACAAGCTCTCATTATCAACTCATCAAAAATATGAAAACCCTTCATACTACAAAAATACAAATCCTTGGAATAAAACAAAAAAGAATATATCTTCACCATGTGAAAATTCATAAACAAAATATGGATATTATCGTAAAATTAATAAATATACCATCACATGCCTATACCTATATCATCTTATGGTTCGACCCATCACTAGTACAAATCTGATGTTTAATGTCACTTTTGATGACGTCAGTTCCTTAGAAAAATTGATACCAATCTACTAACAATGTCAGTTCTTCCTACTAATTGTCACCATATCTGAAGTCTTTCCAATTTAGAAAAGACACGGGTACTGTTTTTAATTTAACATCAGTTTCTTTTTATAGAAATTGATGTCTAAAAATTTCCCGTGAAATACAATTTTCAATGAAAAAAATTGCCTCCAAAATTTTCAGTCTTACATTGATTTTGTATACAATTGAGGACAAAGTATTAGCGCCATGTCCCTGTGGAAAAAATTATCCCTCCATTATTCTTTGGTTCTACCAAAAAATTGACGATTTAGAATCCTTGGTGAGACACAATTTTTTTTTTGGAGATGGGTCTAAATCATAGGTTTGTTAGAAGAAATTGTCGACTAGGTGTTTTCATGCAACGTCCCCGCAAAAATATTCCCCCCCCACCCAATTTCTTTTTAGTCATCGATTTTTCTTTCTAAACTGACAACTATACCCCAACCCAAGGGTACTTATTTTTTATATGTAGTTAGTCGTCGATTTTTACAAACTTAACCGACGAATATGGTCCCAAATTGGCATCTATTTTTTGTTTGGTTTAGGAGTTCATCGTCGGTTTTTTAGTAACCGACAACTATACCCCTAACCCGAGGACTTTTTTTTGTTTTGATGTGTAGTTAGTCATCAGTTTTTAAAGACTTAATGACGACTATGACCTCAAATGAGTGTCTATTATTTGTTTGATTTAGAAGTTAATCATCAATTTTGTATGATTAACTAACAACTATGTGCTTAGTAGTCAATTTTTCTAACAACTGACGACTATGGATAACTTAATAGCACCCACCCGAAATAGAATTTCTCCCTATCTTCGTTTCATCACAATTTCCACTTAGGTCTCTGGAGATTCTGGCAATTCTGTTGTCTGTGCTCAATCCGTTGTTGCCACTGCCATAGCTCTTCCTCCACTCACCGCCACTCTTCCTCTAGCCACTTCCACTCTCGTTGTGCTCGCCTGAGGAGTTGCTTGCCATCAGGAGCTTGGGCTTGAGGATGCCAAAGGAGCTGTTATTACTAGCCACCAGAGGAGTTGTTGTTGCTAGCTTGGGAGGATGTCGGAGCTTGGGCTTGAGCTATCTGCCGCCACCAAGGTCTCTAGATCTTCTACTAGTGCTATCCTCATCACCGCCACCAAGTGAGCTTGGGTCGGAGCTTCTACTAGTGTGATTAGGTGCATGCTTCCCCTACTTCTAGGTAATTCATAATCGACATTACTCATGGCCAACTAATAGGATGTGATTCATAATCTACATTACTCGTTAGCTTAATTGTTGGATATATGTGCATGAATACCTTAAACATGTTTAAGGTTACATATCCCCCAAACACCCCAATATTGTAGTTACCTTGTTGATAGTAAATCACTTTTTATGGGTAGTTACTTATTCCTCTTACATTGATTAGTGTTAATTAGGATTGTTATATATTAGTTGGTGTAATTTTCCCTTTCTTTAGTTTGTTAACCTTAATTTCTAGTTTACCTTAGGCCATCTCTCCCTCCCTAGATCATGAAGAATTTATGTCTTGATGATGAAGATGCATGTACATTTGAGATGTTGAAATCAATGTTATAGAATATGGTACCTAGACCAGGGTATGATTAAGATTACAAGATGTTGTTGTTGTAAATCAACTCATACATTTTCTATAATCTTAGGACCTCTTTGAGGGATACTTTCCAAAGATCTAGTCAGGAATCTCAAATCAAGGTGCCTAATCTAGTTCTCTTAATTAATATTAATGTTTTCTTTCTCTCTTGATTAACCATTCTGAATGGAAGAAGGGATTAAATTAAATGATGTTACAAAAAACCTAGGATATGAACAATGAAACTAGGATCATAGGTATAGTAATGACAACATACATGTATCTTATTGGCCTAGAAACCCATATGTGATTTACTCACTAGGAGTAAATCTTGGATAGTCCCCAATTTGGGATTGTTCTTGAACACTTAATCTCACTTAGGATGTAAGTGTATAATGTACATTTGGTTTTCAAGATGTTTCGTTATCACATCCTCGTTTATTCTCTAAGTACATATGTTGGTGGACATTTGGCCATCTACATTGGTGTACTTGGAGAACTATGGGGAAATGCTTCCGAATTTTTCTTGAAAATGAACACACATTATTTAGTTACTAGTGAGATTAGGTGTTCAAGAATAGTATAGGTGGCACACACATTCATTACTAAACCCTAAACCCTAATCTATAAACCATAACCCTATCTTTAAACCCTAAACCCTAATCTATAAATCATAACCCTAATCTTTAAACCCTAAACCCTAATATATAAACCCTTATCCCTAAATCTAAAATAATAAATCATAATCTATCTGTAAATCCTTAACCTAATATGTAAACCCTAAACCCTAATACTTGTTTTCTCTTTGATCATAGAATGGATAGATCATGGATATCCATTCCAAATCATTGCACCCCAAAGTTTATTATTGGTCTTGATCAGTTTCTAACATTTGTGTAGGAACATTGGAAACAACCTGGAGATAAGTTCTATTATCCATGTAGGTGTTGGCTAAATGGACATCTATAAATCCCTTTGTTTTGATTATGACAAACATTTCATTCTTATTAATCTAACGAGCTACTTGAGTGTGCAGGACTAAGATGGATGGCAAAGCAACTAGGGAAAATCCACAAGCTAAAATATTTATATTTTCATGCAATGTAATCATTGTTGTAAAAACTTGTACAAATATATAATGTACAAGTACTTAGAATTGCATGTAAATCAAGCGTTAGATTTTCCCTAGCCAAACACCATAGTTAGACATGTCATCCCATTTAAATAGGATCATTTATGCACACTCACACATATAATTAGTGCCTAAATTGAAATCTTGAAACATGATCATTCTCGGTCGACAAACTCCTCGACCGAGACACTCTCGGTCGACAATCTTCTCGACCGAGAAAGATCCAAAGTAGCCGTTAGACACAACAGACAAGTTAGTTGGCAGTTGAAGAAAGACGTTGCAAATCACTTGTTCCAGAGAGCCTGTCGGTCGACAAAAGTTCGACCGAGTAGGTGTCTCGGTCGACCATTTGTCGACCGAGATGGTCTCTGACAGCAACTGCAGAATAAATTAATTAGCCGTTATTAAAGCAACAACTTTGTACCTAACGGCTTGTTAAGCACTTAGAAACCCCTAGAAGTTGTCTAGAACGTCCTTAAGCATACTTAGGCCATTCCTATAAATAGGACAAGCCATAGGACATTAGAATTCACTTGTTACACTTGAGAAATACTTGAGCATACTTGAGCAATCTGTTGCAAGCAATTTGAGCATTGTGATCATTGGCCTACTTTCTCCTTAGCTCAATTTCGTGTCCTATAGGCTAGCATCTCCTTACTACAGCACTTACACTTCTACACTCATTGGTTAGGAGATCTATATGCTTGATATAGGCAAATCAAGCCTTGTGCTTAAAAGGATAAGTTGTAATTTCTATTTTCTTTCTTGTTCCTTTTTATCCTTTGTACTCTCCTTGCTACTCCTAGGGTTGGAGGCTGCGGATTGGAGAGGGTTGACTTCTCAGGAGGAGAAGGGGACTTCAAGCTACTTCAATAAGGCTATCGCAAGGGAAGCTACTTTAGAAGGCTGGTGCAACGGGAGTTGGTGAATCTACTTCAAGGGAAGGCTGCTTCAAGGTTGGGCGATTACTTCTAGGTGAAGGCTGCTTGAAGGGTTTGGGAAAAGAAATTGTATTTTATGTAAAGTCCTTGCGAGGTAATAAAATAAATTTCTTTTCAAATCCCGGTTGGGTAAGCAACCGGGTAGTGGACTGACGGCTATAGTATTTGCTATAGTTGGAACCACTCTAAACCCTGTGTCTCCTTGTCCAATATCTTCATTGTGGTTGTTTGAGTTAAATTATCATTAAAATATTTATAAAACTCTATTCACCCCCCCCCCTCTAGTAGTTTTCAATTGGTATCAGAGCCGTCTTCAAGGAGCCCTAACCAAGTCTTGAAGAATGGAGGGAAATGGTGAAAGGTGCTGTTTGGACAAAACCACAACATGCTGCAATTGGTGTTTAGGAACAAGCCACAAAACAACCGGATGCCCATGGAGATCAAAGGAAGAGCACAAAGAATGTCTTATTGCTACAACTAGTGAAGAAGAAGAAGAGGTAAGTCTTTTTGATTTATCTAAGGAAGAATTAGTTGCTATTATTGAAGAGACACATAATAAATATGTTGAGTGTAAAAAGAAATTAAAGAAATCAAATAAGGAAAATGATGATCTAAATGTTAAACTTCTTGCTCTTGCATCTGAAAATGAGGATCTCAAAGAGGGAAATAAATTTTCTGATCTTAAGTTAAAATCTATGGAAGCCGATTGCAAGCTCCTTTCTGTTGAAAATTCAAACTTACAGACTCAGGTAAACGATCTTAAAAAACAACCGTTATTGTGCACCCATATAGATTATGACACTATTGTTAAAGAAAGAAATTTATTGTCATCCAATTTAGACCAAGCAAAAATAGACATTAAGAAAAGAATGGATGAGATTGCCAAGCTACAACAACAAGTTCGTAGTTTGAATAACCATGGCATTCTTGATCAAATTCTAGATAATCCCTATCAACAAATTGGGAGAAGGGGACTAGGTTACAAGCCTAAAGGAAAATCTCATCAACAACCTAGTCAGAGAAAGTCACAAACCCAATCTATATATGTACCTAAAAGGACACCCTCACCCAATGACAACATAGGACACAACCATAGAAAAAGACATGAAGTTGACTCAATATGTTGTCATTACTGTTTGCGCCTTGGTCACTATTCATTTTCATGTCCTTACAAGAGAAGAGATGTCGAGTTAGTTTGGGTTCCTAAACCTCCAAACTAAACAAATAAGATTAAGTTGAGATATGACCAAAAGACATTAGTTGCATAATTCTATGTCTATCTCAACTTAACATAATAAGATTACAAATAAATGTAAGCATCTAAATAGTTAACCCACATAATAACTTCGAAAAAAATAAACAGTTCCAGGAATCTTGTCGGTCGAGAAACTGTCGACCGAGACCTCATCGGTCGAACAATTGTCGACCGAGCATATCACTGTTTTCAGTTTACTACGAAAATTGTTGCATTTATTTTTCTAGTAAAACTGCAATCTTCTTATGATTGATGACTGGATATACTTTTTGGAAATCATTCTTACAAATGTAAATGAAATTAATATTAGTTTATTCCCTAAATGATTTAAAGTTTAAACTGAAATTATACTTAGTCAAAGGAAATTCCTATTTTCACATGATTGTTCGTAAAAGTATTTTCTGATCTATTCATATACTAATCATGAAATGGAATTATCATTGTATGCTGATAACATGCTTTCATCATTAGGTGCGCATAGACAATGAAAATTGTATGCATGGATCCATGAAAATATAGGCAAGCAAAATAATTTATTGGTTATATATTAGTGCTTGCAACACAATCCATAAATTAGTATCTTTGAAGATTTGAGATAATTAATTGTACCTAAGAATCTTAAGTATTATGCTTCAACTTGACATTTAATGCAAATACTATACTCAACATATTCAATCTGAAAATCTGCAAAATTAGCCTCCTGGTCAAAACAAAATTTGACCAAGGGGCGCTATGGTCGTAGTCAAATTTGACCTAAAATAAGTTTGACATAAATAACTATTTTGGATATCCTTTTATGATTAAAAGAAATTAATTTATGATCACAACTTGTCCCAATATTGTCAATAATAAACACAATATTACTACCTTGGAAAATCTATATATGTGCGCAAGTAGTCTTAAAAATAAGCTTCAAAATTCGTACTCAGTAAGTCTCTCGGTCGACGAACTTTTCGACCGAAAACCTCTCGGTCAGTCCCTCTCTCTCGACCGACAGAATCTATACAGAAAGTGTATCAGACACACTTTCGGTCGACAAATGTTCGACCGAGACAATGTCGGTCGACAATTGTTCGACCGAGAAGTAGCCGTTGGATACGACCGTTGTAAACCGATCGTTATGACCGTTTGTGACCGTTATTTGACCGTTGGGGAGCCGAGTGACGCGTCTGCAACACGACCGTTGCGGACGCTCGGTCGACGAATCGTCGACCGACCTGGTCGCTGGAATGTTATAAAAGGGAGCAAAAACGGGTCACTTACTCACACTTGCATACTCTTGCTTCCATAGTCCCTCTCTAGTGCATTTTTGTGCCACTCTTCAGCATCCTCATCCCCAAACCTTCCTTGCTTTTTCTCCACATTCAAGTAACACAAATGGCCTCATCCTCAGCTGCCCGTGGGAAGAAGAAGGTCGCCGGAAGGAAAGGAAGGGAAGCTCGGGAAGCTACTCCACCACTGACGATCATCAACGACATCGCCTTCCTCGACGGAGATGCTGGTGATCGTTATCTACGGCTTTCCTCCAAAGCTCCTCTTCCTCGATGACCAGTTGAAGCTTTGGACCTCCTCAACATAGTCGATCTGGAGGATCTCTTTGCAGTGCAAAAGTTGAAGGAATTCATCTACCCCTTTTTCCCTTCCTATTCTACGAAGGTAGTAAATGAATTTTATGCCAACCTTATATCCCATTCTGAAAATGACACTACCTTCTTCTATACCATGGTCAATGGGCATAGCTTTAGATTTACTGAAGAGGATATTCTAGAAATGCTAAATATTGACCTAGATGAATATAAAGACTTCCTTGACCTTGCCACCGGAAATCCACTAAATCAACTTTCCCAAGATGATCATACCATTAGCCTTAGTGACATAAAAAGAGCTATTTTTCAATCCAACACTACTTGTCATGAAGATAGGGGAACCTACTATGCTATAAATCTCAAACCTGCCTGTAGGATTGTAAATCTCATTGTTTCTACAAATATTCACCCTAGAGCTAACAAGTCTGAAGTTCCAATATTCCGAATGTACCTCATTTATGCCATCATAAGCCGCATTCCCACAAAATTCATCCGTATAATCCTTAAAAACATGGTTGAGTTTTCTGGCAACCCACCATATGCGGATTTAGTATGTCAAATTACTCAACATTTTCTTAAATCAAACATTGAGGATATGGGATATACATGGGAGCGTAGACCATAAAAGATAAGTAAGAATACTGTAGAGAAAATGGGATTAGATTTTGGTCACAAAAGGGCTAGAGTAGAAGGAGAAACATCTCATCAGGACATACCACCACCTCCTCCTACTACCCTACCACATGATCCCATTCAAAATTCTCTTACTTATATTGCTGGCTCCCAATATCACCTTAGTAGACAATTAGACTACAATCATCATGCCATGACATATTTAAACCAAAGAATGCAAACCCTTTCCCCAAACCAAACTGATGAATATCCGTATTCTTTAAATCCTGGCATGCTCAATCCATACAATCCTTCATACAACTATTATCAAACTCCACCTCCACCATCTGTGGATCTTACACACACTCAGTTTTCATCCATGCAACTGCAAGATATTGCCGCTCATTTCCGATTTGACCGAGTACCTACATTCTTGGAAGCATATGCTCTAACTAAGACAGGTGCTTTAGAATGGCAAACATTGGTCCAGTATTATGGAACTGAGCCTTTTCTTGGGAAAGATCCTGACATTGATGTAATCCTTAAGTCTTTCCAGTAAATGTTGGAGTTATTGTAATGATATCTTTTGAATAATTGTAATGGGTCATCTCTATATGATGTGTCTATCTTTCTATGCTTGTAATACATGCTTTTAATGAAATTGACCATCTTTACTTGATTCCAATGGATATTTGTTTTGTGAGACATATTCAAAATATGGATTATAAGATCATCATTGTAGAACATACAAAATAAGGGGAGTAATAAATAAAAATGCAACCTTTAAAACTGTGGCAAAATTGACAACTTACTTTAAACAGTCATAAATCCAGACACATTCTCGGTCGAGAAACTGTTCGACCGAGAACAGTATCGGTCGAAAGATCGTCGACCGAGAAGGTGTCTGTTGTCAAGACTGCAATAAAACTGAATATATTTGCAAAATAAATCATGTTGAAGATAATATTGGCTAAACCGTTTCCACCTTGGAAGATGTTTGCTTTGATATTGGTGCTACTTAAACACAAGCTCTTGGTTTTTATATGGACATCATTTTAATGTACTTAATCTTCGTATACTTTTGATAAAGGTCAAAATCAAAATTTAAAATCAATTGTGACCTTAGAAGCCTTAAATTGCTTTAAATTGTAAGATTAAGGGGGAGCTCATCAAAACAAATTTGATTATTTGATTAAGAAGCTTACAAAAACATTATTTGGAGCTTGTTACGACCTTAGTATTTATTCTTTTTGGTTATGAAGAAATCTATGAATTTCAGAAAAATAACTTGTTCTTAAAGGAACTCTCTAAACAAATCAGGGCTTAACATCCCTTGCATTTTGATGGAGACATTTTATGTACTCTGAGATTAACGGATTCTCATATCATTTTATGGGCTTCACATCCCTTGTAAAATGGATGAGAAATCAATACATATGCCATGAACCTAACAGGATCTCATATCATTTCAAGGCTTAACATCCTTTGCACATGATTGAGAAACAAATTGTGGCTAAATTAGACAAAAATGATATTTGTGCTACTTAAACAAAAACTCTTGTTTACATTTTTGGCTTTTAAGTGGACATCCTTTTGATGGGATATCTAATTAAGGGGGAGTTTTTATTCTTAACGGTTATCTTTTTGAAATGACAAAGGGGGAGAGATAAATATAAAACTAAAATTTAGAAATTATGTAAACCTCAATTAATGAGTTTCATAAATAAACTCTTGGCTTTACATTAAAAGTTGCTATATTCCCAAATGATCTGGATTTCATGTTCCATAATTCATGGGGAATAATAAGCACACATTTTATACACAAGAGAAAAAGCTACACAAGGTAATCAAAAGGTATAAAACTCATATGTTTTATATTTCCTTTATTTATATTTTGGAAATGTTTGTCATCTTCAAAAAGGGGGAGATTGTTGGCTAAATGGACATCTATAAATCCCTTTGTTTTGATTATGACAAACATTTCATTCTTATTAATCTAATGAGCTACTTGAGTGTGCAGGACTAAGATGGATGGCAAAGCAACTAGGGAAAATCCACAAGATAAAATGTTTATATTTTCATGCAATGTAATCATTGTTGTAAAAACTTGTACAAATATATAATGTACAAGTACTTAAAATTGCATGTAAATCAAGCGTTAGATTTTCCCTAGCCAAACACCATAGTTAGACATGTCATCCCATTTAAATAGGATCATTTATGCATACTCACACATATAATTAGTGCCTAAATTGAAATCTTGAAACAGGATCATTCTCGGTCGACAAACTCCTCGACCGAGACACTCTCGGTCGACAATCTTCTCGACCGAGAAAGATCCAAAGTAGTTGTTAGACACAACAGACAAGTTAGTTGGCAGTTGAAGAAAGATGTTGCAAATCACTTGTTCCAGAGAGCCTGTCGGTCGACAAAAGTTTGACCGAGTAGGTGTCTCGGTCGACCATTTGTCGACCGAGATGGTCTCTGACAGCAACTGCAGAATAAATTAATTATCCGTTGTTAAAGCAACAACTTTGTACCTAACGGCTAGTTAAGCACTTAGAAACCCCTAGAAGTTGTCTAGAACGTCCTTAAGCATACTTAGGCCATTCCTATAAATAGGACAAGCCATAGGACACTAGAATTCACTTGTTACACTTGAGAAATACTTGAGCATACTTGAGCAATCTGTTGCAAGCAATTTGAGCATTGTGATCATTGGCCTACTTTCTCCTTAGCTCAATTTCGTGTCCTATAGGCTAGCATCTCCTTACTACAGCACTTACACTTCTACACTCATTGGTTAGGAGATCTATACGCTTGATATAGGCAAATCAAGCCTTGTGCTTAAAAGGATAAGTTGTAATTTCTATTTTCTTTCTTGTTCCTTTTTATCCTTTGTACTCTCCTTGCTACTCCTAGGGTTGGAGGCTGCGGATTGGAGAGGGTTGACTTCTCAGGTGGAGAAGGGGACTTCAAGCTACTTCAAGAAGGCTATCGCAAGGGAAGCTACTTCAGAAGGCTGGTGCAACGGGAGTTGGTGCATCTACTTCAAGGGAAGGCTGCTTCAAGGTTGGGCGATTACTTCTAGGTGAAGGCTGCTTGAAGGGTTTGGGAAAAGAAATTGTATTTTATGTAAAGTCCTTGCGAGGTAATAAAATAAATTTCTTTTCAAATCCCGGTTGGGTAAGCAACCGGGTAGTGGACTGACGGCTATAGTATTTGCTATAGTTGGAACCACTCTAAACCCTGTGTCTCCTTGTCCAATATCTTCATTGTGGTTGTTTGAGTTAAATTATCATTAAAATCTTTATAAAACTCTATTCACCCCCCCCCTCTAGTAGTTTTCAGTAGGCATTACAGTAACAACTTGAAAGTCAACACTGGTGACAAAATCAAAAGTCATGTCATGTGCAACATGATTGTATAGGAATATATTGAACGGTACTGGCATGGAGAGATTCCAAACTTTAGATCAGTAGATGTCAATAACATAACTTGTGTTGAAGAAGAAATTGTTGCTGATGATGTAGATGTGAACGAACCAATTCCAATTGACATTTTTAATGCGATGCTAGATAGTTGTGGGGTATACAACACCAATCCACCTTCCTATATAGGAACATTGTGCATGATGTTGAGAGACCATTATACATAGGTTGTACTAAGTTTACACAGCTGAGTGATGTGTTGAGACTGTATAATCTGAAGGCTAACAATAGATGGAGTAACAAAAGCTTCACATCATTGTTGCCTTTGTTGAAAGAAATTCTTCTTGAAGGCAACAAGCTTCCAATCTCAACATACGAATTAAAGAAAATGTCATGCCCAATGAGAATGAAAGCTAAGAAGATACATACATGCCCAAATGATTGTGTGTTATTTCAAATGACTATGTCGATTTAAAAGATTGTCCAAAATGTGGGCATCAAGGTATAAAATGATAACTTTGGGGAAGTCTAAAACTGGCTCTATAAAGACCAAGTCTCTACTATAAACCATGGCAACCAAAATCATCAATTGTGTAGCAGCGGAAATTTAAATCTTGACTTTATTCAAAATGTATAAAGAGTACATTACAAAATTTTTCCCAAATGGGGTACATATTTATACAAGAACAAGTATCTAGGTAGAGGAATACTTAGACTAAGCCAATATTGTCTCCAAACAAAACAACTTATAACATAAAAGCAACTATGATCATGCAAGCTATATGTTCCTTTTCTTCTTGTCCTATCCTTAGCCTTAGGTTCATCGAGCTTCCATGCGCACTCTGATCCTAGCCTGGATGGTTGGGGTCATCCAGCAAGAGAAAGATAAAAGGTATGTGTCAATAATAGGATAAAGGCAATCATAAAGTTAAGCATTTCATAACAAAAGACTCCACTAAGGAATTTCAAGGAGTGAGAGGCAAATGAGTAAATAAGGTTTTAGAAAACTGCCACATTTTAATAGAAACAAATATCATATTTGCATGAATATAAATTATGACTCAAAATCATCTCAATGTAGGGTGAGGCACCTACCAGACCTCACCAAAATAAAATGGCAGGGGGACTAAAACCCCAGTGCCTGGCAGGAGGACTAAAACCTCAGTGCCCTGTATAAAATTGGCAGGGGGACTAAAACCCCAGTGCCCTATGGGTGGTTTGTACTCATGTACACTACATTTTCAATTGGCCAATAACTATATCATGCATAAACATTCACTTGGAAGTAGAGTGAAAAGTATATCAAGATAACAACATAGCATTTGGAATAAAACCCAAGAAATAAATAAATAGGCCATCATAGGCAACAACAATATCCAAGAACTCCAAGAAATAAAGGAGCCAACAAAGCAACAACATTATACAATGTTTCCAAGTATTTCAAAAGGATGAGCCAACACTGGCCATGACAAGATTAAATATTTCACATAAGTGAGCCACAAATGCAATTAAGTCATCAAAGAAGTAAAAGAGCCAAACATGCATTTAGGAGAATAACAAGGCTAGCACAATAATGATTGTGGGGTTGGAAAAGACCCAACTGAGAGATTAGGATTGTTTGCACAATAATCATTCACATTCATCGATAGAGATCACATATTAAAATAGGCTTCACATACCTGTTTTAATTAATTACCATCACATTCACCAATCTGATTGTATCCAATACCATATTTCCCTAGTTGCAAACATAATCATGTATTAGTATTTTTAAGGCTTAAAGCATATGAAAAACCCTAATTTTACAAAACCACGATTTAAGGTTCAAAACCTAGTCTAATAGATTGGTCATATTCTTCTGAATAAGAAAACATATTTTATTTTACAAATTGGAGTTAAAATGAATTAATTAGGTATTTTAGAATATTTTATATACTTAAAAGGCATTCAAAGCAAACTCCGAAAAAATGAATCATAATTGGGACTCAAAAACCATAAAATCAGGTTCTACATGAAAAATCCTTTCCATTGACTATTTATTTGCATTTTTCTGACCGTGGATCAATTTACTATGAATTAAGTAAAATCGACCAATCAGAATGCAAGAAAACCATAGTGTGATAGTTATTTAAATCAAAATACAATTCGTTGTAAATAACAGGTGAAATGACCAAAATACCCCTACTTGTCAAATAAAATCAATTAAAACAACGAGGGCAGTATGGTCATTTGTATGTAACCAACTTTTGCAAGCGAGAAACAAAACTCAGGGTGCAATTACGAGATTGCCCCTGCATTGCAAATCATTACATTGCCTGTGGATGACCCTCTTGGCCATTCCACGACTTGGTTTCTTCCAGCCAAGGTCATGGCGCGAGCAGGCTCACAGGAGCTCGAGCTCCTTTGCTTCAACTCGCCATCAGGGCGTTCCAACTCGATACGAAACTGGGGATGAGTTCGGCCAAACCTGGCAAAGGCGGAGGGATTCTCGCCACAGGATGAGGACCTCGAAGTCGACCAAGCGTACCAGAAAAGCCATGAAATAGAGGAGTAGGTCGGAGATTGACAACCAAAGGAAAACAGGATAAACCAGGAAACTAAGGTCGGGAAAGGCTTCGTGGATGGGTTGCGAGTCGAATCCAAGCTTTGACGAGTGCGGAGGTGCACTGAACCTCAGAAAAGCTTGGCGCTAGAAGCTTCTTTATGGCGGCTATAGGACATGGCGATCGGGGCCTTCGTGAGAAAAACACGGAGTATGAAAAGGAAGAGCGGAGGTCGAGGATGGTTACTGTGCTTCCGATTAGGCTGAGGAGGTCGGAGGTGCAAGCAGCAGGTCGCCATTGCCGAGGAAGACGATGGACTAGGCTGGGGAGCTTTGGGGCAATGAGGAAAAATTGGAGGAGGAAGAAAGGTGGCGACCTGAGGGTGCTAGAAGGTACCTTAAATAGGTTGGGGGAGGGCCAGAGCTTGCTCTGCAACTCCCTGGCGGAGAGGAGGCAACCCAGGTTGGGCGTTTCTCGCATAGGGTGAGGGAGGAGATGAGTCAGGGCTAGTTAGGACCTCCAACGAAAGCCGAAGAGAACGCAAGAGGAATCATGCCAAACGGTCAAGCAGGGAGGGAGATCGGGTCGAGGGACCCCGTCCGCTCAGCTGCACGAACGGTCCCGAGGAGGAAGATGACCTCCAGGTCGTCAGATCAACACACACATGAATTGGGGCCATCCTATTGGGGTCCACAGTGGTCCGGTTCGTGTGACCAAGCTCTGAATCGAATAATCAATGGACTATAGGCGTTACAAACATTTAAATGATATCGATTCAATATCCAAGGCTACACTATATTAGAAACTTGTAAAAACGATTTGAGGGATCAAACCAACTCCAAAAGCCACCAAATTTGGACCATAGGTTCATAATGACGCATATTACAATGCTATATAATTAGTTTTGCATTTAACACATATTTTGACCCTTAATAAATATATTTCTCATTAAAGTGTTTATTAATATATTAAAATGAATGAGTTATGTGAAAAGACTTCTTTTAATGGAACATGTGAGTAAATTTCGATATATTAAGCACATTAAGATTTCAATAATAATTTATCAATTAAATAACATATTTTCATGAATTAAAATCATATTTTGAGCAGAGAGAAATAATTAAGGTTAATGTTCTCATAATTAATTCAAATACACATTATTATTAATATATTTATCCAAAAAGCTCCAAATTAACATTATCTACATATTTCCATCCTTAATGACCAAATTACATTATTAACCCTCACTTATCTCCTTAATTGGGTTATTTGTGCAAACACCCCTCCATTTAAATAAATGAGGGAAAAAGGTAATTTCAACCTTGAATTGTGCTCAAATTGCATAAGGAGTCCAAAAATGATTCAAAAGGATGGGAAATTTATCAAAAAGGTCGAAATGGACTAGAAGGCAAAGAAAAGCTCAAAAGTGGGTAAATTGCAGGAAATACCCTGAGATTCGGTATGTTACAACACACCACCCCTTAAAGAGTATTTCGTCCCCAAAATCACAGCAAGAGGAAAGAGAGGGTGAGTGTGCAACTTCCCAACCTTAAGCACTAGGTTATAACCCTTAATCTAGGGTACAAAACAAAATCTACATAAGACATATGCTACTAAGGTTTCCACAAAACCTATAGCCTTTTATCAAACTCGAATTAACATTTTTGCCTTATTAGCATAATCTCCATCATGAAGAGGTATCATATTTATTATACTATCACTTGTGCCACATTTTATTCAAAACAATTACATCTCAATATTATATCATATGTATTTCCCTCGTCAAGGGTTTTAAGCACAATTAGGGTTTAGTAAGCCATTTCAACATTAATTAATGTAGTAGGTCAAAAACTTTAATAACATGAATTCATTTTCCATTATCCTCTTAAAACTATCATGTAGAGTTATCACAAATTATTTTGTAGAAAAATTTAATATTATCCAATAAGTTATTAAGCCTATAATAATTCCAAATAATGTTCATATTTGTCATATCATCTTTCATACTCATATTAATGACATCATTAATCATTTTCGTCCATTACACTTCATATTATAAATTATACATATTTTACTTCACATTTATGTGAATCCAATTATTCATTATCATATTTGAGTCATTATATTCATTTTAGTGAATAGGATGTAACACATTAAATATTAATGAATTAATTCATATATCAAGTTATGATGAGGTGTTCATTAGAGAACAAGGTGATATACCTTACATATATTGATAACTTTGTGACTATAATCCATTTATATGTATGAAGGTATATTATGTGATGATGACACCTAATGTCACTAATGTATTATGAAAGGCATTAAGGATATATATAGGTATATGTTGTCAATGCTAGATGATTACATATTAGGGTTTAGGTCAACATGATCATTACATGTTAAAGCATCCCTAGGGTGCATTATCCATACCCATTTTACCATTATGGTGGCATAGTCTACATTATGTATATTCACCATTAGTAATGAGTAACTCATTATTATGTGAATCAATAATATATGAAGGTTCAAGCATATGAACTATCTCTATATGACATACTACATATTCATGTGTGTATAAACAAACAAGTTGAATTACAAGTATATTGTGCTTGGTAATTTCTTGTTCACATAAGTTATTATGTACATATGTCCACATAGATAGGGTTTCTAACTCTAAAGGTATTTGATTTTGCTTTTAATTGGGATTCCATCCCCCTAAAAAGGGATTTTGTCCTCGAAATCAGATTTGCAAAACCAAATAGGGTACTAACACCATTACCCTCATCCTACCCCTTAAAAGGGTCAACTAAGTCAAACAAAGCTAAGGTAAAAAGGGTACATTAAAACTCAACACTAAAAGGACTTACTAACCAAACTGCATGGTGTAACATATATGGTACACTAAACCCTAAACATAGGAGTATAAGGTATTTAAGGATGATATTTGTGTAAGAGATCAAATCATCATTTATGGCTTTCCTAGGTATTCAACAATTAGGCAACATGCCCAAAGATAGACTATTTTGAGCTGTCTGTATCAGATCAGGCCAGGCCAGGTCATATGAGCTCAGGAGTCCTCGTTACCAAGCTAGTGGGGCGGAGGAAAATATTGCCAGCCCCAAGCTCTAACCCTTTCTAGACACCATCACTTCAACTTATTTCTCTAGTAGCTTCTCAATAGACAATTCACCAAAAAGTTGACAAATTTTATTTCTAATTATGAAATTAATATAATCCTAAATCAACTTTCATGCTAGGTCAACTCTAAGGTGAAAAAATAACTAAAGGGAAACTATATACTCTAGGGAGACAACTTTGAATTAGTTAAGAATCTGACTACCTTGATGCTCTGATACCATGATGTAAATACCAAGTCTCTACTATAAACCATGGCAACCAAAATTATCAATTGTGTAGCAGTGGAAATTTAAATCTTGACTTTATTCAAAATGTATAAAGAGTACATTACAAAAATTTTCCCAAATAGGGTATATCTTTATACAAGAACAAGGATCTAGGTAGAGGAAGACTTAGACTAAGCCAATATTGTCTCCAAACAAAACAACTTATAACATAAAAGCAACTATGATCATGCAAGCTATATGTTCCTTTTCTTCTTGTCCTATCCTTAGCCTTAGGTTCACTGAGCTTCCATGCGCACTCTGATCCTAGCCTGGATGGTTGGGGTCATCCAGCAAGAAAAAGATAAAATGTATGTGTCAATAATAGGATAAAGGCAATCATAAAGTTAAGCATTTCATAACAAAAGATTCCACTAAGGAATTTCAAGGAGTGAGAGGCAAATAAGTAAATAAGGTTTTAGAAAACTGCCACATTTTAATAGCAACAAATATCACATTTGCATGAATATAAATTATGACTCAAAATCATCTCAATGTAGGGTGAGACACCTACCGGACCTCACCAAAATAAAATGGCAAGGGGACTAAAACCCCAGTGCCTGGCAGGAGGACTAAAACCTCATTGCCCTATATAAAATTGGCAAGGGGACTAAAACCCCAGTGCCTACAGCAGGGGAACTAAAACCCCAGTGCCCTATGGGTGGTTTGTACTCATGTACACTACATTGTCAATTGGCCAATAACTATATCATGCATAAACATTCACTTGGCAGTAGAGTGAAAATTATATCAAGATAACAATATAGCATTGGGAATAAAACCCAAGAAATAAATAAATAAGCCATCATAGGCAACAACAATATCCAAGAACTCCAAGAAATAAAGGAGCCAACAAAGCAACAACATTATACAATGTTTCCAAGTATTTCAAAAGGATGAGCCAACACTGGCCATGACAAGATTAAATATTTCACATAAGTGAGCCACAAATGCAATTGATTCATCAAAGAAGTAAAAGAGCCAAAAATGCATTTAGGAGAATAACAAGGCTAGCACAATAATGATTGTGGGGTTGGAAAAGACCCAACTGAGAGATTAGGATTGTTTGCACAATAATCATTCACATTCATCGATAGAGATCACATATTAAAATAGGCTTCACATACCTGTTTTAATTAATTACCATCACATTCACCAATCTGATTTTATCCAATACCATATATCCCTAGTTGCAAACATAATCATGTATTAGTATTTTTAAGGCTTAAAGCATATGAAAAACCCTAATTTTACAAAAACCACGATTTAAGGTTCAAAACCTAGTCTAATAGATTGGTCATATTCTCCTGAATAAGAAAACATATTTTATTTTACAAATTGGAGTTAAAATGAATTCATTAGGTATTTTAGAATATTTTATATACTTAAAAGGCATTCAAAGCAAACTTCGAAAAAAGGAATCATAATTGGGACTCAAAAACCATAAAATCAGGTTCTACATGAAAAATCCTTTCCATTGACTATTTATTTGCATTTTTCTGACCATGGATCGATTTACTATGAATTAAGTAAAATCGACCAATCAGAATGCAAGAAAACCATAGCGTGATAGTTATTTAAATCAAAATACAATTCGTTGTAAATAACAGGTGAAATGACCAAAATACCCCTGCTCGTCAAAAAAATCAATTAAAACGACTAGGGCAGTATGGTCATTCGTATGTAACCAACTTTTGCAAATGAGAAACAAAACTCAGGGTGAAATTATGAGATTGCCCCTGCGTTGAAAATCTTTACATTGCCTATGGATGACCCTCTTGGTCATTCCACGACTTGGCTTCTTCCAGCCAAGGTCATGGCACGAGCAGGCTCACAGGAGCTCGAGCTCCTTTGCTTCAACTCGCCATCAGGGCGTTCCAACTCGATACGAAACTGGGGACGAGTTCGGCCAAACCTGGCAAAGGTAGAGGGATTTTCGCCATAGGATGAGGACCTCGAAGTCGATCAAGCGTACCAGAAAAGCCATGAAACAGAGGAGTAGGTCGGATCTCGACAATCAAAGGAAAATAGGATAAACTAGGAAACTGAGGTCGGGAAAGGCTTCGTGGATGGGTTGCGAGTCGAATCCAAGCTTCGACGAGTGCGGAGGTGCACTGAAGCTCAGAAAAGCTTAGTGCTGGAAGCTACTTTATGGCGGCTATAGGACATGACAATCGGGGCCTTCACGAGACAAACAGAGAGTCGAAAAGGAAGAGTGGAGGCCGAGGATGGTTATCGTGCTTCCGATTAGGATGAGGAGGTCGGAGGTGCAGATAGTAGGTCGCCGTTGCCGGGGAAGACGATGGACTAGGCTGGGGAGCTTTGGGGTGATGAGGAAAAATTGGAGGAGGAGGAAGAAAGGTTGCGACCCGAGGGTGCTAGGAGGTACCTTAAATAGGTTCGGGGAGGGCCAGAGCTTGCTCTGCAACTCCCTGGCGGAGAGGAGGAGGCAGCCCAGGTTGGGCGTTTCTCACATAGGGTGAGGGAGGAGATGAGTCGGGGCTAGTTAGGACTGCCAACGAAAGTCAAAGCGAACGCAAGAGGAATCACACCAAACGGTCAAGCAGGGAGGGAGATCGGGTCGAGGGACCCCGTCCGCTCAGCTGCACGAACGGTCCCGAGGAGAAAGATGACCTCCAGGTCGTCGGATCAACACACACGCGAATTGGGGCCGTCCGATTGGGGTCCACAGTGGTCCAGTTCACGTGACCAAGCTCTGAATCAAATAATCAATGGACTATAGGCGTTACAAACATTTAAATGATATCGATTCAATATCTAAGGCTACACTATATTAGAAACGTGTAAAAACGATTTGAGGGGTCAAACCAACTCCAAAAGCCACCAAATTTGGACCATAGGTTCATAATGACGCATATTACAATGCTATATAATTAGTTTTGCATTCAACACATATTTGACCTTTAATAAATATATTTCTCATTAAAGTGTTTATTAATATATTAAAATGAATGAGTTATGTGAAAAAACTTCTTTTAATGGAACATGTGAGTAAATTTTGATATATTAAGCACATTAAGATTTCAATAATCATTTCTCAATTAAATAACATATTTTCATGAATTAAAATCATATTTTGAGGAGAGAGAAACAATTAAGGTTAATGTTCTCATAATTAATTCAAATACACATTATTATTAATATATTTATCCAAAAAGCTCCAAATTAACATTATCTACTTATTTCCATCCTTAATAACCAAATTACATTATTAACCCTCACTTATCTCCTTAATTGGGTTATTTGTGCAAACACCCCTCCATTTAAATAAATGAGGGAAAAAGGTAATTGCAACCTTGAATTGTGCTCGAATTGCATAAGGAGTCCAAAAATGATTCAAAAGGATGGGAAATTTATGAAAAAGGTCCAAATGGACTAGAAGGCAAAGAAAAGCTCAAAAGTGGGTAAATTGCAGGAAAGACCCTGAGATTCAGTATGTTACAGGCTCTCCTGCCAAGGTGATTTGGTATCTACCTATAATACCATGGTTTCAATGCTTGTTTGCCAATACGATGGATGAGAAGAATTTAAGGTGGCATGCATATGTTAAGAAAAATAATGATGGGATTAAATGACATGCGTCTCATTCCCCATAGTGGAAGAAGATTGATTTATCGTATCCCAAATTTGGTGAATAAGTCAGGAATCTAAGACTTGGGTTGTGTACTAATGGGATGAATCCATATGACACATTGAGCAGCCAACGTAGCACTTGGCTTGTTATGCTTGTTATATACAATCTTCCTCCCTGGTTGTGTATGAAAAATAAGTACAATATGTTGTCGTTGTTGATATCGGACCCTAAACAACCTAGAAATGATATCGAAATTTATCTTGAACCTCTGATTGATGACTTAAAGAAACTCTAAAATGAAGGTCGATGCTTCACGTAGAGAGACATTTCAATTGCATGCTATGTTGTTTTGCCCTATTAATGACTTTTCATCATGTGGGAATTTTACTGGATACAATGTTAAAGGATCCAAAGCGTGCCCTATATGTGAAGAGAACATTGATTCAAAATGAATAAAACATGGCAGAAAGACTGTATATCTTGGTCATCGAAGGTTTCTTCCAAAAGTCCATCCTCATTGAAGGTTGCGCAAAGAGTTCAATGGATCGAATAAGGAACAGAGTGTCCCTAAACCTATACCATGGGAGGTTGTTTATGAAAGAGTAACAAACTTTGTCAATGAATTCAGTAAGAGATCACAATATACTATTCCCACACAGAGTGATAAATATTTATTCAAGAGGTCAATATTTTGGGATCTCCCTTATTGGAGTTCTTTAGCAATTAGGCATTGTATCGATGTCTTGCATGTTGAGAAAAATGTTTGTGATAGCATCATTAGTATTTGTTGAATATACTAAGTAAGACTAAAGATGGCATCAAATCCAAAATGGACCTATGTGAAATGGGAATAAGGAAAAAATTAACAGAAGTAGTTAGCAGTGATCAAAAAACATATTTACCTCATGCTTGTTACATGTTGTCTAGAAAGGAGAAGAAAACTTTTTGCGACTGCTTGCTTAATGTTAAGGTACCACAAGGATACTCTTCTAATATCTAAAAATTGGTATCCATGAAATATACAAAGCAGATAGGTCTTAAATTTCATGATTGTCACACTTTAATGCAACAAATATTTCTCGAGGCAATTCGATCTATACTACTAAAGAATGTAAGGTTTGCAATCACCAGACTTTATTTTTTCTTCAACACTCTATGCAGTAAAGTTATTAATCCTGAGAATCTCAATAAGTTGCAAAGAGAAGTGGTTGTTACCCTATGCCAGCTTAAGATATATTTTCCTCCTTCATTCTTTGATATCGTGGTACATCTTATTGTTCATTTGACTAGTTAAATGAAAATGTTAGGACCAATTTTCGTGCATTGGATGTATCCTTTTGAATGGTACATGAGTATTTTTAAAAGGTGACGTTTGAAACTGTTAGGGAGTATTATTGAGGGTTATGTGGCGAGGGAGGTTATGGAGTTTTGATGTGACTTTGTGAGTTGTAATGAAGCCCTGTAAATGATAAGAATATTGAGGACTATTGCAGCAAAGGGTCTTTAGGAGCATCAATGTAAGTAATTAGTCCTGAGTTGTGGCAATAAGATCACTTATATATATTACACAACATCAATGAAGTGAGTGTTTATATTACCAAACATACCAATTTCATCAACAAATAATATCCTTGAGCCAATTCAATGTGTCTTGCTAGAGAGCATAACAAGACATTTATTAGGTGGTTTGAAGATAAAGTCTTACGTCAACCATCTCAAACACCAAATATTAGTGTTGCTTAAAATATCAAATGCCTCTCCTTTAAACCAAAAATGAATGTTATGACTAACGAAGGATCTAACATAAATGGGTTCTCATATTACACAAAGCGACAAGATGATAAGAGTTTCGTCCAAAATAGTGGGGTCACCCTTCAATCATCTTCATTGTTTTTTCTAGTGTGAAGGATAAGAGTCCACTTGAAGCTAAAATATCATATTATGGTGTCATTGAAGACATATGGGAGTTTGACTATGTAGATTTTAAAATGTCAGCCTTTAAGTGTAATTAAGTTGATAACACCAAAGGAGTTGTAGTGGATGAAGTGGGTTTCACATTAGTGAAATTTGAAAAGATTGGCAAGAAGGATGAACCATTAATAATGGCATCATAGGTGAAGCAAGTATTTTATATTGATATTCCTGTAAATGAAAAATGGTCGGTTGTTCTTCATGATAAAAGATAGTTCATTGAAGATCATATAGATGAAGAAGAGTACGATAACAAGTATGATGACTCCAGTCTTTTCTTAGTTGTCTTATCAACATCAAATATTAAAAGTGACATTGACTTATATGTGTGTGATGATCATACAGAGGGAATGTTAATTGATAATAGATCTCAGTATTAGAGGCATGCATTTAATTTATTTAAATGTTAGATGTGCATTTTATAATCCTATATATAATTGTTTGACTATTTTTATATGACATTTTTTAGATGGCGTCTGACGATGATTATGATGACCGTGATGATGATTACTGTGAGGATGAGAAACATCATGTTGACACTAGTGTAAACTGTGTATTGTTTTATCAACACTCTGTGCAGTTCACAATATGTTTATCTTGTTGTATCACATTTGATAAGTTATATCTGTTTATGACCTATATGTATTTTTTTGTCAAATTTAGGTTGAGGATGTACATCCTGAGGATCTTTTTTAGTTTGATGAGTAGCATAAAAAATAAAAAATAAGGAGAATCACCATGATGAACAAGTTGATACTACAAAGGGGTAATGGACCAAAGTTGGTTGTTGAGTTTGATCATGCAGGAAATCCTATTGGAAAGAATCAGAGCTCTTTTGTGTCATATGTAGGGGTTCTTACTCATAGCCATTGTAGTATAGAAGTAGAATCTTGGCATAAAATTGATAAAAGCAAGAAAGATTTCATATAGAAGGAACTATGTGTAAGATATTATCATTTGCAATTTTGTTTTTAAAACTATATGTAATTCTATTTTTAAAAATATGCCATTAAGTATATGAAATTTTGTAGAGCATATTTGACCTAGATGAAAATTTGCATTGTAAAAAGGTGTTGCAACGTCGTGGGAAGGTTCTGAGGAATTATAGGCCAAATATGGCAAGATTATACATACGGGAGGTTGAGAAGAGGAAGAACTCAATCATTAAACAATGGAGCTATCTTGACTCGACGACGTGGTAGGTGTTTGTTTCTATGAAAAACACTAATGAATTCAAGGTATTAAGCCTCACTCCCCATTTTGAATACATTCTTACGAATTCATTGTTTGACCTTGACATAGTAGGTTATGTTTTATTTACCAATTACTATTGATGATTGTTACTAACCAAGATGCAAGGGATGGTCAAAGAGAAAGACGTGCAAAGAATGTGCACAACCACATGATGGGTCGAGGTGGCTATGCAAATCTTTGCCAAAATCTATTACATGCCTCTTCTTCTCAACAGTCTACTCTCGGGAATCTTGAGTCCTCTACTACTACTACTAAACCTCTACTTCTCCACGATATATGGATAGCTGGGAGGCAATCCAAATTTGGAGAAATAACCAACCCCACAACTATTGAGGTTGGTACAAAAATGGTAAAATTCAACTCTTAGAGCAATTAGTATTGATGATTATTATGTTTTACATACCAATTACTATAGATGATGATTAGTGAGAGCTCCATGAGCAAAGGAAACAAGGCAAGTTCATCCTTGAGGGAACAAGGGATGAATTGACAACTCTCTAGGTAACCCAGAGCATCCTAGACGTGTTAGGGCTAGAGGCGCTGGTGTGGGTATAAGAGCGTTCTTTGGGCCATCGGAGCGCAAATATTTCTAGAAAGGGGGATTCTCAAAAGAGGAGGTAGTAGAATTAATTGCAAAGGGAATTCAGGAAGCAATGAGCCAGTGGGAGGTTTCTCAGTCAACTACTTAGACATTACCAGTTGTGACGTCCCTCTCTTCATACGAGGTAGATCCCCCTACGAAAAAGGTGACTGGGAGTAATCATGTGGACCCAACACCTAGCACGTTTGTTGTAATTATTTTTATGACATAGTGATCTTTTCAAGATGATATGTTTAGGTATCTATATAATATTATATGCAAATTTTTAGGGGTTGAGGTCATGCTGTCTAAAATTACAAGAATATTCATTGACGTGGGTCAGGCTTACCCAACCCTTGCAGGTACCATGCTCCATGGTGCTCCATTACCTGCTGATGTGGTTGGCATGTGCCTGAGGCTTATCTATGAAGTTTGGTAGAAGTATCTTTTGGCATATGTCCACCCTAATGCTGAGATGATAGGTGAAATAGAAGGTGACTTGGTCGCGTGGCCCAAAGCGGGAGTTATCTATACTAATCATGATGTATGGTAAATTTATATTATGTTTGTATCTGTATATACACAATAATTGATATGAAATTATATATATGCAGGACATAGGTCCTAAGAAACCCCTTAGAGCTTGTCCTCCTCCATCTCCACCTCCTCCTCAATTACTTGGTTTGCTTACACATGACCTATTCGACTCTTTAGGTCCTCAATGCAAGGGTATGATACTATTTATAAGTGAACATGAAGAAGATTTTCCTCTGATAGTTTCTATTAAGGAAGACATTGTAGATCAATATTATGAGACTAGTATATTTCTACAAGATGTTTTGGAGTTGTTTCATTTTTCTTGTATGAATACATCTGTGATAGAACTTTAGATATGGTGAGATCTGATATAGCTATATACCTTATTTTATATATGGTGATTTGTTTTATTATATATTAATGCATACATGATATATATTTTGCATCCACTTACATAGGGCATGTATAAAGTTTTTAATGACCGGTGTGGGATTTTAATTCCATCCTTGATTAGCCATGTAATTAAAGACCATGCATTTGTTATCCTATAGTGCTCTACCGTAGTTAAATATTTTGGTAAAAAGAAAAAGTGTGTGATATTAGCTCCATACAATGTTGGATAAGTTTACTTACTTCGCTTATAATTTTGACTTAAAAAATTATATTTCATTGTGGATTTTGAGTTATGTTTTTTTTGCCTTCTTATCATTCAGGAATAACTATTGGGTCTTATTGGTCGTTGTCCCTGTGACGCTAACTATTTATTATCTAGATCCTAAGGTGACAAAATAGACGATGAGGACACAATTTGAAAAGGCATTATTCATGTGAGTACATTTATATATTTACATTTGTTAATATATATATTACATGACAATTTACTAATGTCAATTCAATGTGTTACATTAACGTATAGGGATATAAAATAATTCAAAAAAGTTGGAGGAAAGGTGGTCACAAAAAAGAAAGTGATATTTTGGGAGAATGTTGAGGTAGTTTTCTGACTCCAATGCATATTTATGCCAACTATGCTTGCTTTTAGTTATTAACATTTTCTATATTGAAATTTATAGTGTTTTGTATAAGACAATGGTTGGGTATGCACATACTACATGATGTGGTATATGGATATAATTGTAAGATATGAAGTAGTACACATTGACGAGATACATAATTTAATCCATATATAGTCTTGATCATCATAAGTATATAGTCTCATTAGATAATATGAGCATATCAAACTTATTAATTATATACATCATTCTCTTTATAGGTGTTTAAAATGAAGGACTTCGATACGCAAGAAAAGCTAGTAGATGTACACATGCCTTATACGAGATAACAACTAGAGGAGACACGAGACAATGGGCAGAAGCCTTCAAAAAGGAAGTGAACTTTGAATTTGATTGGGTAGAAGAAGATGAAGAAGAACTTTGAATTCTATTATGCATGTGGTGCTTATGACTTCTTATAACTCGAAATTTGATGCATGCATATGTGAATGATGATCTATATACATGTGTGTGAATTTGAAGATGAATGAATGAATGTTTCTACATGTCATGAGAATGAAATTGGTATATATGTAAATGAAGTAACACGTGTGTGAATGAATGTGAAGATGAATGAATTATGATTGCACATGTGATCAAAATAGAATTGGAGAATGAATAGAATTATATACATATATTATGTTTGTTATTGTAGGTTTAGTGACATGTTGTTAAGTTCAACTCACAAGATATTGTTAACCTGTAGTTCAGAACTCCACTTCTAAACTACAAGTTTTGCAACCTACCAACCAGCCAGGCAATAGGATGTAGGTCTGTCATTTAAAAAACAAAACTTAGTCGTCAATTGTATCAGAAAAACTGACACGCTGTCAATTTTAGTAAAATAACTGACATTAAAGGACAAAACCAAAATAGTCGTGTTGGACAACATGACCTCGTTGGGTAGCATGTCATAGTCATCAGTTTACTAGATATAGTCGTCACTGTGCATCAAAATTGTCAATTATTTGGACTACAACTGACACTATACATCATGATAGGTGTCAGTTTATTATGAACCGACGATGTAGGGTCCTTTACCAGTTACAAATGTGACCTGGTATGGCTCTTTCAACGTCGGTTTTTTGGCATGGAACCGACAACTAGGACCCCTCTCTGTGTTGGTTTCTTTTATTCACACAACCAACGTTGGATCTAGATGGCGTCGGTTTTGTCTTACCCAAAGAACCAACATCTTAGACATGTGGCTATAGTGTCGTCCACTTAGGTGTTGATTTTTAACCAACGTTATAGGGTTATTTTAATCAACACCATAGATAGTTTATGTACTAGTGCATGGTACCACAAAAGCATGATATAGAACATCACAAATAACCTCATCATACCTTGGAGACTGAAGCATACAAGCACAACCAAAGCCCTTCATCATCTCGCCAGCAATAGACCAAACATCCTAAAAACATCTCTCACAGAACCTCAACCCCAAAACCATTCAGGATATCATCCACCACCTAGAAAATAACACCATGAAATACATTTTATGGAAATGGGGCAACACCTACTCTCCAAATAAAGCATATCATTATCTCACTTAGAGTGGGTATACATCCAACTTAAAACATATATGGAAGAGGAAATGGCCTCAAAAATTCAAAATTTTCTTTTGGCTCATTGCCAAGAATAAAATTCTTGCAGACAAAAACCTTAAAAAGAGAGACTTCCTGGGACATACTAGATGCTATTTCTATCACGCTGAAGAGGAAACCACTGAACATCCCTTTTATCTCTGCCCATACACAACTCAGCTTCTCTACCATTTTTTCAATCAAACTCCATCAGGGACTTTCTGTCCTCACCCACTCAAATATATAGATTCAAACCTAAAAACACCAACCATGACTCCCACAATCTCACCATTGCTATACTTTAGAACATATGGATAGAGAGAAACAACAGGAAACATAACAACAATGCTCGGCCTAATGTGTAAATTATAAATGAAATTGAACACTCTCTATCTATTATTTTGCATTGCAGGAATGACTTAAACATTAACACAGGTGATGACAGATGAAGATACTCACATGGAGATCTTCGGTGACCATAATGCTGAAGGACATTACGCCCTAGAGGAGATCCTAGCACATGACACTGGCTTCTAGACCCAACACCTAATGGAGGATCTCAATATCTAACTTTATATATTTTTTTGGCTTATTATTATAGGGGTGCCTCCGCCAGAATTATCTTTATTTCATCCTTTTTATCTGTTAGGGTAGTTTTCTGATTACAACCGTCGCATAGACTACACACTGACTACACATGGTGCTATAGTCTATGGTGCTATAGTTTATGTCATCATTCTGTACCGATGTTTTTGTTTGTAAATACTATCGTTATATTTGACTTTCTATGAAAAAATGGCTGAATGACTGGTGACGGACTGACGGTTGGACGGACGGCAGCTCACGGCCGCGTGGCCGAGCAAATGCAACACATGCTGGATTCCACTTGCCATGAACATGCACGAAGCCTGAAACCGGCAGCTTTCCTTAATTTCCGGGCATGAACTGAACATGCCTCTATTGCCGCCGTTCTGCCATTGCCTTCTCTGGATGAGTTGGCCTTGCAACATTACGGCCACACGTGCCAGCAGCTTGATGCAACCGTTTCTCTTTTGTTTACCGTTATTTGTAATATACTTAGATTTTCCTTATAATGATCTACGACTTATGTATAAACGACAAAAACAAATTTACGCCACCACTCACATGCATGTATGCATGAATCATTGATTCATTAATGATTCATCTCCACTGCGCCACGTTCTTTGCTTTAAAATCTAGTACCACTTCCTCAAAACCTCACCCACCCACGAGCGCAGTCTCCACCGACAAGTGGGACAGAAGTGACGGAGACCTGGCTCCTAATCATTCGTGCTGCCGTCCATGACCTGGCTCGCGAGTAATGGACAAGACGACGATACATGCGGGAAGTGCCCAAGTTCTCCGTAAGGTAGCAGATGGTCACTTTACGGCCGCCGTCAAGGTGTTATTTCTTCAGGCGTGGCCCCTTACAATGAAGACACCTTTAAGATCTTGGAGGCGAAACACCCATACAAGCCACCTCTTTCTATTCTAGATATTTTATTTCCTGAAGCTCCAATGGTTGCAGAGGTCGACACTATTCTTCGTTGTATTAAGTCATTTCCAAAAGGGACTTCTTGTGGCATAGACGGCTTAAGGGCTCAACACCTTTTTGACGGTATGTGTGGAGAGGGTTCTGCTGTGGCCAATGATCTCCTACGTGCTATCACTCTGGTTGTCAATCTTTGGTTACGAGGGAGGTGCCCTTCGAGTCTGGCAGAATTTATAGCTTCTGCGCCGCTTGCACCGTTGTTTAAGCCTGACAATGGTATACGCCCTATCGCGGTCGGTACTATTTGGAGACGTCTTGTGTCCAAAGTTGCCATGGTAGGAGTGACTAAAGACATGACCAAATACCTTTACGACTTCCAGTTCGGAGTTGGTGTTTCTGGTGGGGCGGAAGCAATCTTGCATAGTGTCAACAAGGTGTTAAGCGAGCGGCACGATGATAGCTCTTTGTCCATGTTAACAGTGGATTTTTCCAATGCTTTCAATCTGGTGGACAGGACAACATTACTGTATGAGGTCAGGACAAGGTCTCCATCTATTTCTCTGTGGGTTGAGTTCTTATACAGTCACGCAGCAAGGTTGTATCTTGGGGATGGTCATATTTGGTCATCCACGGGCGTGCAACAAGGTGACCCCTTGGGCCCACTTCTTTTCTCTCTTGTATTGCATCCACTTATCCATAAAATCAGGGACAAATGCAAGCTTTTGCTTCATGCTTGGTATCTTGATGATGGTAGTATCATTGGTGAGAGTGAGGAGATGGCCAAGGCACTGGATATCATTCAACGGGATGGACCAGGTTTAGATCTTCTTTTGAATATTCATAAAACCGAGCTTTTTTGGCCTACCAGTGTTGGTAGGGAGGATTTGTTTCCAGCAGACATAGGGAGGCCTATTCTAGGGGTGAAGCTTCTTGGTGGTGATGTTAGTAGAGATAAAAGTTTTATCGAGGATTTGGCTATGAAGCGGGCTGTCAAAGTTGTTGATTTGATGCACCTTCTTCCTGAGTTGTGTGATCCACAGAGTGAACTCCTTCTGCTTCGTTCTTGTATGGGTATCGCCAAACTCTTGTTTGGTTTGCGGACTTGCCAGCCCACACACGTGAAGGAGACAGCCTTGTGTTTTGACAGAGGGTTACGAGAGTCTATTGAGGACATTGTTGTTTGTGGATGTCTGTTCTTTGGAGACCTCCAATGGAGAGTGGCTTCACTACCCATTCGTCTTGGAGGTTTGGGATTATATTATGCAATTGAGGCTTCTTCATACACTTTTGTTGCATCTAGAGTCCAATCTTGGAAGCTTCAGGATCATATTTTGTGAGACAATGATATTTATGGTATGGACACTGACTTTGATTGCGCCTTAGATCATCTTCGTCTCATGCTTCCATCTTTCAACTTTAATTGTTTTTCTAATAAGGACATCGTCCCCACAAAAGCCCAAAATGCTTTGGCGAGTGCTCTTTTTAGAAAAATAATTGAGGACATGGAAGTTAAGTATGATATGACCGTTAGACAAAAGGTTGTTTTTGGATGTTTGCAAGCTGATCATGCTCAAGATTTTCTTCTTACTATCCCTATTGATGGGCTTGGTTTGCACATGTCCCCAGTGGAATACCGTACGATGCTCAAATATCGTCTCATGATTCCTCTTTTTCCTACTAATGAGATATGTCCAGTTTGTCGGAAGGCTTGTTTAGACACTTTCGGGGAACATGTTGTTCACTGTAGGGAGCTTCCTGGCTTCAAATATAGACATGACCTTGTTAGAGATGTTCTCTATGATGTTCTTAGACAAGCAGGAGTTGCTGCTAAAAAAAAGGCCCCTGTTAACTTTTTAACAGATCCACAAGAAGGGAGATCGACACTTAGACCTGCAAATGTTTTGATTTTTAGATGGGCTGGAGGAAGACATGCATGTGTAGATCTAACTGGAGTTTCTCCACTTGTGGCATTACGGAGCGGTAATTTTAAAGTTGGACTTGCTGCTCTTAAAGCTGCCTCAACAAAAGTTGACAAACATGACAAAGCATGTACTGAAAATCAGCATGTCTTTGTTCCTTTTGGGTTTGACACTTTTGGTTTCTTAGCACCAGACGTTGTTGCTCTTTTGAAGAGGGTTCATAAAGTAATGAATAGTAATGTTATGTCCCCTAAGTATATGAATTTAGTATTTCAAAGGATTGATTTTGCCATACAAAAAGGACTAGCGGCACAACTTGTTGCCCGCCTGTCACGTACTGTAATGTAAATAAATCATTATAATCATATTAATAGTAATTTATACATGTATGATATGGAAGAATTTTACTCAGTCATTATGGAGTCATACTTCATGGCTAGGATAGAGTCTAGAGGAGACACCTGATGAGCAGGCTGGCGGTGGTAGGATTATGAAAATACAGTTGTGATGGAGTAATACTAGTTTGTTCTACCTAAATCCATGGAGTATAGCTAGAGCCAACTAGGACAGCTCTATGCGTCTGTACGTTACCGCACATTACTCCGGTTCTCTTGATTCTTAGTTCGGATTTTATACACAAGGAGAGCGAGGTACGTGAATTAGTCAAACCGGAGGCTCTCAAGGTATAGTGGTCTCCAAATGTGGATTGAGATAACTCAATTGTAGATGGCCTCATACATAGGCAACATGGTTGGTAAAAAGCTCAGTGGTGTTGCTCATTTTAACCTATGTCATCTCATAAAAAATGCTCATCTAATAGGGAAAATGTGTGCACTGTAGTTATCACATTCCTTATCACTTGTCATTGATAAAACAATTGCTGCTCCTATAGAAACAACTTACAAGAAAGTAAATATGTTGAAACGGAAGAAAATACGTGTATAGACACACATACAAGCATGTATAGATAGTTATATGCACAGATAGGACGAAACAATTGTGTACGTGAGTTTTTGTTTGTGACAAGATGTACTTGTGTATATGTTACCTACGTATAATCATTTCGTATTTAACATATCTACATCAGTCCTATACATAACTTAGGCAGATTTTTTGTCAAGTACATCGTTTAGTTGTGTTTCAAGCATAACTTATTGTAAAGAAATTTAAATAACTGAAAGAGTTGAGATGAAAACAAAACTATCTTACTACATATATCTTATTTTATGGGTGGGCGTAAGTCCACACACTACACTCACATACGAAATGGTCAAACCTGGAGTGGATTAACCTTAGCATGTTACCAACGCCCCCTTCAAAACAAGATTAAATGACTTGACTCGTGGGTCCATGGATCCCATTTTGCTAAGTCTAGTGGTGTGTAAATTTGGATGGTGATTAAATATTTTATATGTTGTCATAACCCTGGAGAAAACAACATTCACAAATTTATTGGCACCTGTGGCATGGAGGAATGATGATTCTTGGCGTAGTTAAGAGAATAAGTACAACCAAGTGAACATCTTTGTACCTTTCTCACTCTCGTCAAGAGAAATAAGATGAGAGAGAGGATCAAAGAGAAAAACACCTTGAATTCTAAACAGGACAATCAATGACTTTCGGCAATGTTGCATTAGACAATGGTCCAAGAATGAAATCATGATAATGAATGAGTTTAGGCCCACAGAAACTCTTTTATGAGTCAAAGAGTAACCACTAGCTACATGTTAGCGAAAATACCTCCGTCTTCATATTCGATGTTTCCTGCCTTGTCACTGTAGATGGTTATATATACTACTTTAGGGCATGATTATATTTGATAATTTTGTCTGGGTATCTTTAGGAATCGTTTTGCAAATTTCTCTACTAAATGATTAGACTCACTATTTGACATCAATGATCAAAGTAGTTTCAAAATTTAATATTATCATTTTAATTTTCTTGATGAGAAGTATGTATTTTAGAGGGAATTCAATAAGGTTTTCTAGGAATGTAGTTGATAACTATGACTTCATCATGGCCTCAAGCTCCAAAAAAATATTTTTTAGGTTTCTTGATATCCTCTAAGTATTGTGAATATCTCTCCCTCTAGTGGACTTTTTCTTGTATTTTTGGTGGTACCACCCTTCAACCAAGCTCCTTGTTAAATTCTCAAGATGTAGTTGGTGATTTTGAGGTTAATGTGTGTGTTGATTACAATATCAACACTTACTTGAATCCATCCCTATTGAGTAAGTATACAAGTTTGATCTGTCGGTGATGTAGTTGAACTACTTGCAATTGTTATGGTTTTCCTATAATTGATTATGTTCTTCGTATATGGATGTATGTCAATTGCAATATCATGTATTAGACATACACTCTGGTTAAATGTGTCTGTGTTCCTTTCCTTCCAGGCTTACCAACAAGCCATTGTGAATGTAGTACTCTAGTTGGTGTTGCTTCCATCTTCTTTTACTTTGATTACAAGTCGATCCTTGATATATTTTTTGTTGAAGAAGTTTTTTGCATTGGGTTATTTTGATAGTTCACGTAGAGGAGAAATTATTAGAAAATATCTCACAACATGTAAACATGTTTATTGTAACATGTTCCTCTTCATTCACAATACATTGAGGAGTTTGTCATAGTTTAAGGTTCAGAGGAAGGTTTTGATCCAAATTGGAATTCATTGACCCCATATCAGGTTCCATTTCCCTTTAGAATATATGGATCTAGGTTCCACCCATATTGAGTACACCTCTTTAATAGAGAGATCCAAGATGGTTCTTTGTCCATTGCAGATCATCCTCCTTAAGTTTGTAGTTTGGTGTTTGAATTCTAACAAATATTTGCTTTGTGCTTTCATCAAAATAGTGTCTCAGGAACTCATCAAACCAAATGCCTTCAGAAAGGACCATGTTGGCAACCTTCAAGACAAACAATTCCTTTGACACCATCTTATCAGCTTTAAGTGTTTGTCTAAGGGCTCCTCTCGACCATTGGCCATCACATGTGTTTGGTGTTTTCCATTTGCTACCTTCACCACAAACATGTGCTTCACTAGATTCAATTATGAACGAACAAACGCCATATAGTGGATCGATATATTTAGAGTTCATTGTTACTTTTATATTTTGCCTCAAATAAGTGATCCCAATTTGTATCTTTTTCCCCATGAACTTTCCCATGTGGTCTTTATTATAAGATCTTCACCAAATACCCTTAATGCCAAGATTCTTAGACAACCTTTGTTTATTGTAACACCCCTCCAAGTGCATACATATCAGCGGAAGCAAACCCTATGTTGTCCATAACATGGGTCACTTGTCTTGGAGGAACATCACAAAAAATGATATTAATTGCAACAAGATAAATGAAACACCATGCATATTCATACATTGTTTACATTCTTGAATTAAAACTAGCTACCAAGCATGATTAAATATTATTTATACATGAAGTTATCTATAAACGTTAGGGTCTTCTATTGTAGATGGCACCCCACCATATATGTGTTTTGGAAACCTTGATCTATTCCTTAAGTTGACCTTCATATGGCTCTATCCTAGAAGTTCTTTGTACCTACGGGTATCGTGCCCCCAGTCATGCATGCAATAAAAACCACATTAGAGTAAGTGGCATCGAGTATTATTAAAACAACATAATAACATGGCAATAAGGGAAATCATGAAACTAAATCAACAATATATTTTGATTCATATAACTTAATCTTGGTGGTTGATTAAAGTATCCTCGATACTTATGCACCAATAGTGCTCATAAGGCTTGTAGGCTCAACATTAACATGATGAGGATAAAATAATACAACCCATTACATGATTGATCTTTATCTTAGAATAACTACTCGGACTAATTCCACATGAACATGACATGAATTCATGAAATAGAATTGAAGCATAATATTAAACTAATAACTTTAGGGGATCTTTCATGCTGTTAAGATTTAATTTGAAACACATAATTATGCATATAATTCATCTTGATCATCATAATAATTATAACGCAATGAAAACCAATACTAAATACTTGAAGTGCATGAACCTGCTTACCTCTCTCTTAGAGAATATCTTAGTTTTTCTTTTTAGTTTTATGAAGCCCTATCACATTCATGGGGTTAACAAGACCTAATTATCCTATTCAACCCAATAAAATATATTAACAATAATATTCATCTTAGATTTTAGGGTTTGATGATTCTTTAAACCCTAATTACACTAAGTCTAGTACTTCATAAATAAATAAAAAAGAACATGGCCAGAAACCTAGTTGAACTTCTAGATCTCAAAAAATTGAACAAAATTCATATAAGGATCGACCCCATATGATCTATAAATTATTTTCTATGATTTATTGAAGGTGAACCAATCAGAAGGCAAAGAAAACCCATGTTGGCATTATCTTGAACCAACACTGGTTAGCTTAGTCGGGCCAACCCAGAGCCACCACTCTGGAGGTGTGCTCACATGACCAAACAAATGAGTGGTGAGTCACCAGAAAACCGAAATCTAGAAACACCTCTTGCGTGTGTGATCATACTGTCAAAGGAAAAAGGGCAAGAAGGGAAAGTCATCCCTGGGAATCTTCTTTTCCCCTCAGTGCAAGGTGAAGCACAACTTCAAAGACTCCAGGCATGAAAGAAACTCACAAGCCACTTACCATCAGAACTAGGAAGTATTCCCATCACGTTTGTTGACCTCTTTTGGTCAAGAAGAACCCAGATGGAGGGTACCAAGGTGCCGAGAAGCCAAAACAGCCGTGGCAAAAACCGCAAAGTAGAGTGACAAAGGTGAGTTACAGGTTCACGCAAACGGGGAAAAAATCATGGTCTATTACCTATGGAAAAGGAAGAGTCCACGTCAAGGAAGCATACCATGGTTGTGATTGTGTTGGTATGGCTACAGATGGACAAGCCAGGGGGCTAAAGCTAGAGATGAAGGTCATTTTGGTGCCAACAAAACTAGGTTCTTAATCACAGTTTGGCAAAGCTGGAGAGTCTTTCATCAATCAAAGAAGCTACCCAAATCTTGATGTGCCACCACGGAGCCTCAAGAGATTACATGAGAAGTCGACACTAAGGGTTGGAGAGATGAAAGATTGGGCGTTATATATATATAGGTCCCCATGGTTTCGATCTAGGGATCAAACAGATTGGAAACACATCCCAAAATCAATGGGACACTTGATGGTCATTTCTAATCAGTCTACTTGTGAGGAGTCAGGGTGAGACCCATCGTCGTTCTGGAGTCCTAAGAGGACTGGGAAGTGGGTGAGGGAGATAAGGGAAACAATTATAATACCTGGATCCAAGTCCGATTTAGACAAGGTTGTTATAAGGTGTAACATTTATTAAAACACAAACCATATGCTAAGGTGATTGAAAAACTAAGTTCCACAAAAATGATTTAAATAAAAAGCCTTTATCTTACACTAATCAATTGGGATACTTATAAGTATCCATTTGAGATGAAACTTTGCACACATACCAAATAAAATATTTAGATCATAATTTTTGACTTAGAGTTAACTTTTGAGACCACCTTGAATTAGTTTCTATACAATTAGAGTTTGACATAATTATCTTAATATTAATTACCAAACATCATCTTAAGTATCAATATTTGGGAGTTAGGATCCATTTATCATTATCTTACTCAAGTTATGATAGTTTACCCTAATTAAGTTCATTGCACCTATTATATCATACTAATCCATATTATCATCAACATTCATTATAATTAGGGTCATACTCAATTCCCTATTTTATCATAAAGGTTATGACATATCATTTAGGTTCATACACAGTTCAAGGTGATGAATCTACAAAAAGGAGAGAGAAAGAACATCACACTTCAATGTTAAAAGATACCAAATTAAATATCATCGTAAAAAGAGGAAAAATTGTTTGATGTATTGTACTTTGCTTTAAACATGATATTTCAATCTATAAGTTACATTAGGTTCTACTTGGTTCATCAAAGTTAAAGTCTGAAAAATTGGATTTCCAATTAAGGATTCATTCATAAGTTTAAACTTTGAGGATGTTGCATTTGTTGTAGAAATTGGTTTATCCCAAGAAACAAGATGCGTGTTTTGCATCTACAGGATTCCACTCCATATAAAAATTCCTGGTAATTTGATCCATTATATCAAATATTGATATTAGTACTTTTTCTGATTGCATCAAATGTTCTGCCATCATTGTAAGAATTGACTTAGCAAGTGTGATCTTGTCTCCAAGAGAGAGTGATATATTTCCCCAAGTGTTCTCCTTACCTTGGTATCTATATATAATCTTAAGGTACAAGCTTTTTGAGTTCCTTTATGCACAAATTGAATTCCTACATGATTATCGATGTCACTAATTTGTGGTATTTTCACTCCTCTACTAACTACTACATACTTAGTGGTGTGTTCTTATAAAAGAATATGATTGATTTCTACTCCACCAATCTTTGTGCTAATGCATATATGAACTTACACATGCATATGAGAATGTACCTATATTGGGTGATAGATTCCTCACCAAATAAGACTATGTATCCGCAAAGCAAATGTGTGTGAATTGGTTATTCTTCCTTGTGATCATGACAAGTTTACAATGACCTTATTCTACCTCATTTTGAATAGAGTTATTAAGGTAGTCTATGCATGTGAGAGTGGGTCTCATATTTTCTTCCCCTTAAAGGATTGAAGGGGGATAATGACTCACCATTGTGTACAATTAATGATGGTTTTGATGTCATAACATGCATGATAATAAAACAATGTTAGAGGAGATAGTTTTGTGATGAGAACTATCTTGAATGAAGTCCCATCTTAGCATGTCATATAATTTAGTGAGTTCTACTTTGATTTCCATTGAAAATTTGTTCGAATTTGATTTCTTCATAGAGTGGATACTCTCGTGTGTATGACATTACATTTTAAATTCCTTTTAGCGGATGAAACTTGGTTGTGTATGATAGATCCAGTTATCTAGATTAATCATAGTAAATATCACTTTAGAGAGGAATTTGATGCATGTATTATATAGATAAATTGGTTGAAGCTAGCCAGACATAGTAGGATGTTGAACATTTGGTACTAGTATGCCAGTTGGCCAACTGCAATGGGTTCATAGTAGATCCATTTAAAGGACCTTGCATGAATAGTATGAGTGTATCCACGAATGTTTTCGAATTGTTTTTAAGAAATCATGCATTAATACATCCTATTTCTTTTAAAGGGGACATGGAAAATAGATTCTTGTGAGTTCCTCTTCATCAACTACTCATCCAAGTTGAGATATTTTTGCCTATATGCAGTTCAATAAAATATACAATGTACTCAACATATGCAAGTCCATGAGATATTATCTCCTGGTCAGGGAATAACTCGGATAGGAAATATTTAACTAGCATAATTTTTGCACGGTCTTCAATCTATTCATCATGATCATTCTTAAGTCCTATAATATTATTTATCCATTCTCTTGCTTTAACCATAGTGTGAAAAAATGTCATTTTCCCAATCCCCAATGTGAGCCAATCACAATGTGATTTTCTTTTTCACAATTCATTCTAGTATAATCTCCTCCATGAACTCCAGCTAGAGGTCAATAATCCTACTTTCAATTTATGGATTGTATACTATGGTTAAGTGTTTCTAAGGTAGTAGTCATCTAGTTTGGATGGACCTTTTCTTCTTCCATCTCAATATCCTCTCCTCTCGGTCCTTGATTATCACATTGTGAAGAAAATGGGTATATGTGTAGTGGAAACTAGAATTCTTTCAATTCTTTTATAGTATTTCAATAAAATCTTTGTATTCATGCTACATCAATAGTTTTCTCACAATAATTTTTATTCCCCTTTCTCTCTTTGTTATAGTGATTAGGATAGGTGTAGTATCTTATTTCATTTGTCCAATTATTTACACAATAGAATTACTTGGTTGCATGTGTTCTAGTTAGTCTTATTTGTACCAAGTCTTATTGAAATTCACTAGATGTCCATTGGCTCCCATATCTACCAGACCACAATCAATCAAAATGCTTATAAAATCCATACAACTTGTAACATTGAGTGTCCTCCCCCAATTTTCTCATGTGGTAGGATATGTACATTTAAATACCCTGAGACCACCCACATATCTACACAGCTTAATCTACTGCCTCTAAGTCTTCACCACATGATCTTCCCATAGGATTCATGAGGCAACATACACAATAGAAGCAACAAAAATATTAATATCCATGTTCCACCGAAAAGATCTCATCAACAATATATCAGGGAGAAAGGTTTTGAGATATATACCTTGTCACTAAGTATACATGGTGATGTTTATCACAAAGAAATGTAGGCATGAAGATGATATCTCTCAATTAACAATTTATCAATAATGATTAATCATTGAAAAGACAATTGCTCATGGCTTGAATATTTCTTTCGTCTACTCATTTGGAAACTACAAGCCACAATAGTCTATGAGAGTAACTGGAAGATGATGCCGATGTTGAATAACGTCTAGGCAGGCACTGATTTGGTTTCTTGCTAGCAGCAGCCTAAGTCTCTAGTCCCCCTGGATCTTGTGCCATGATTGTCATGGTTTCTCCTAGAGGTCTGATCATGGGGAGTTTATAGGTAGGAAGGCACTTACATGTGTTTGTGGATGGAAGAGTCAAAAACTGGAGTGAAGAGGAAGCATTGGTCCGACGATAGTAGACAGAGAATGGAGAGCACACATTGAAGTATTGTGGATTCATGGGTTAGCGACTGTGAAAGCATCATGAAACTCATAGAAGAATGTATACTGGACTAGTACCTAGGGGGCATGGTAGACACAAGTCCCAACTAAGAGGGACTCTTTCACCAGAGTATAGAAGTCGTGTTGGAAAAAACAAACCAAACATGGTTTCATAATTATTGGCTGAATTCCAATCCTATCCCATGCTTAATATTGTGCATTTGTGAGCCCAAATGACATCACAAGATACTCATAATGTCCTTGGTGAGTTTTGAATGTTGTCTTTTGTATATCCTTGTCTTCAACTCTCACCTGATGATACCCAACTCTCAAGTCCAACTTAAAAAATAGAATGGCTCTGTGTAGTTCATCAAAAATCTCATCAATTCGAGGTATAGGAAACTTGTTAGGGATCGTTATTTGGTTTAGGTCCTGTAGTACACATACATCTTCCATGTACCATTAGATTTCTTAACCAATAGAATAGGAGAAGAGTATGCCATGTTACTGTTCCTAATTAATCTTGTGTTCAACTACTTTTCCACTTTCTGCTCAATTTCATTTTTTGGATATGAAGGTAGGCATATTACCTTTTCGACATCGGATTGCTTCCTACAATTAATGGGATCATGTAATCCTGGCTTATTTTTGGTGTAAATCCCATTGGTTCCCAAAATACATCCTAGAACTCATGCAACAACAATGACAAACCCGATAACTCATCAGCTGACCCTTCTGGCTCAGCTTGAATATTCAAATCTAGCATCTCTAAATAATCTATGGGAATCATGAGAACTCCACATTGCACTCTAAGAGTTGGTAGAAAGAAGAATCCTTCTTGTTGGCAACGTTCTACTTTTGCACAATCTCATCCTCTCACTCTCTCCGTGTAGGTAATGACGATTAGTCTAAAAGTGTAACTGAAACCTTGGTCATCATGCCCTTCTTTAAAGGAGAAGTAAGGAAGTGGGATTTCTAATAAACCTTGGGAAACAAAGGGAAGTGACCACATTTTAGTAGTTGACTCATGGACAACCAGACTATCATCTATATTAATCTATTCGAGATATCGAATATGTCGGGATTCTTTTCAGTATCCCGGCTGGGATTACCAATCTGGCAACTAGACAGTCGAGGTGGCCAAGTGGAATAGGTCACAATGTTTTAGATCCAATTAGTTGATCTACTAATCTAGTCTAGTCAACTGATTGGATGATCTTGACTAGTTGGTAAACTAGGGTATCTAGTTGATTTATTAGGCAGATGATGGCTTGGTCAATAAACTAGACCTTCTCATCTATCAACTGGTCTAACAAGTCATGTGACTAGACATTCTAATCATCTGAATAGTATACAAAATATTCCATTAATGATCTAATTGATTACCTAAGACTTTTACTAACCAATTAATCATGTATCCATGATTATACTCCTCTTCCCTATGCATCTTATTTGTGTGATCCTATAGGCTCCAAATTAGATTAGTAGTGATATCTATATTCATATTATGATTTCACACATTATGATTGGTATCTAGTAAGACTTCATTGTCACACAAGTAATTGAAGAAGTTGGAGAACAACTTCAATATAGTATTTTGACCAATGTTATAGTGATCATACAATTCCTTTTTTATATCCATATGGAAATTGAGGCATGGAAATGTCATCCTCTTAATGCCCAATCTTTGTTGCTTGATCTATAGTATCCTATTTGAGATACATATTAGCTCAATATCATATATAATTAATCACATCAGTATGCCCATGATTTCAAGGTCTCACTCATCAAGTGGTCTAGATATCACTCCAATAGGAGAACAAATCCCATCTACATCACTCAAGATAATCCACATTTCACAGTGCACCCAAGAACATCTGTGTGGAAATCTTTATTCATAGTCACTTTGACTAGTGTTAGAGTACACCAAACAACATGCAATCATTGTAGTGATTTTAGGTCTAACGACCACAATCTCCATTGTCACATTGACATACGGTTCTGACTACCATTTATGATTTCCATGTATCATGCTCATGTTGGATTCGTCCAACACACTTATTCATGATGAGTATCTATGTGTTTGACTTGATATCAAATATCATGAGTAATGAAACTTACTCATCAACCAACACACATACTAGTCGTAATGTATTATTGTTTTCATAATTTCCAAAATTATAACCAAGTAGGGACTTATATAAGCATGGATACTTTTAGCATAGACATGATGTCATGTTTAGTTCTTCATCCCAAAACATTTTATTGTGTCATTCACTCATAAGATGTTATCATCTTTATTTATTATCTCATATTAAAGGAGATATAATAATTGGAATGGTATTTATTAATAATCAAATCAATTAAAAAAGTTTTCCATTACAATCATCATATGACTAGATGTCATGACATACTACCAACACTTCCTTCCTATGCATGTACTCATTCCATAGATAAAAGTGAATATAACTTTCCCGATAATCTTTCTATGTATTGAGTGTCAGTGGGTTTGTAAAATATTGATCAAATGGGTTTCCCCTTTCTAAAGAATCCATATTGCCCTTAAGAAACCATTGATTCAATTGTATGGGAAAGTGACAAGATGATGTTTTTATAATATCACTTGTAGCTTTACTACTACTTTGTGGTTGTTCTAGATTGATCGTGGATTGGGTAATTGAGTCACAAATACCCTACACATTTGACATCATTGTTAGGGGTTCATCTTTGGTTGTGGTGCACCATCATCATTGACATATGATTCATTTTCAATTTCCTTCTATTGGGTTTGCTTACCCCTCTTTCTTGAGTTACCTATAGATTGTTATATCATGGAGACTCCCTTTCTATTATTATGTGATTCTAATACATTCCTTAACGAACTTTATTTCTCATTTATGTCACTCCAGCACTGAATTGAACATTTTAGAATGGTTTTGTAGGGAATTCATCTCCATTGATGATATCATCACTCATGAGATGCATTGTTGTATGATTTTCATCTTGTTCTGTACTCTTGTTCTATTGCAGTCACATATTTAATATCATTTTGTTTAGACTCTTGATTCAAATCATGGATGATATTGTTATTCCTCATCTTCATATTTCATTCACTTCATGTCAATTCTAGATGCAAGTCGCTCAGCTATAATGTTGAGTTCCACTAGGATTTCTTATACCTTATCATCACTCTTGAAACTATTGAGATCTTAGGATTAATTGTAATGGTAAACATCATATCCATATCATGTATGGGGGTTCCTTCTTGGTTTCTTGAAGAATGGCTTTTCATGTATATCCCTCTTGTTGCCTTTTGGCGCCCATCACCAAATCCAAATGAATCATGTCTCATGTTTTTTTTGTTACATAAATTCCTTAAGAGACAATCCTTATACATGTGACCAACCATGCCATAGTTCATGCATATGTATGGTACGTTCTCATTTTGTATCTAGTATTTCCTAATGGATATGGATATAGTAGGTACAAGTGATTTCCTCATAGTAATCTCAATGGCCATTCTAGAAAAATAACCTCCTTTTTTCATGGTCATTTTCAGTTTGACCTTAAGAGTTCTTACTATTTTACTCTTCATTGCTATAAGGACTTTATCATGGTACATGTGTATGGGAAAGTTGGGTATACAAATCTCGGCCACAAACTTCTATGGGTGAGGGTTGTTAGGTGTGAAGATAGGTCCCATCTCATGACCGATAAATATGAACTGAATAGAGGTCATGGTTTATTGTTTTTGCATTTGGACTACATAATGGTCATTATATAGGTCTATTAAGTTAAAACATCATGTTGGCTTCCACATGAATCTTATCTTATCATTTAGGGTTTGATAACCAATTTCCCTAGATGTGAATTTCCAAGATTCATGAGTCTGTCTATCACTTCCTCCCTTCTTTCTAATGTTGGTTCAACATAACTTATTAGGATGTCCTTAGGGTTCAAAGTTTCTCCTCGGTCAAAATAATTAAACTAGCCTAAGTCTATGTATTATGTGCCAGTCCTTGTAGGACACCTAGGCTCTAGGGTTTTGTGTTTCTACATTGTGCATTGAGGGTAGGTATTTGTCTTTGGACCTTCCATCATTATATATGTTTCTTTTAGTAAAGGTCATTTTCATTTAGGAATTTTTCATCAGCTGATTGCAACACGTCCACTTCCATATAGGCATCATGAAAATTCTAGGAAATGTCTTGTGTTCAACCTTCATGGATAAAAAAGTAGTTTAGGTTGATTCCTAGACTTCATAGGATTGCATTTTGTGTTGTTGTTCTTCCACCTCCTACCACTCTAGTAGTTGTAATTCCTTGGTTTGGTTCCCTAATGAATATGAATTTTTCTTTCTCCCCAAGTACTCCCATATTGTTGTAGTAGCCATCCTGCCCCTGTTCTGATGGTCTTCCTCCTCCTCCACCTCCACCTTCCACACAACCTCCAAACCCTATTACCATCTTTCTCAACATGAAATCAAAGTTCTTTTTCTACCATTATATATATTCACTTACTTGCTTTGTTATAAATATGTAAAAATCTCATTTATTTTCTATTGAATATTAATTATGCTATGGGATGATTCAAATGGTGTTATTTTTAGAGATGGCAAGACGTAAGATTTTTCTATATGTAGGATATTTGAATAGTAATCTTGTTTGCATTATATATGAAATAAACCCATTGCATGTAGATAGCTATCCAAAGATGGATATATAATAGATTATCTTTGCAAATGAATATAATTTAATTGAATAACATTGTTGGGAAATATGGAAATAGAACAGGAAATGGAAACAAAAATTTATATGTTGTATTCCCTTTGAATAGTTGATCGTGTCAATAATTATGTAATGGGAAAGATAGTTTGCAAGGTCATACCTGGTCTTAGAGCAAGTCCAGTGAAAGTTCCCTCATAGTAGTGTGCACCTTTCTTTAAGTCGCACCCAGACAACATCAACAACAACTCTTGGTCAATCACTACAAATAGTGGTTGACCTTGTCCTTCGAGCAACATGCAACAATTTTTAGAGCTAATTTATGTATCTGAGAAGCCCCCGTTACTCCTCTATTTATAGGAGGGTTAGATTTAGGGTTCCCAATATAATCAGGAGTCAAGGGGACAAACTTTCATGAATTTTTACATCCTATGAATGGATAAATAGTCGGTTCACTATTGAACTGATTGATTGGCATGTTAGTCAATCGACTCAACCCTTGAACCTATATTTTCAACATGTTTCCCAATCAAAATTGTATTGGCAATTAATATCCAATTAATGTACAACATGGCGTCAACACTAATTCTTGACCCAATTAAATTGATCAACCAAACACTTGATTCACAACCTGAACCAGACGATTCATGGACCTAAGTTGATCGGTTCACTTCCTGAACCGGTCATATTATGTACCAGATTGCCAATATTGGATCAATTGATCTGACACTCTAAATTGATTAGTTCAATTCTTAAACCAATTGATTCATTGTCTAGTGAATCAATCATTCAACCAATGTTATTTAAATTGAAAACCTATCTCTTTAGTAATGAGGTTTAAACTATATTCATGAATGAACTCCTATTTCAAGTGTATGTTATGTGTGTAACCCAATAGTTTCTAAGTTACATTAGCAGTGAATGTCCATAACTAATTTATGACATCTCAAGAAATGAGAGGTACCCAGAAACCCATCATTGCTACCCAAATAATTAGGAAAGTTGAAGAACAACTTCAACCTATAATTTGTGATTTGTGTTATAATTATTGTATAATTCCTTTGTCACAGATATCCAGATTGAACCCAAGGCATGAAATCATCATCCTCTGAATGTGCAATCCATGTTCCTTGAACTAGAGTAGACTGTCTAAGATGTGAACTTAATATCATATATTGATTCATATGTGCATGCACATGCTTTTCTCAGTCTTGCTTATCAATTGGCCTGGATATTAAACTCATGTAGGAGGGACAAATCCCATCTACATCACTCACAATCATCCTCATGTGTCACAATGCACCCAATAACCACCTTTATCATAACCCTTATTCAAGGTCATGCTGGATGATGTCTAAACATATCGAATGACATGTGATGATTGTAGTGATTTTAGGTCTAAGAACCACAATCACCACCATCACTATGAGAGATTATTCTAACTACCAATCATTATTTCCATGTATCGCTCTCATAGTGGGTCAGTCTGATACATTGTTCTCTAACAAGTATCTATGTGTTTGGTTTGATAACATATATCATGACTTATGTGATTTTGTCATCAACCAACACACACTCTAATCTTATGTGTTACTGTTGTCTATCAGCCTTCCACAATAACATCTAACTAGGGACATATCAAGAATGTATATACTCTTGACATTCATATAATCTCATTGTTTAGGTCATCAACCCGAAGACTTATGTCATTGTGTAATGTCATTCTATAGACATTCATTATGTTTCATCATTATCTCATAACTGAATAAAATAGAATGATTTGGAAGATTGTCTTTATTTCTAATTAAATTATTTATAAGATATGCCACCACAATCATCATATGATTGGCTCTCTAGACATACATACCAAAAAATATGTGTTTAGAAGTATACCATTTCTTTACCTATCAAGCAATGATGCTTCTATTGATTCATATTTTATAGAAAATAATATAATTCTAAAAGTATATTATACTAAACATGTTTGGGATTAGGTTATACTTCTTGTAACAACCCCAAATTACAATATACTTCTAACAAAATGGAAGCTTGGGTCAAAATGATCATACTCCAAAGTTTTCACAAAATGTATATTATTTATTTCAATAATACATCTTTACAAAATGTTGTGAGCTTGATCTTCCAGTACATTTCCATCAAGTATAATTTTGGATACACCACTCTATTATAAGAGAGAGGATTAATGAATACATATTAATCCAAGTATTAGTTGCATTTTCATCTTAGTTTTACATTCAAAATACTAATTTTACTATAGAATTGGATTCCATCAAGTTTTCCTTAATCTTATATTAATTTGTAAATTTTTAAACTAGTGTTTTATTTTTTGAGGTAGGCTAGAGATTCATATCTTATTATCCAGGGTAAGAGAATGTGGTACCACTAAATGTTTATTAATGGATAAGATTTTGTTGATATGTCCTTCATCAATTGACATCTTCAATGACCAACATCTTCATCAGCGCATTCCCCAGTTCACAAGCAAATACCCCTCCTTTTCTGAGGTGGGTCGCTTGAGCCTAAACTTCCATCAGTTTACACAAAAAGAGTTTCAATTAGTATTCAATCAATGGGACTCCCGCTTACACTTGAAAAATTATGTAAGCTTTGTGTTTCAAATCCAATGCGTTTTCTAGTCACAATCTAGCGATGAAAATCGAGGCAAATTTCTACCAAAGGAAAGCATTGCATTGTAGATCGATGAAGTTGTCAACTAATGAAAGTCTTTTGTGCCTATAAACATATGAAACTCCTACACTCATCAACCTATGAGGGTTCTATGATGATGAAACTATAGACTCCATACATTGATGATCATCCTACATTCACCTACCAATAAGATCCAAGCTTCAGTCATCAATAAAAATTTTACGTCCATCTTCATCTGGAATTTTGATCATGAAAACCAATGGGACTCATATCTTTATGTATACCGATGGAAACCTTGAGACCCGTCATCAATTTTTCTTAGATGCATCTTTATATTCAAAGTGGATGACCACTTAACTACAGCATGGCTAGGAATATTCTAAATCCTAGAAATTGTTTATATATACAATCCCATGTCCTCCATGGAAAAGGATCCACCTCTGACATCTCCAGGCTAGCAAAATCAGTTTTGATCGTCCATCTCAAATTTTTCTTTGGTTTCTTTTGTTGGTTGACCAACCAATAAGATCTTCACCTGTTCCAAGACTCGAAGATCCTGACTTTGAATGAGGTTAGACCCAAAATGTTTTTTCCCATCTATCCACCATTCCTCCACCTTATGTGCCTCCACTATGGTATATCTCTCTAATAAGGAATAGAGATTGATGAATTCTAGTTCACCTATGAAGAATGTCAAAGGGATGTTCTTGTTTCTTGTTCAAACCTACATTTTCAAGTTTGAATGAGCACTTCCATACACCATAATTACATTTCCATCTATTATAACAATAATTTATGTCTCTTTTCCCCTATTGTACTTATGATTAGTGCCATGAGAAAGTAGTCATCTCACTAGAGTGTATGGAGTATCTCTATTACCCATTTTTTCCTCTCTACTATTGTTATGTCAGTATGAACATCACTTGTTATGGGTCTGATCTTTTATTTCTAGAAAATGTTAATTGTCCAATTGCTTTGTATGTTTATTAGATATTAGATGTAAATAACTTCAATCCTATGGTTTTCTATATCATCTCAATCATGTTAAACCCTTGATAAGAACTTTAGATAGGTGTATTATGAGGTGATAGGTAAGTGAATTGTAGGTAACGTGAAAGTGAGACAATAGTAGTATTTGTCTGATTTTAATACTGACATTGGAAGGAATATTTAACTATCTCAACATATATGCGGTAATACTTAATATAATCAAGTGAGAGATTTTACAATAGGTAGCAGTGGTGAAAACCCATCCACACTATCTTTCCATCATTTGATAGTCAAATCATAATTTGTATCAGTTTATTTTTTACAATCTTAGTATAATCAATAACAACCACCTATCTATTATATATTAGTTCTTTCTCACTTAATATTGAGAATATAGTTCTTCTATATTTCATCCTTTAGTTCAATCTTGAATTATACTAAAATAAGATCCATTCACTTACGGGTTGGATTTTCATATCTTTGGTCAATTATAAAACTTAAAGATTTCATAACTAGGGAGATTTATTGTGTAATAATTGTTGCATCCAGGGTCATACTAAAAACCTCTCACTTGTGAAAACCACAACAAAAAACATATAGTGTTCCTAAAGTAAATTAGAAAAATCATATTGAGAGTACAAATTTGTAAAATTTGGATAAGATCAGGGAGATCATTGCAATCATGGATATGATAGCATATGAACCACCACCAGGAACATGGGAAAATCACCCAATTATGGATGAGAAAAGGACTCCAACATGTTATGTAGACACTACACTAAATGCATGTAATAGCATTATTTCATCCAGTGTAGTCGTGTCATCAGGTGTAGAGTAGGGCTCATCTCAGTTCAGAGCAAGCAAAAGTGAGGGTTGTAGGGATTTTACTAGGTAAGGGGTGACTTTCAAACAAACTAGAAGCAAGGGATTTGTGGAGGTAGTAGTGATGGAAGCACGCTGGATGGTCTAGGGAGCATATCTCACTAGGATTGGGAACATCATAATCATCATCACAATCTACCATCACTGAAAGGTCATGTAGAAAAAATGTTTGGCTGTGTTGGGAGTGATGAATTCAGACATTCTAAATCAAATAAAATGGACTTAAAAGTTGGGGATTTAATAAATTAGTTGGCATGCCAATGTTAAGCTTGTGTCAAAAATAATAAAAAATTGGATCTGTCAAGTATTTTATTCTTTCCTATGGTGTGTGCTCACCCATGGACTACTCCAAGACCCTTTCCTCAGTACCCAATTTTCATGGTGTATTGACCTGCCTTTTTCCTACATACACCTCACATGGGGTTTGCGCGGCTACTCCCCACATAGTTAGCAAAAGGTATGTGTCATGTTACCTGGTGGTGAATAAATACTATGGATTTTCAAAAGCATAATGACTAGAACCAATAAGCAGCGTGTAAGAATGGTGGTAAGGAGTACCATAGGGCATAAGCATATAAAGGATGTTGCTTTTTACTAGTTCATTTGCATGAATAATGTAGCCAGGTTGTTGCTAGTGGAGCACAATGCCATTATAGAAGATGCTTTCATATGAAACCACCTACTAATTCCCTCAATAAGTATGTAGTTTGTGATAAGAACATCGGACATGAATACCTAGTGAGGTACAGATAGGATACAAACACAAGATTGTTAGGTTTAACAATAAAAAGCATATGGGAATACATTTATGTCACCTTCTCACCACATGTGAATGATGGCATTCATAGATAGCATTTAGTTTTAATTCATAGTTTCTTTTCAATATTAAAACAATTTCTTTGAGAAAATAATTATATGTTAATGGCATGAGAAAGATTGGTCCAATTTCATTACGTAACAATGATGTATGGTGTGTTCCAATTGGTTTCAAACCCCTGAACTATGCTACAATGAAAGCTTTACCAATTGCGCCAATTATTAATTACAAAATATTTTAGTTTTTCTTATTCATATCGGTTGTATGTACATTAAACAACACAATGCAGTGACTATCAATATGTCCATAGCTGCCATCATAGCTACCATCAACACATATGTAATGCAAATAATAGAAGTATGTATGAGGGTCAAATAAACAAGAAATGCTAATATGCCTGCCTAGAGTTAAGATTGGAAATAAACTCAATTACATTCATCAAATAGTATACTTATTGTAATACCCTACATTTTTTCATCTTATAATTAATATCTAATTAGAAACCCTAATTTCAAAAATTTCTAATATTTATGCTTCAAATAAACCCTAATGCATATATTGAACTAGGTATAATACTAAAATAATGTTCCCACTAGGTTCAGACATAATTCATTTAATAAAAACAATAGTAACATAATTTCATCAAAAATAACCCTAATTAGCAAAATCATGATACATAGGGGGTTAAATTGAAATTGATCATATTAGCAATAATATGTTTTCCTAACAATTTTCATCTAATATTGAATCGGTAATAAATATATTCCATTAATATATTAGCCTCTTATTGAATCTAGGTTATCCTAAATAATTAATTCTTGCTTATTTAATAAAAAGACAATACAGATAAATGGGACTCTGAAATAAAGAAACTAAGTTGATTTTTGAAATCCTTGTACCCATATTTGGTAACACACCTATTTTTATTGGGCCCAAACTCTCTTGGATTCCTAAATTTGAATGAGGAAGAAAATAAACCATTTATTTAAGGTTTTCAAAATAAATAAAATCCTTATCTATTGGATTTTGGTCCAGTTGGCACTATGATATAATGCTTGTGACGCGGAGTCTAATTCCAGGTCAAACTCTCAGATCTAGAGCTATTTGCTAGTGGTGGTTCCTTCTCCCACGCCGGATGCCTGGTGTTTCTCAAGACTCGAGGCTGAGTTCTCCTCTCGCTTCTCCCACCAATGAGTCCTAGTACAAGATGAACTCCCCAAAAGGTGTGCCTCACTTTTGCAATTCCCCCCATCCCTAGAGTGATAGGGTTTCATGCCCTAGGAATCTAGGACCATGAGGGATTCCCAGTTCCAACCAAACTTATCTCCAGTGATACCTTTGACCTCCTCATATATATCTAGACCTTTTAAAATGATTAGAGATGACCAAGAAGTTAAAAAACATCACCCCTTTTTGCTCCCTATGGCGTGGGTGATATACCCCCAAGCATGGTTTTCCCCTAGGTTCCACAACGACTGCACCTCTCCTCTTCTCCATATTCATCACGGGACCCTATTCTATAAAAAAAGCCTCAGGGACGCATCAAAGGACACCTAGAAATGCACTTCAAGAATCAGAACCCTCTCATCACCCACCAAATTTCCCATCTCACTCCATCCAACACCACAATCTTCCTTCTCTTCTACCTCCGACGAATGGTAGCATGTAGTCATGCTATGGATGGGATTTTCCAACCAGTTCTCGACCAAGGGGCCTTTACAAAGCAATAGCAGTAGCAAGTTTGGCCTTCCAATATCAGTGATTTCTTCATCTTCTTGTTTCCCCTACTGCTCCTCTATTCTCTACCCGACGACAATGTTTTCTTGGGATTCTGACCACACAGAGGGAGAAACTTGGCTCTTTGTTTTCCTCTAGAGGTGGTAAAGGTGCCGAGTACCTCAATTTTCAATGATTGGATAAAGATATAGGTTTTGATTCTCTAGATAGCATAGTTCCTATGGTTGTTCTTTGATGAACCTAAGGGAGAGGAATCTAGTTTAGTTTTCTCACTTTGCCCTTGTATTCTTCTTGTTTTGTCATGCCTTGGTTTGGGCAGTTGTGTCATCTCATGATTTTCTTAAACTGCATGGTCAAGTTCCACCAAGGTGGCCACGACATATTGGTCCACCTTAGTGAGGGCCCCAACGCCTCATTGGATTCTATATTACCCGTGTGGATTTTTCTTGCTTTGTGATTGGCTAAATCTTCAAAATTTTGTATTAAATAACTTGATGTCAAAAAAAATTCATAAAAATACTCATTGGAAATATAATGAAACAAAAAATAATACTAAAGTGATTTCAAAGCTTATTTTGACCTGGAATTTCCTTCTGTCGCTAAAGAACCCTAACATCCAAAAAATCAAGTTGATATTAAATATTAATGATTTCTAAATTGTTCCAACAGAGTACCTAGGGTTTCGTCATCCTATAGAGGGTGACTAGGAGTTGGTCCAATCTCTATATGTGGTCCATGCACTTTAAAGATAGTTATTGGATGTTTATATGTTATGGTGTACAATGTAAATGTTATAATGTGAATGTATTATTCATGCTATAGTTTTATTGGTTAAAGTTAAAAGTTAGTGGATAATGAAATAATTTTTAATGTTTATCTAAAGAATCAACATCTCACATTTTATTCATGTTTAATATAAAGAGTAAAGAGTATTGAAGAGTAAGAGTAAGGAAATTGAATGAACCTTATGTAAGATCCTCATCATGGGCTTTCCTAGCATACGGTGTACTTTGGTATAAATCATGGGCTTTCCTAGGATAGAGTGCACTTCAGTGCAAGTCATGGGATTCCTAGCATATAGAGAACTTTTGTGCAAAGAATAGAAGAGGAACTTCAGTGCAAAACTTGGAGATTCTTATATATTTCAGATAAAAGATGATGATAAAATACAAAGTTTCTTTCATGATGTTGAATATTTTCTTTTTCAAAGTATTTGTTATTTTAGTTTTAGAATATGTTCAAACCGACTTCCAAATTGTTTTATGCGTTGTTGGGGGTGTGATGTCCACATGAAAGGATCAACGTCAAGGATAAAGCTATCTGAGGACCAATTAAAGAAGGAGCTCAAGGACTTCTAAAGATAGACCTGGTGGGGTGCCAACTATCAATAGATTATATTTTCCTTTATGTTTATGAGACGTGTGTTTCAGTTTAGAGTGTGAGTTTTATGTTATGAGTTTGAGATGTGAGAATCTATGCAATGTATCCTATGTTGGTATATTTAAACTCTATTTTTATGCAATGATTATCATGTTTGTGGCCTTCCCAATAATATTATGCTTCCTCATAGTGAATTATATGTTTTATAAAATTTGGATGTTATAATGTGTTATCATAGCTATAAATATAGCTGGACACCAGGCTATTCTCATGATTCACTAGGTATCCTTTACATCCCTCCCTTGTTTATAATAGAAGGGACATATTTATATTGGACAAGAAGTCAAGAATTTAGAACATGTAGTTCTAGAAATCCTATCGAAAGAGCAACTCCTGAAGTTTAGATATGAACATAGATACTAGTGATAAGAGTCTATCTAATTTCAATCCTTTGTGTTAACTCCATAATAGCTAGTTACACATCCTCTCCCCTTCTCAATGGTTGGTGCACGCCAATTGAGAGTTGTAGAAGAGATGCAAAGATCACAAAGACTTAGTTTGCATCTCTCCTTCTTATTGATATCATATGTGGTATGGTACATATATGTAACTAAAATGTTGGGGAGTAGTATGATGAGATCTCACACCCCTAGATTTGCGTCTGTCCAGCACAAATTCAGAGATACCACTAAAAAAATTGGTACATAAGACCTAAATTGGGTAGCCCCAAACCTAATGTGATTGGATAGTAGGGATTTTGATTACAATGATCCTAGACATTGAGCAAGACATGAGGATGAAGTTACCGTCAATCAAGAGTGGTTGAGGATTGATGATTCCGATTTTATTTGAGGAAAACAATTTAATGAGGAGTTGAGAAAATAATTATAGGTTAAACTAAGGAAATTAATTCTGAGGATAGATTGAGGTCTTTCATGATTAGGACATGAATTAAGCATACTCTTGTTGGTTTGGTAAACCCTAAGTATAGGATTGACCCAAAACTCTAGGTGAACTTTTTTCAAGAAAAAAACTAGAACCTTTTTGGGAAACTAAGACGTTAGAATTTTCATGATAAGGATAAAGAAAACCTTAAGATGGGTAGACTAGTATAATTTCAAGGACAAATTTAAAATAAGGCGGGTAGTATTGTAACACCCTAAAATTTTTCATCTTATAATTAATACCTAATTAGAAACCCTGTTTTCAAAATTTCAAATATTAATGCTTCAAATAAACCCTAATGCATATATAGAACTTGGTATAATACTAAATGATTTTCCTACTAAGTTTTGACATAATTCACTTAATCACAACAATGGTAATTTAATTTCATCAATGTAACCCTAATTAGAAAAATAGTGATACATAAGGGGTTAACAAGAAATCAACCCTATTAATAATAATATTTTTTCCTAACAATTTTTATCTAAAATTGAATCAGTATTATATATATTTCTTTAATTATTAGCCTCTAATTAAATCTAGGTTATCATAAATGATTATTTCTTTCTTATTTAAAAAAAAGTGGATACAGATAATTGGGACTCTCAAATCAAGAAACTAAGCTGATTTTCGAAATCCTTGCACCCATATTTGGTAACACACCTATTTTGATTAGGTTTGAACTCTCTGTGATGCCCCAATTTGAATGAGTAAGAAAATAAACCAATTATTTAAGGTTTTCCAAATAAACCTAATCTAACCTATCTGGACTTTGTCCAGCTGAAAATATGATATAATGTTTATCGCGTGGAGTCTGATTTCAAGTCAGATTCTCAGACCCAGAACTGTCTGTGAGTGGGGGTGCCTTCTCCCTCACCCGATGCTTGTTTTTCTCAAGACTCTGCCCTGAGTTCTCCTCTATCTTCTCCAATAAATGAGTCCTAGTACAAGATGAACCCCCCAAAAGTTGCACCTTGCTTTCCTAATTTCCCCATCCCTGGTTTGACAGTGTTTCATGCCCTAGGAATCCCAAACAATGAGGGATTCCCAGTTACAACTAAACTTGATATCCAACAACACCTTTGACCTCCTCCTATTTATATAGACCTTTGGAAACAATTAGAGATGACCCAGAAGTTGAAAACATCACCCCTTTTTGCTCCCTATGGTGTGGATGATAAACCCTTAAGAATGGTTTTCCCCTTGGGTTCCATCATGACTCCACCTCTTCTCTTCACCACAGTCATCACAGGACACTTCTCTATAAAACCAAGACTCTAGGAAACATCAAAGGACACCCATGAATCCTTTTCACATGTCATAACCCTCTCATTGCCCTACAAATCTCCCATGTAACACCCCTCCCTAGGGTTTTATACATGGTCAGTGGAAGCATACATTTTCCCCAACATTTTCCATAATGTGGGGTGCTTGAATTTTGAGGGAGAGTTGTCACATTTATGATCTCATATAAAGTAATAAATGACACTTAACATTTCATTGAAAACATAGATTCATACATAAATTTCTTGGAAATGGAAACTACATCATAAGTTTAAGATATGCTGAACATATACTAGGCAACATGTGGAAACATAGGATCTCCATAGATGGAAGTCCCACCAGGAAACAAATCCTTAGATCCTTAAGCCCTTGGAACTCCTCAAGTTGGTTTCTCCCTTTTAACTTCAAAACCTAGGGACATCTTGTCCCCAGCCATGCAAAACAAGACATTCATGGTAAGTAAGTGGCATTGGCATGTTATAAGACATTAAAATAACATATACATTGACTTGTCATAAACATGAACATAAATTTGACATTAAACATTATTGGAATCTTTTAACATAATAAATTTGATAATAAATGTATGCAAGCCTCTCTTAATGCCCCATAAGGAGACCATAATGCTCGGAAAGCCCATAATGACTCAAAGAGTCCATAAACAAGGTGCATATAGAACTTAATCAAATTCCCATTTTACTTGATCTAAAAGTCTTGATAACTAAATCTTGATCTTAATGGGATTACCCCCTCTTAACATGGTTTGGATTTCTCCCCATGAAACATAATGGGATTTCTACCTCTTAATCTTGATTTCATGAATCTGAATCATAATCCATAGCATTAGTAAGATTTTCTATACTTAGACTTAATCTATAACAATCAACCATTCAATAAACATATTCTTTGAGGAAAACATGTACTTTTCATGACTTTAGCATAAAGTGCATAAACATAGTCATAAACACTCAATAAAGTAAATTTAGTTATGCCAAGGGCATGGCCCACTTACCTTGAGCTAATGCACCTAAGTCAAACCTCATTTGACTGATTGGATTCCCTTAAACACCTGAAATTAGTATGCATATACATCATTAAACCCTAATTCGTTCATATATAAATTGAGATGTGAAAATAGATAAATCACTCGATAAAAATAATAGAATCAGATTCCTCATCAAAAACCCTTTCCAAAACATATTTTTGCTCATTTTTCTGAGCATCGAGCAATTTACTATGAATTTACAAAGAACAGACCAATGACAAAACAAGAAAAAGCCACGTATATATACACCCAAACCCAGTGGGTCGGGTCTGAGCTGGACCAATAGGGACTAGCCAAATAGAAAGAAGGGTCGCCACTGAGGTCCCGCGGTCGAAGAAGGGAGGGCAGATGAAAACCCTAAAATACCCTTCGCGGTTGAAAACATCGAATTAGGACGACAGGGGTACTAAGGTCATCTTGCGACCTGGATTCTTCACCCCTCAGCCATGGCGTCGAGCGCCAGGAGAGGAGGTGGAACTCCGATCATAACACAGGATGGGAGGATCATTCTTGTGAGGGTGATATATCCTGTGAGTTGCAAATCGTCGGTGGAGCCAAGGGGCCAAGAAGGTGGACCATGGCGAGTATTGGACTATAGGAGTTGCTCCGGCCATGGACAAGCGCCACTGCCAAACTGCTGGGAAAAGAAACACCATGAAGTGTGAGGCTAGAACCACCAGAGGGTGATTGGGGGAGTCCAACAAAGCATAAATGACCGCTATCATCAGAAGAGGGCCATCATGGCCAAGGGGCAGAGCACGACGACGAGAAACAGGGGAGGAGGTCAGGTGTTAAAAACCACAAAGATCAAGATGAAAACCATCTTCTGAGGGTTGAGAAACGTTCATCGCGGTCAAACAAAGATCGGGGCATTGTCCCCCGAGTAGGAGGGGCCCTAAGGTGCCTCAAAGACTAGCATCGACATTGACCTCTACTGGGCTCTATAGGGTACAACGCCTGAGGCTAACATAGGGCAAACCAAGGCTGCAAAAACAAAGAGAGAGGCTTGAGGATGCTCACTATTGTGTGATTTATATATCATCTTTTCACAATGCTATCACACACAAATTTGGTTCATTCTGATACTATTTAGCCTCTTTTCATATTATTTTTGCCATCTTTTTGTTACTTTACTTATCGCATAACTTGTATTGCAGATATGTCCCAAAAAGAACTAATTTTAGAGCTTTATTCTGCTGAAATAGCAGAATGCGTGGCGTGCAGGATAGATGCACGTGTGCACCATATCAGAAAGGTTCTGTCTCGCTCAGCCAGAAGAGTGCACGGCATGCATGGTACACACGCACGGCGTGCGAGTTTCTAGAAATGAACAGGAAGACAAATGCACGACGTGCGTACACATGCATGATGTTCACCTGGAGCGTAAAATAGCCAAAGGAAGTTTTGGAAAGTCGTACAGTGTGCGTATCTTCCGCGCATGCCGTGTGCAGTTCAGCCAGAAGCAAACCGTACTGCAGGTGCACGACATGCACTTGGCAGTTTCAGAAATATAAAAATTTAGAATTTGATTTTAAAACAAGGAGGGAAGGCAAGGGGCAGTTATGCTTCGTCATTTGAGAAGTTTTCTTGTCCCAGAGCTAGAGGAGAATGGAGGAGGGCAATTTTGGAGGAATCGAAGGTGGTTCTTTGCAAAAAGGAAGCCATTTCCTCTCTTCTTCTCCATTATCTTCTCTAAGGTGCAGCCAAGCTTCCTCAACTTTGAGCGGCTTCTTAGGAAAGGAGCTAGTCTATTTTGGAGCAGCTAAGGAAGGAGAATTTCGTCCTCAAGCCGGAATTCTTTCTTCTTGTGGTTATATCTTTGGATCTCTTTGTCTCCTTCCCTCTAAATCATGTTTAGAATTGAATTTTCTGTAACAAATCTACAAAGCATAGTTATGGATGAGTAATTCTTCATTTCTTGGACATGGGAGAGTAGTTCCCACGTCATAACATGTATGGAACAAGTAATTTCATACTAAATACTATGCTTCTTGTTTTTCTACCATGAAAATATTGGTTTATCCATTTCTTGCATAAATTGTTGGCCACTTTATATGCATGTTTTCTGCTTTCTTGCTTGATCTGAGAATATGAGTAGGAATGTATGGAGGTATTCTTCTTGGCAACTCTTCCTCCTTTGTGAGAGTATAGAGGAATGAGTTGAGGAATAGGTTGTGATCAGAAATGATTTTTACACACGACAGTGTGACTTTGAGTTGCAATCGTTGCACTCGTATCGTGAGGTGGAGTGTAACACAACTTTTCCTTGAAACAAGAACTTATGTATGTTTAAATTATCATGTTCCCTTGATTGCTATGATGTGTGAGAGAAATCCTAATGTCCAAGTTTCTTAATTTTCTGAAACCAAACTCCTTTTTAACAACTCTTACTTCACTAGTTAAATCTGAATTTTCTGCTTTAGAATCTAAATTTTCTACATTTGGATAAACATCAATTCCCCTTTTATAAACCGATCTAGATTGTTGAACTTTAGTATTGTTGCGCTCAATTGAATTAGATAAGATCCTTGTGTTCGACCTCGACTAGGCTACCTTCATATACTTGCAGAGATTGGTTAAGTTGAGTAAACTATCCTTGTTTGGATTGAAACTCATTAGCCTAAATAGCCAACAAGTTTTTGGTGTCGTTGTCAGGGAGATACACTAATTTAATTGGAGTAATAAGTACTATTTATTAATTTGAGACTAGATCATCATTTCCATATTTTGAAATTTCATATACCTTTTAGTTGTGTTCTTAATTCCTTTTGCAATTGTTCAGGTTGTATGTGTCGCTCACAATGAGGTCTTCAAACATCTACTTTGTTAGACCTTGAAATCGAGCGTACTCTTTCAAGCTTGAGAAGAGCAAGAAGAGTGTAACAGTCGCTACTAGGAGGTACTCCTCTGTCACCAGCATCTCCATCACCATCTTCTTCACCTTTTGTGGTAGCTACACCAAGCAATCTAGCCATGGAAGACGATTGTCCTTTAAAGGATTTCGCGATGTCGGTTGCCATAAATATATGTGCGTAGAAATGAACAACTTCTCAATCACTCCTTCTATGATGCAAATGATATAGCAGAATCATTTTGGAGGTACAGCCAATGAAGACCCAAGTCTTCATGTTGCCGAGTTCTTGGAATATCGGAATACCTTCAAAATAAATGGAGTGTCTGTTGATGGAATTAGGCTCATGCTATTTCCCTTCACCTTAAGAGATAGAGCCATGACATGGCTTTTGTCTCTTTCAAAGAAGTCAATTAAAAGTTGGGACCAACTCCTTAATGTATTCCTTGCAAAATATTTTCCACCTAGCAAGACAGCCCATTTGAGAAACCAGCTCACCAATTTCTCTCAGATTGAAGGAAAACTCTATATGACACATGGGAACGGTTTAAAGATCTTCAACGCCTTTGCCCAGACCACAGTTTAACAAACTGTCTTCTACTTCAAACTATTTATAATGGACTATTTTACAACACCTGGTTGACATGAGATGTCACAGCTGGTGGTGCATTAATGACTAAGTCTTATAGAGAGGCTCATGATATTATTGAAGACATATCACTAAATCATTGCCAATGGGGAGGAGATAGAGGAGCAAAGTCAACCTCTACAACAAGTTCTTCAACTGGAAAACAAGGAGGAAAACATATTGTTGATGTTGTTGACCTTATTGTTGCCAAGTTGGATGTTCTTACACAGAAGTTTGAAAAGATGACCACCTTGTCGATTCAATCCGCTGAAACAATATGTGAAGCTTGTGGTAATGCAGTACATACTTCTTCTTCATGTTTTACACCTAATGCGATTGAAGGAAACTTTGAGCATGTCAATGCTATTAGAATGCGAGGGAATAAGCAATACAATCCCTATTCCAATCAATACAATCTGGGCTGGTGAGGTCATCCTAATTTCTCCTATCGGAATACAAGCATCACTCAAAACTTCCAACAAGGGCAGCAACAACCGCAACAACAACATGCCAACCGTCAAGGAAATCTGTCGGGTTTCAACAATATGGGTTATCAACAGCCACAACAACCCCAAAGTTTTTCTCTAGAATCTATGATGGAAAAATTCATATCTACACAAATGCAGTAGAATGAAGAACTCCGGGGGAATGACAAGCTTCTGAAAGATGCTATTGCTCAACTTTCTGTAAAGGTGGATGGTATTTCCACTCACACCAAGATGTTAGAGAATCAAATAGTACAACAAGCTCTAAACCAACAAACAACTCTGCAATCTGGTTCTCTTCCAAGCCAACTGGAAGTGAACCCAAGACAACAAGCTCATGCAATCATTCTAAGAAGTGGAGCTGAGATTGAAAGACCTTCTCCATCCAAGGAGAAGAACATGGAGGTAGCTGATGAAGAGGAGTCTAACACTCAAAATTGCAACAAGGACAAAGGTAAAGCTGAAACACCGCCTCCATTTAAAGTCATTGCACCTTTTCCTCAAAGGCTTGCCAATAAGAAGGAAGACTAAAAGTTTAGGAAATTTATGGATATTATCAACAAATTGCATGTCAATCTTCCTTTTGCTGAAGTTATTGTGGAGATGTCTTCTTATGCTAAATTCCTTAAAGACATTTTGACTAAAAGAAGAAAAGTTGATCAAGTCAAAATAGTGATGCTTTTAGAAAGAGTGAGTTCTATTATTCAAAATCATCTTCCACAAAAGCTTGATGATTTGGGAGATTTTACATTGCCATGTAAGATCAATGATACCACTTTTGATAAAGGCCTAGTAGACCTCAGTGCTAGTATTAGTCTCATTCCATCTACCCTATGGCAAGAACTAGATCTTGGGGATTTGAAGCTGACAAATATGGCTATTGAGTTAGCCGATCATTCTATTAAATATCTAAAGGGTATATTGGAAGATGTACTAGTGCAAATCCGTAAGTTCTATATACCATGTGATTTTGTTGTTCTTGATATGGTGGAAGCTCCTTCCAATCCCGTTCTTTTTGGAAGGCCATTCTTGAGGACTGTCGGATGTCTTGTTGATGTTCGGGAAGGAAAACTCACTCTACGAGTTGGGGAAGAAGCAATGGAATTCTCCATCTATGATGCTATGAAAGCACCCACACATTTCAATGAAATCTATTTATTAGACACTATTGATCCTATTGAGAATGATAATGGAGATAATGTTGATTTGACTGTCAATCTTTATGATGATGATATGACTGAATTCAATAATTCTGGTGCACTTTCTATTCTTAAAGCACAAAGTATTAATGAAAGTGCTACACTTGTTGATGATAAAATTGATGAAGGAACAACAATGAAACAGGTAGAACTAAAAGCCCTTCCACCCGGGTTGAGGTATGCATTTCTTGAACCAAATTCTACATCCCCTATTATAATAAATAATGAATTAAACAATGACCATGAAAATAAATTACTTGTCGAACTGTGTTTGTATAAAGACGTCATTGGTTATTCCATTGAAGATCTTAAAGGCATTCATACTTCAATATGTATGCATAGAATAAATATGGAAGATGATGCCAAACCAACTGTTGAACCACCTAGACACCTAAATCAAAATATGCTTGAAGTGGTAAATAAAGAAATTTTCAAATTAATTGATGCTGGAATCATTTATCCCATAAGTGACAGCCCCTAGGTTAGTTCCATTCACGTGGTACCAAAGAAGGGGGGTGAAAATGTCATTAAGGGAGACAATGACGAGTTAATACAAACATGCATGGTTACCGGTTGGCGTATGTGTATCGACTACCGGCGTTTGAATAAGGCGACTCACAAAGATCATTTTCCATTGCCTTTCATTGATTTGATGCTTGAACGCCTTGCTAAACACTCTTATTTTTGTTACTTGGATGGGTATTCCAGATTTTTTCAAATTCCTATTTATCCCCCCGACCAATAGAAAACCACATTCACCTATACGTATGGAACATATGCTTATCACCGTATGACATTTGGTCTTTGCAATGCCCTGCTACTTTTCAGCGGTATATGATGGCCATATTCTCTGATTTTATTGAAAATATAATGGAGATCTTTATGGATGATTTTAGTGTATATGGTGATTCTTTTGATCAATGCTTATTGAACCTATCTTTAGTCTTAGCCTATTGTACAATCTAGTGTGGTACTAGGACATGTTGCATCTAACAAGGGCATTGAAGTGGACAGGGCAAAGGTGGAAGCTATTGAGAAAATGTCTACTCCATCTTCATTTAAAGATATCCACAGTTTTCTAGGCCATGTAGGTTTTTATAGAAGATTCATTAAAGATTTCTCAAAAATTGCAAAGCCACTATGTTCCCTACTTGTAAAAGATGCAGAGTTTGTGTTTGATGATGATTGCCATGCAGCCTTTTCTAAGCTCAAAGAGGCCCTCATTTCAGCCCCAATTATTCAACCTTCAGACTGGGATTCTCCTTTCGAACTAATGTGTGATGCAAGCAATTATGTCGTGGGAGTTGTTCTAGGACAATGGAGAGATAAGAAACTCCATGCCATCTATTATGCTAGAAAAACTCTTGATGAAGCACAGATCAACTATACAACCACAGAGAAAGAAATGCTTGCAATTGTATATGCTTTTGACAAGTTTCGACAATATTTGGTAGGATCCAAGGTGACTGTATATACTGATCATGCTGCCATAAAATATTTGCTGAACAAGAAAGATGCTAAGCCATGCCTTATTCACTGGATACTACTTTTGCAAGAGTTTGATCTTGAGATTCAAGACAAGAAAGGTACATGAAATAGTGTTGTCGATCATCTTTCTAGACTGACCACAGAGGCTGGAGATCTATTGCCAATTGAGAATCATTTGCCTATTAAAAAGCTCTATGCACTGTCATCCACTCAAGCACCTTGGTTTGCGGACATCGCCAACTTTCTTGCTACTGGACAACTCCCACCATACTTGATGTATCAACAAAAGAAGAAATTCTTTCATGATGTGAAATTCTATTACTTGAATGATCCATTGCTATTCAAGCATGGAAGTGATGAGATAATCCATAGGTGTGTTGTTGAAGAGGAAGTTCCAAACATTATTGTTGAATGCCATGCCTCTCCTTATGGAGGACACTTCAGAGGAGAGAAGACTGCTGCCAAAATATTACAGGCTGGTTTTTATTGGCCCACATTGTTCAAAGATGTCAATCTATTCGTTAAATCTTGTGATAGATGTCAAAGGACAGGAGGTATATCCTGCCGTGATGACATGCCACTCAACTCTATCCAAGAGGTTGAAGTGTTCAATGTGTGGGGAGTGGACTACATGGGACCATTCCCAACTTCTTGTGGATATCAATACATTCTTGTCGCTTGTGAATATGTGTCCAAATGGGTTGAAGCTATTCCAATCCAAGCACTGGATGTCAAATCAGTAATTAAGCTTTTTCAAAAGATTATTTTTCCTCATTTTGGAGTTCCATGTGTCGTAATTTCTGATGGAGGCACACACTTTGTTGAAAAACAATTCAACAATCTTCTCTCCAAGTATGGTGAGACTCATAAGATCTCTACACCCTATCACCCCCAAACATCCGAGCAAGTAGAGGTTTCAAATAGGTAGCTAAAGAATATTCTTGAAAAGACTGTCTCTAGTTCAAGAAATGATTGGGCATTGAAGATAGATGATGTAATATGGGCATATCGCATAGCATATAAAACCATCATAGGGACCAATCCTTTCAAGCTGATCTACGGAAAATCATGTCACCTTCCGCTCAAGTTGGAGCATCATGCTTTGTGGGCAATTAAGTTCTTAAATTTCGATATGAAGAGAGCAGGAGAAAAATGCCAATTGCAGCTGTAGGAGCTTGAAGAACTCTGCCTTGATGCTTATGAGAATGCAAAGTTGTACAAAGAAAGGACAAAGGCTTGGCATGATAAAAGAATTCATAGGAAAGACTTCCAAGAAGGAGATAAAGTCTTATTTTGCAACTCTAGATTAAATCTATTTCCAGGGAAGATGAAATGAAAATGGTCTGGCCCATTCCTAGTGCTAAAGATTTTTCCATATGGAGATGTGGAACTCCAAGGCAAGAATTGCAATTTCAAAGTGAATAGACAACATTGCAAACTCTATTCTTGTGGAGATGAAGTGGAGAAAGGAGCCTCTTGCTCCCTCCAAGATGCTTGATGAATTTGAAGAGTCTTACTCTGGACTCTAAATGGAGGACCTTGTGGGAGTTGACCCCACATTAGGATAGATTTCTTTAAAAGTTCTTTGAGTCAAAAACACTCTTTAATTATGTTAATAAGCATGTCATGGATAAATGTAATAATTTAGACTTGATTTATACCATATCCATCTTTGTTTACTACTGACTTACTACAATTTTCTGTAGAAATTACAAAATGCACAACATGTCTTCTGAATGCACGGCGTGCACCTCAGCAGAAAATGCACTGGAAAAAGTTCTGGAAACTAACACGGCATGCATTTCCTATTCACACGCCGTGGACATGAAGAGCTGGAGATTTCAGAGGCTTTCTGGAAATGCGCACGACATGCATTTCCTTATGCACGACGTGCACCTGGGAGCTGCACATGTGAAAATTGTCTCTGGAAACACGTACGTCATGCATTTCGACATGGACGTCGTGTACCTAGTCTTTAAAAAGAAGTAGTGAAAATTCTAGAAACTCGCACGACGTGTGTCTTGACATGCACATCATGCACCTGGGTTTTGAATGAGGAATACAAGTTCTGGAAACTCGCATGAAGTGAAAACAACAACGCACGTCGTGTACCTGATCGTTAAAGGATTTTCAAAAAGGGAAATTTGACAAGTACACATTGTGCATTTCAAGTACACGTCGTGCACTTTTTTGTAAAGATTAGTCAAAAGGGCTAGAGTGCATGACCTAATTCCAACCTAGTAGCCATGCACTCCAACCCTAGCCGCAGTGCGCAGCCTCCGTCTACCCCGAGTCCGTGCACCATGCATGCTATTCCGCCACTCAATCAGCCATGCACCCACCTTCTTCTTCCTCCCGCAGCACGGCAGCACACCCTAGGAGCCGTGCACGCCAGCACCGTTGTGCGCCCTTGCCGCCACTTGCCCTAAGACACTGGGCCGATGCTGTGCACCCACCTTCTTCTTCCTCTCGCAGCAGCTCCGATGCCAACACCCGCAGCACCAGTGCCCTCGCTGCCCCATCACCAGTCCTTCTTCTTCCTCACACAGTAGCTCCGACACCGCCAGCCCTCACTAGCTCCACGCGAGCCACCGCAGTAGCTTGCCCCCAAGTCACTGCCTTCCACGCCTACACATTGTAGGTGTTCCTCACCAGCACGCCAACAACATGCCACAACAGCAGCACATCGCCAAGTGCTCGTGCACCCCCCCCCCAAATCACAGCCCGTTGGTGCAGTCCAGATCTGCCGCAGAGTTGTAGGTGCACGCCGTGCACCAGTTTTACAGCTAGAAGTTCAGTTAGTTTTGCATGCCATGAATGCAAACTGCACATCGTGCGATTCACTTACGATCCAATGGCACCAACAAAGAGAGCTACAGCCAGACGCCATGGAGGAGCTTCTTCATCCTCCACACCTCCCACCACTGATGCAACACCTTCCGTAGTGGCACCAGCAACCTTTGTGCCCTCCACTCAATTCAGGGTCACATCCAAGGAGGATGCAGATTACTAATTCCTAATCACCAGGCGTGTTCTACCATCCCACTATTCATGCAAAGAAACCATTGACAAATTGGGTTTCAAAAATGAGGTAATTGGACATCTACGAGTTTTAGGTTTGCACCTTGTTTGCACTAGAGTGTCCAAGACCTATCCCCGTCTGGTTTACGAGTTTCTGACTACTTTCAAAGCTGAGCATAACCCACACAACCACTGTATCCCTTATCCAAAAATCAGTTTTTGGCTCTTAGACAAATCCTTTTCTATGGATCTTAAACGGTTTTGTGAATTACTTAATTGCAACTATGGAGGCTACAATGATTATCCTCCCGCCTTCAATAGTGATTCCTTCTTATCTGAAATTACTTGTGAAATGGTGCACAAATCTAGAAATGCTCGAGCTTCTGCAATTCATAATCTAGTTTTCATAGTTGTGCATCATCTGCTAAGTACATGACCTTTTGCTAAGAATGAAACCTAAGGTGTCGCTGAGAAAAATGATCTCTTTTTCTTATGGTGCTTGGTAAGTGATGAACAAATTAGTTCTGGCTATTATATTGTTAATAAGCTTCTAGAAACCAAGAAGAAGAAGAAGCAAAGGGAGGCAGGTGACATAATGTGTGGTGGCCTGATCACTACTCTTGCATTGCAGTTGGGTTTAGATGTGGGTGCCTTAGAACCTGCACCTGGGAAAAACCTTGTAGATATCAACTATCTTATATCTTGTGGCTTAATCTCAAGACATGGCAATAGCACAACTAAATTCAAGGTTTACATCACGAAGAAACAATTCTTTCTCATCCCCGATTCATCTCACAATGACATCAGGAACAAGGCCACCTAGAAGGTGGCATTACAACCTGAGGCCGATGAGGAGACACCTACCTGTGGCGCCATCACCTCTACGCCAGCAGCTACTCCTACAGCTCCTACTCCGCTTCCATCATCCACCAGTACTCAGACAGATTACACTTGGAGGACGTCTGATATTGGACACCTTTACGACTATGTTCAGCGGAGGTTGACCACATCGACACCCATCTTGACCAGATGAGCGCACAGTACGACACCCGTCTTGACCACATGAGCATGTAGTACACTGAGATGTATGACATGGTCAATCGGATGGACGCTTGGCATATCTCTCAGGGACATTACCCAGCCCAACTGACATACCAGACATCGCCTCGACAACAGACCGAAGTCCCACATCCTGAGTATTCCCAGTAGCCACCATAGTTTCCAAAGCAGCAGCCACCACAGTTTCTAGAGCAGCAGCTTGACTCTTCCGCCCAGCCGATGGACATCCCAGACATTGTAAGCCAATTCTTCCCTGATCAAGGGAGCAACATGGCCTTTTTCTGATCATAGCAATGACAGGTACCTGGTTGTGAACTCCATAAGTTAGATTGAAGCAATGAGAACACTACATATTTCAAGCTTAGGGGGGCACAACTGGCCGATAGTTGTAGTTTTCATTCAGTTTTTCCTTATTTGAGTCAGTTGTGTCAGTTTTCCATGTTTTGTTCGATGACGGTAAAATTATTATGATTTGAGGCTATCTTATTAGAATGAACCCCCTCTTGTATGCTGGATTCCCTATGTCCTTTATATGTTTTGGCTACATGAAAAGCAAAATCAAGAGCATGTATGAATGAAATGAAAATTGAAAATCCCCATGTACATAATCTGTTTTGTGTTTGTTGTTTGAAACCTCAACTTCTACATCTTTGACCTCCCATGCATGTAATGGTTTAAAAATTTTGCGGATTAATCAACTTGGAACGTTTACTAGAATACGGGATACTTTTTCCAAATCTTTAGTACCTTTGAATTCAATTTTTTAGTGAAAAACTTTCAAAAGAATGATTGAAATCTTGCTAGCTTTAACACTCTTGTTGACTCTTTGGTGTTGCACCATTAATGGTTTATCTTTACCCAATAAAAGATGGCAAATAGCCCACATATTATGCTAGCCTAGTGTGAGTCCGATATGGCAACGATGGTTAGGTGATACGAAAAAAAATCAAAAGAGGGTAAAAACAACACCCCAACCGGCATTCCTAGTGAGCATAAGCCTAAATTAGCAGTCGAATGTCAGAATCCCAAAAAATCCAATCATCATATCCTTAAGAAGAAGAGCTCAACTAAGTCTTTTTAATGTTGGCATTGGTTTCATCATCTTATATCTGTACTAACTGAAAACTTTATAATGTACATGCACTAATTGTTTGGCCTGAATATCCAAATTATATTTAATGTTGTCAAGTTGAGCCTTTCATTTAAATTGGAACCAACCTTGCTAAACTTAATTTCTCCATCTTGGATGTTGAAAGACCTGAGATGTTAACAATGAACACAAGTACAATGTACATAGCTGGATGAGCTGATTGCATACCTTCTTTTCATTTTCCTTCATGCATGAACTTGATTTTTCTCTTTGAATGTGGCCCTATTCTTTTTGCTTAAGGACAAGCAATAATTCAAGCTTAGGGCGATTTGTTGTGTGATTTATATATCACCTTTTCACAATGTTATCACACACAAATTTGGTTCATTCTGATACTATTTAGCCTCTTTTCATATTACTTTTGCCATCTTTTTGTTACTTTACTTATTGCATAACTTGTATTGCAGATATGTCCCAAAAAGAAATAATTTTAGAGCTTTATTCTCCTGAAACAGCAGAATGCACTATGTGTAGGACAGATGCACGGTGTGCACCATATCAGAAAGGTTCTGTCCCACCCAGCCAGAAGAGTGCACAGCATGCATGGTACACACGCACGGTGTACGAGTTTCCAGAAACGAATAGGAAGATAAATGCACGACGTTCGTACACATGCATGGCGTGTACCTGGAGCGTAAAACAGCCAAAGAAAGTTCTAGAAAGTCACACGACATGCATATCTTCCGTGCACACCATGCGCAGTTCAGCCTAAAGCAAACCGCACTACAGGTGCACGACGTGCACCCCAGATGCACGGCGTGCACTTGGCGGTTTCAGAAATACGAAAATTTAGAATTCAATTTTAAAACAAGGAGGGAAGGCAAGGGGCAGTTATGTTCGGTCATTTGAGAAGTTTTTCTTATCCTAGAGCTAGAGGAGAATGGAGGAGGGAAATTTTGGAGGAGTCGAAGGTGGTTCTTTGCAAAAAGGAAGCCATTTCTTCTCTTCTTCTTCTCCAAGGTGCAGCCAAGCTTCCTCAACTTCGAGCAGCTTCCTGGGAAAGGAGCTAGTCCATTTTGGAGCAGCTAAGGAAGGAGAATTTTGTCCTCAAGCCAGAATTCTTTTTTCTTGTGATTATATCTTTGGATCTCTTTGTCTCCTTCCCTCTAAATCATGTTTAGAACTGAATTTTCTGTAACAAATCTATAAAGCATAGTTATGGACGAGTAATTTTTCATTTCTTGGACATGGGAGAGTAGCTCCCATTTCATAGCATGTATGGAAAAAGTAATTTCATACTAAATACTACGCTTCTTGTTTTTCTACCATGAAAATATCAGTTTATCCATTTCTTGCATAAATTGATGGCCACTTTATATGCATGTTTTCTTCTTTCTTGCTTGATCTAAGAAGATGAGAAGGAATGTATGGAGGTATTCTTCTTGGAAACTCTTCCTCCTTTGCGAGAGTATAGAGGAATGAGTTGAGGAATAGGTTGTGATCAAAAACAATTTTTACACATGAGAGTGTGACTTTGAGTTGCGATCGTTGCACTCACGCCGGGATGTGGAGTGTAACACAATTTTTCCTTGAAATAAGAACTTATGTATGTTTAAATTATCATGTTCCCTTGATTTCTATGATGTGTGAGAGAAATCCTAATGTCCAAGTTTCTTAATTTTATGAAACCAAACTCATTTTTAACAACTCTTACTTCACAAGTTAAATCTGAATTTTCTGCTTTAGAATCTGAATTTTCTGCATTTTGATAAACATCAATTCCCCTTTCATAAACCGGTTTAGATTGTTGAACATTAGTATTGTTGCACTCAATTGAATTAGCTAAGCTCCTTGTGTTCGACCTCGACTATTCTACCTTCGTATACTTGCAGAGATTGGTTAAGTTGGGTAAACTATCCTTGTTTGGATTAAAACTCGTTAGCCTAAATAGCCAACACTCACTGAGGTCGTGATTGGACCGAGGTGGTCAGAGAAATCGGGGAGAGGCCTGGGTCGCCGGAGAAAGGGGCTGAGCAGGTCAGGCTTCGGAGGGCGAAGGAGGAAGAATTGAGAGAGGAGGAAGGATCCTTGGGGTCCGCTAATTCCTTCGGGATTATTAGATGGAGATAGGGAAGGCGAGAGTGGTGTATGCTCACTCATGGCAGAGAGAGACGACGAGTCCTAAATGGGTGTTTCACCTATGAGGGGATTTAGGGGACAAGTCATAGCTCGTTTGAATTGGGAAGGCGAGGCAAACTCAGGGGTGAAGAGATCTCGTGAAATAGATAGGAGGTGAGAGAAAATGGGCTCCAGGCGTATCAGCCTGTGAAACGGTTCCTATTCGTAGAAGAGGCGGAGGTAGGTGACAACACAGACATTGTTGGATACCGATCCAACATTCGTGGATGTGCTCAAAAAAATAAAATGGACAAAATACCTGCATGACAAATAATACATTGATTGGTATACCATAAACCATATAAAATGTATAATTAATATTTGGAGGGTCATTTGAAGTCCAAATGACTTCAAACTTACCCATAGGATAATTAAGTGCATTAAAACATGATGGCATAGTTGATTTCATCTTTTAGCCCACCATCACTCCTAATTGGGAAAAAATACATTCAATACACTTAAGTGAATATATTAAAGCATATAGAGATATTCATTAATCACTAAATGAAGATAATTCGGGTGATTAGTCCAAATATCAACAATAAACATCTTGAGGAATATTAAGCAAGCTTTTATGCATAAAAGCCACTAATGATAATAAGAGAGAGGAAAGTTGATATAAAAACATTCATTTCTATTTTCTAAGAAAGAGTGCATAAATATACAAGGAAATACTTTCTAAAAGTAAACCATGGATAAGAAAGTAATTGAACATAATTTTCTTCATATGAAATGAAATGTTAAAGCTAACATGGGAAAATTTGCATGAAGGTCCTCAAAAATTATGCTACAGAAAAATATTATGTAAAGAATAAAATATTTTGAAAATTTGCATAAAAAGAGTGGGATGTTACAATACTACCCACCTTAAATAAATTTTGTCCTCAAAATTTCCTAGAGTTTCTACCCACCTTAAGGGTTTCACATAAACTTGCAAGTTTTCCATACAATTTTCATTATAAAAGAGGCATACATAAACAAAGCATTATTATTCAACATAAATTACTTAACTACCCTCACATTGATCATCTTCCTCTTCTCCATCTGACATTTGCATGGTGAAGAGCCTTGGTTTAACCTTGGGTGGAGGATTAGGGTTCTTAGCTTGGTTATGGTTGGGATCCTTCTTTGCAAGCTTGGGGCAATTTGGCTTCATTTTCCCTTCCTCACCACAATAGTAGCAAACATAAGTTCCAAACCTACAAGGACCACAATGATTTCTCTTATATGTAGGGCATGGGGTTCTCCCACTTTCAAAAGAAGGCTCAGGGGCTTTTCTCTTATGGTTGGAGGGTGGAGGGGGTTGATGGTGATGGATGTTTTGGGGTACCTCCTTCTTATGGTTCCTCCCAGGGTGATCCTCTAATTCTAGGGCTGCATCCAAGGCTGATTTCATGGTCCTATGACCTCTACCAGACAAGGCATAACTTAGATCGGATTTAAGCCCTCCAATGAACTTCTTGGCCCTATTTTGCTTGGTGTACTCAAGGCCATACTTTTGGAGCTTATGAAACTTCATAGCATACTCAGTGACGGTCATGTCACCCACTTACTTAAGGTTGACAAAATCATCCTCCTTCCTCTCTAACATAGCCTCAGATACATAATGATAATTAAATACTTCTAAAAACTCACCCCAGGTGAAAGGAGGGTCATCTTCTTCCCTAGAGGCTAAGAGGTTCTCCCACTAAGTACGGGCTGCACCCTAAAGCATATGGGTGGCAAACCTAACCCTACTACATGGGGAACACTCTAAGTCTCTAAAACAATGCTCCATATTGCTAATCCACTCCTCAGCTTTGGTTACCACATCAACCTCTCCTTCACCATGGAAAGCATCTGGCCTAATCTTCATGAAATCTATGAGGGAGATCTCATGTACTGTAGGTGGAGCTCTAGGTTGGAAGGCATTGGTCATGGCTGCAACTAGGGCTTCTATGGTGATTTGTGGGGGAAATTGATTCATGTCTTGAGTCCTATCTCCACTAGAAGATCCTTGTGAGGGCCTTGACTCACCAACCTTCTCCTTCTTCTTAGGGACCATCTGAAAGGGTAAACATAACATGATATTAGAACATAATATGAATCTCTATTGTTGCCTTAGCGGCCATCTATTGCTTGCTCTGATACCATTAATGTAACACCCCTCCCTAGGGTTTTATACATGGTCAGCGGAAGCATACATTCTCCCCAAAATTTTCCATAATGTGGGATACTTGAATTTCAAGGGAGAGTTGTCACATTTATGATCTCATATCAAGTAATAAATGACACTTCGCATTTCATTGAAAACATAGATTCATGCATAAAGTTCTTGGGAATGGAAACTACATCATAAGTTTAATATATGCTTAACATAAACTAGGAAACATGTGTAAACATAGGATCTCCATAGTTGGAAGTCCCACTAGGCAACAACTCCTTAGATCCTTAAGTCCTTGGAACTCCTCAAGTTGGTTTCTCCCTTTTAGCTTCAAAACCTAGGGACATCTTGTCCCCAGCCATGCAAAACAAAACATTCATGGTAAGTAAGTGGCATTGGCATGTTATAAGACATTAAAATAACATATACATTGACTTGTCATAAACATGAACATAAATTTGACATTAAACATTATTGGCATCTTTTAACATAATAAATTTGATAAGAAATGTATGCAAGCCTCTCTAAATGCCCCATAAGGAGCCCATAATGCTCAGAAATCCCATAATGACTCAAAGAGTCTATAAACGAGGTGCATATAGAACTTAATCAAATTCCCATTTAACTTGATCTAAAAGTTTTGATAACTTAATATTTATCTTAATGGGATTACTCCCTCTTAACATGGTTGGGATTTCTTCCCATGAAACATAATGAGATTTCTCCCTCTTAATCTTGATTTCATGAATCCTAATCATAATCCATAGCATTAGTAAGATTTTCTATACTTAGACTTAATCTATAGAAATCAACCATTCCATAAACATATTCTTTGAGGAAAACATGTGCTTATCATGACTTTAGCATAAAGTACATAACTAGTCATAAACACTCAATAAAGTAAATTTAGTTATGCTAAGGGCATGGCCCACTTACCTTGAGCTAAGGAACCTAAGTCAAACCTTGTTTGACTGATTGGATTCCCTTAAACACCTAAAATTAGTATGCATATACATCATTAAACCCTAATTCGTTCATATATAAATTGATATGTGAAAATAGAGAAATTAGTTGATAAAAATCATACAATCAGATTCCTCATCAAAAACCCTTTCTAAAACATATTTTTGCTCATTTTTCTTAGCATTGAGCAATTTACTACGAATCTACAAAGAACAGACCAATGACAAAACAAGAAAAAGCCATGTGTATATACACCCAAACCCAGTGGGTCGGGTCTGAGCTGGACCAATAGGGACTAGCCAAATAGAAAGAAGGGTCGCCACTGAGGTCCCGCGGTTGAAGAAGGGAGGGCAGCTGAAAACCCTAAAATACCCTTCGCGGTTGAAAACATCGAATTAGGATGATAGAGGTACCAAGGTCATCTCACGACCTGGATTCTTCACCCCTTAGCCATGGAGTCGAGCACCAGGATAGGAGGTGGAACTCTGATCAGAATGCAGGACAGGAGGATCGTTCTTGTGAGGGTGAGATATCATGTGAGTTGCAAATTGTCGGTGGAGCCAAGGGGCCAAGAAGGTGGACCATGGTGAGTATTTGACTCGAGGAGTTGCTCTGGCCATGGCCAAGCACCACTGCCAAACCACCGGGCAAAGAAACACCATGAAGTGTGTGGCCAGAACCACCAGAGGGCGATCAGGGGAGTTCGACAAAGCCTAAAAGACCTCTATCATTGGAAGAGGACCATCATGGCCAAGGGACAGAGCGTGACGACAAGAAACAGGGGAGGAGTTCTGGTGTTAAAAACCACAAAGATCAGGGTGAAAATCGTCTACTGAGGGTCGAGAATCATTCATCGTGGTCAAACAAAGATCGGGGCATTGTCCCCCATGTAGGAGGGGCCTTGAGGCACTGCAATGACTAGCATCAGCAGTGACCTCTACTGGGCTCTATAGGGTACAACTCCAGGGGCTAACATGGGGCAAACCAAGGCCGCAACAACAAAGAGAGAGGCTTGAGGATTCTCACCGAGGTCGTGATTGGACCAGGGTGGTCGGAGAAGTCGAGGAGAAGCATGGGTTGCCGTAGAAAGAGGTTGAGCAGGTCAGGCTACAGAGGGAAAAGGAGGAAGAATTGAGCGAGGAGGAAGGATCATTGGGGTCCGTTTATGCCTTCGGGCTCTTTAGATGGAGATAGGGAAGGCAAGAGTGGTGTATGCTCACTCATGGCAGAGAGTGGCGGTGAGTCCTAAATGGGCATTTTGCCTATGAGGGGATTTAAGGGACGAGTCATAGCTCGTTCAAATTGGGAAGGCGAGGCAAACTCAGGGGCGAAGAGATCTCATGAAACGGATAGGAGGTGAGAGAGAACGGGCTCGAGGCGTATCATCCTGTGAAATGGTTCATGTTCACGAAAGAGGCGGAGGTAGATGACAACACAGACACCGTTGGATCCTGATCCAACGGTCGTGGATGTGTGCGGAAAATTAAAATGGATGAAATACCTAAGTGATAGAGTAAATCAAATAAATGTGACAAATAATACATTGATTGGAATACCATAAACCATATAAAATGTATAATTAATATTTGGAGGGTCATTTGAAGTCCAAATTACCTCAAACTTCACCCATGGGATAATTAAGTGCATTAAAACTCGATGACATAGTTAATTTCATCTTTTATCCCACCATCACTCCTAATTAGGCAAAAATACATTCATTACACTTAAGTGAATAGATTAAAGCATATAGAGCTATTCATTAATCACTAAATGAAGATAATTCGGGTGATCAGTCCAAATATCAACAATAAACATCTTGAGGAATATTAAGCAAGCTTTTATGCATAAAAACCACTAATGATAATAAGAGAGAGGAAAGTTGACTTAAAACATTCATTTCTATTTTCTAAGCAAGAGTGCATAAATATACAAGGAAATACTTTCTAAAAGTAAACCATGGATAAGAAAGTAATTGAACATAATTTTCTTCATATGAAATGAAATTGTAAAGCTAACATGGGAAAATTTGCATGAAGGTCCTCAAAAATTATGTTATAGAAAAATATTAAGTAAAGAATAAAATAATTTGAAATTTTGCATAAAAGGAGTGGGATGTTACATCCCATCTCTCTCCAGTCATCACCACGATCTTACTTCTCTTGTGCCTCCAGTGTATTGTAGGGTGCAATTGTGCTTTGCACAGGACTTTCAAAATAATTCTCAACCAAGGGGCCTTTTCAAATAAGTAGGAGCCACAAGGTTAGCCTTCCAATATCAGTAATTTTGTCATCTTCTTGCTTCCCCCACTGCTGCTCTGTTCTCCCTCAGCAGTAGCATATTCTTGGGTTCCTGGCCACCACAGAGGGAGAAACTAGGCTCTTTGACTTTGTCCGAAGGTGGTAAAGGCGCCTAGTACCTCGATTTTCAATGATTGGGTAAAGATTTGGGTTTTGATTCTCCAGATCGCATAGTTTCTTGAGTTGTTCTCTTCTGAATTGAAGGGAGAGGAAGTGGTTTTCCCACTTTGCTCATGTATTCTTCTTCTTTTTTGTTACACGTGGTTTTGGGCAGTTGTGTCACCTCATGATGTTTTTTTATTGTGTGGTCTAGTTCCACCGTGGTGGCCATGACGGATTGGTCCACCGGATGCCTCATTGGATTTTGTTTTACCTGTGTGGATTTTCTTGTGCTGTGATGGGCCAGATCTTCAAAAATTCACAGTTAAATAATTTGATGTCATAAAATTTCATAAAAATACTCATTTGAAAGCTAATGAAATAGGGAATCATACTAAAGTGGATTCAAATTCTATTTTGACCCAAAATTTCCATCAATCCCTAAACAACCGTAAAATTCTAGAAAATGAAGTTGATATTAAATATTAATGAATTCCAAATTGTTCCAAGAGGCACCTAGGGTTTCATCAACTTAAAGAGGGTGATTAGGAGTTTCTCCAATCTCTATATGTGGTCTGTGCACTTTGAACATAGTTACTGGATGTTTATATGCTATTGTGTACAATGTACATTGCATAATGTGAATTTATTTTTCTTGCTATATTATTATTGATTAAATTTAAAAGTTACTAGATAAATGAAATCCTTTTAATGTTTATCTAAAGAATCAACATATCACATTTTATTCATATTTAAGAGCAAGAGTAAGAAATATTCAAGAGTAAGAGTAAAGATAATGAATGAACCTTATTTAAGATCATCATCATGGGTTTTCCTAGCATATAGTGTACTTCGATACAAATCAGGGGATTTCCTAGCATTCAATGCACTTTAATGCAAATCATGGGCTTCCTAGAATATAGAGCACTTATGTGCAAAGAGAAGAGACACTTCAATGCAAAACTTGAGGATTCTTATATAAGTCAGATAAAAGAGGATGATAAAATGCAAAGTTTATTTTCATCATGTTAAATATTTTATTTTTCTAAGTATATGCTATTTCAGTTTTATAATATGTTCAGTTCCACTTAAAAACTATTTTATGCATGATCGGGGGTGCGATTCCCACAAGAAAATAGCAACTTCAAGGATAAAGCTATTTGAGGGCCAAATTAATAAGGAGCTCAAGGACTTCTTAAGCTAGACCTGGTGGGGTGCCAACTATCAATAGATTAGATTTTCCTTTATATTTATGAGACATGTGTTTTTAGTTTAGATTTTTTTATGCTATGAGTTTGAAATGTGAGAAACTATGCAATATATCTTGTGTTGGTTTATTTAAACTCTATTTTTATGCAATGATTATCATGTTTGTGACTTTTCCAATAATATTATGTTTCAGCTCAATGAGTTATGTGTTTTAGAAAATTGGGATGTTACACTAATGGTCTGATCTTTTATTATCTCTACTATTGAATATTTTTTTTGTAATGAGTTTGTATGCTTTCTGCATTGTTTTTGTAAAAAATATTCACTACATGCTAACAGTTCAATAATGTCCTAATAATAGTATGCAGAGGTACTATTCTTTGCTTACTTTTATGTGACCATTTGTGCACTATCAACATACACTTAGTGTGTTGTCCTCATACAAATGTGTATGACCTAAAAACATCAAAATACTACCTAAAAAGATCAAAATATTAGTTAATAGTCTAATAATGTCATCAAACCAATTGATTGTTTTATTTATATTATGCTTTATATTGTGCATTACTTATGCATTTATTGTTTATTGTGTATTATATAATTAATATTGCATAACTATGGTGTAAATGAAAGTGTGAAATGTGACTTTTGTGTCACTTCTATAAAAAAGGTTGGGTATTTAGTTGATTAGAGGTCTTGCTACATAATTGCCTATTACAAACAATATCTATGTTACATGGTAGTCGTGGGTTGATGAAACCTTTTTTAACACCCTATCATAGAATATAATTTACAATAATGTAGATAACAATGAATAAATACTAAAATGATACTATATGAAGATTTATTTTCATGGGAAGAAAAACAACCTAATTTAAGCAACATTCAGTATGTCGGGTCCTGCCACTACAATTGTAAAGACAAACTGTAAAATTAATTTATAATATGATTAGAAATACTAAACCTGAGGAATTCTAGTTTATAAAGTTATTGTAAATGAGATATATCAAAGTACACTTTAATTATTGTAATAACTTTGATGAATTATTCAATGTGCTTAAGAACATGAAATTCTCAATTAGATTGGATATTGTTACTCTGCACATTAAAAGTCTAAGTGGGTTGATATCAATTTATCTTAGAACTTAGTAGGCGAAGGAATAAAATATATAGAAAAAATATCTAGATTAATGAATTTTCTTTTTGTTGCCAATTATTTGCAAGGGTGGCTAAAAATATTATATTTCAATACATGAAAGGATTTAGTGAAAATTTTTGTAGTAAGGTTTAAGAATATCAGAGAGAGATTAGAGAAGTTTATAGTTTTTCTAGAGTAATCTTATGCATATATATAGAGAGAGAGAAATGCATCAATATATATATATATATATATATATATATATATATATATATATATATATTGATGCATTTCTCTCTCTCTCTCTCTCTCTCTATATATATATATATATATATATATACAATTACATTGATGGAAATAGAAGGCATTCTTTATAATACAAATTTGGAAATTTCAGTATCTAAATTTGAGAGAACGAGGCTCCAAATACTTGGAAGATATGTATTAGGAATTTCTATCTTAGGAATAAAGGATCGTGATTGTTGGAGTTTATTTTTTTGATCAAATATTTATTCAAAGTATCCAAAGAGTATTTGGTTATTGAAGATATTAAAAGGTAGAATTTATTGCCAACATTATAGGCCAGTTGAATGTATTTGTGTCAGCCTCACCACTAGAAAGTAAAAAAGGAGAAAAAAACCAATCCATTCAATTTAGACTAGAACTAATAAACTACCCTAATATAATAAGATGGACTAGGAGTCTCCTCAACAATCAAATGATGCCCCCATGACCAACAACTATGGCTTAGTTTGTCAGGCTTAGCGAGATGTAGTTGGTGTTATAAAATAGATGTACTACCAAATTACAATCATAAACTCAAGATTCAAATTTAATTCCATTTTGTCAGGTGACATGGGGTGCCTAAAAACCTCCCCAATCATAATAGAAATGCTATTCATGTTCTCTTGATCATGCTTTCTACATCTTAACAGCCCATGGGTGGAGTCATTTTTCATCTTTCCAACATTTTATCATTGATTTAAATTCGCATCTATTGGTTTATAGTTTTCTCAAAAACTAAGTTGGCCATTAAGAATTTCCTATATTTAATTTATTTAAAATTTTACAGTGATCATCAAGATTATCTCTTTTACATATTTTCTTCATGGGTAAAATAGTTTGGTGACTCTATTAGGGAGTTCTGGTCAACCCAAATTGTTTTTGTTTTCTTGAGTTTCCTTTTCTAGAATTGATTTTCCTTTTATTTCCAACCAAAGTAAACATAAGGAAAAATACAACACAAAGAGAAGTATCCATCTACAGAAATATTGTTTCTTTCTTTGTACATCTATGATTAGACACTTACAAAATTGGCTTTGGGAAAGTCGAGAACATGTAAGTCTCATTAGGGTTTCTTTCTTGCTCTATATTTTCTATATATTTCTATCAATGGTTGCAATTCAAGAATTAAAAGTTTGCACACTTGCACTTTATACTCCAATCAAACCCATGCATCTACAAAATGATTGCTAACACTCGTAGTGCATATCATGATGGGGTATGGGGATGTTAGTAAAAGTATTGACATAGTATCTTAGGATATGCAATGTGCATCACAAAGATGATTAGGACCAACCCATACATGAAAGTAGATATATCTAGGGATGAAGTCATATCTGGGGATGTAGTATTGAAAGTGTGAGTGATGCTACATCACAAGGATGATTAGCACCAACCCATATATGATTGAGTGTTGTAGTAAATATTATCTATAGTCACGGCTAAAAGTGGGAAACATTATCTTCTACACTTGCATCTTAACATTGTGGTTCAGTTCACATTCTATGATTGTTGTTTGCTATACTCTTTGTGATTGTTTCTTGTCGATAATCTTATATATGGCTCATTTCTTGTAACACGTTTGAGTTTAAAAAAACAATAATTCTAACACTACCACTAGTCTCCCGCATATCCAAAAAAGTCTCCTAATCAATCTTACATCCTATTTTGCACTATTAGGTTCTCAAAACATCACTAGACCACCTTGATACAACTCGTACTATGCAGTTAGGCTGCTACAAATTCACCTACGTCTTGATTACATTGAATTGTTAATGACCATATTCTCAGTGGCCAAATTTTCTCTAGAATGTTGTCAATAGTGACCCTAAGAATACCTAAGACTTGGACAACCGTTCCTATATATCTTTAGACATGTACACGATACCTTTTCCACCTAAAGATCAAAAGTAAAACTTTTAGTTTGAAAGTGTGAGTGATGCATCACTCACAAAAGTATTGAAAGTTCTGGTCAACCCAAGTTGTTTTTTTTTTCTTGAATTTCCTTTTCTAGAATTGATTTTCCTTTTGTTTCCAACCCAAGAAAACATAAGGAAAAATACAACACAAAGAGAAGTGTCCATCTACAACAATATTGTTTCTTTCTTTGTACATATATGATTAGTCACTTACAAAATTGGTTTTGGAAAAGTCAAGAACATGTAAGTCTCATTGGGGTTCCTATCTTGCTATGTATTTTCTATATATTTCTATCGCTAGTTGCAATTGAAGAATTAAAAGTTTGCACACTTGCACTTTATACTCCAACCAAACCCATGCATCTACAAAATGATTGCTAACATTTGCATTGCATATCATGATGGGGTGTGGGGATGTTAGTAAAAGTATTGACATAGTATCTGATGACATGCAATGCACATTACAAAGATGATTAGGACCAACCCATATATGAAAGTAGGTATATCTGGGGATGAAGTATTGAAAGTGTGAGTGATGCTACATGACAAAGATGATTAGGACCAACCCATATATGATTGAGTGTTGTAGTAAATATTATCTATAGTCACAGCTAAAAGTGGGAAACATTATCTTCTACACTTGCATCTTAACATTGTGGTTCAGTTCACATTCTAGGATTGTTGTTTGCTTTATTCTTTGTGATTGTTTCTTGTTGAATATCTTATATATGGCTCATTTCTTGTAGCACTTTCAAGTTTAAAATACAATAATTACAACACTACCAAAAGTCTCCCGCATATCCAGAAAAGTCTCCTAATCAATCTTACATCCTATTTTGCACTATTAGGTTCTCAAAACATCACTAGACAACCTTGATACAACTCATACTATACAGTTAGGTTGATACAAATTCCCCTACATCTTGATTTCATTGAATTGTTAATTACCATATTCTCAATGGCCAGATTTTCTCTAGAATGTTGTCAATAGTGACCCTCAAAATACATAAGACTTGGACAACCCTTCCTATATATCTTTATACATGTAAACGATACCTTCTCCACCTAAAGATCAAAAGTAAAACTTTTTGTTTCACGTTGGTAGTTTGTTCATACCTACATGCTATGTGCTTTATAAAACAAAACACATTCACCTCCATGTCATACAACCACATGCTTCAACCTTAATGACTATGTCTGGTCCTACACCCTATTCTTATAAATTCTACCTCCTTAAAAGTATCATTTTCTCACCAAAAAAATGGCCTCTAAATCATGTTGCAAGGATACCCAGTCATCAACCTTGGGCATGGTTTCCAAATCATGGTCATGTTCCTAGTCATGATCCATTCATACTATCTATATTTCATCAAAAGAGCTCTCACTTAATTGAGATGTCACTCTATAGCATGATGATCCTCCCATCCTCACCTACCCAAAGAGGTTTTGGACCAAGACCTAAAAACTGAAATGCCCCCCAACACTTCCATATTCGATGCTCATGGGACATGGCCTAAAACCAAATCACCCTCCACCACTTTGATATCATAAGGTCCTGAATTATATCCTTAAAGTACACCATTTTTTCATATCCTCAAATCCTTGAGAGATGCCTCACTATTTTTTAAATATTGTCTAACCCACCTTCATTTCCACTTTTTCCTAACCAAATCATGCATGAATTGAAATGAACCCAGATCAATTAGGATCTAGAGTAATATCTGGTCCTACATGAGGCCAGGAGAGCATGTCATAAGTGTGTCTCTCCCCTCAGTAGACAAGATAATTCCTAAGGGCATAAGGTTAATCAGGAATAGTTCATGGTATAAAAGAGACTAGCCTAAGTGTTATCACTCACATCATGCTCAAAAATACTCCATTTATAGATGGTATCATGTGGACCCATCCTTTAAATATAATGATACCATCCATGTTTATCACACCCATGGTGCTACTGGTAACATCCTATTATAATTGCAAACTTCTCATCATAATAGAGCTATCAGTAGGTAACCACACCTATCTGTTATACCTTTGATGTTGAGAGAAACATAATTTTCTCGCATGATGATTAGGATGAAGGGCTATTGAGGACCAAGTGTATACTTTTACGCACCCTCATAAAATGGCGAGAAATTTACTTTGTGTACTATAATTATGCACTAAGGGCCTATCTTGAAGTCTTTCTATTTTATATGTTTGGAATGAACCTGTATTTTGAAATGTATCTAACCAACTTGAAGGTCATTGTAGGGTCTACTATAAGTTTATACTAAACTTTGTGTTACAAGTGCTTGATTGAGATCATTGAATCAAGCTATGTCGAAAAGCATACTAAGGAGATCGTTGTGTGAGTCACCACTCTTAATGAAAAAGATAGACCCATTAGAGAGGAGAAACTAAAAGTAACTCATCGGGAAGGAGAGATTCCTACAATATCACTAGAGGCTCAACATTAAGATCAACCTAAGAAATCATTTGCTACTCCACTCATACATCCATTAACCTTCAAACACTACTCTAGTATGCATCATCCTAGATCACTAGTTTATAGAGAGCCCTATGTTGATCATTCCAGTGAACATTTTTATATAGTTCATGGAGTTTGTGTTTACATTGAATGAGTCTCTCCCAGTTGTGTTTGTACCAATATCCTCCACATACAAGCTCAAACAACACTTTGATAAAAACACACCATACCAGAACACTATGTTCATAACCCTTATGGGGAATTAAATAAGAGACTGAGGCTTAAGAAGTCATAGGAATTGAAGAAGTCTCTAAATTGAAGAAAAAAAAGGAAACACATCCAATAGTGTTGGCCATGTACATCATGGAACACAAGCATATTGATACTATGATAAAAAAGAATCTCTTCAATGTCCTTATATACCAATATACACTTGACTAAAGATAGCCATTAAACAAATTATTTTGATGAGGTCATTAATTAAGGACCATAAAGAGTGAGCTAATATATATATATATATATATATATATATATATATATATATGAATGTAAATGGAAGAATGATGGATATTTGAGTAGAAATAAGTGGGTGTATCACTTGAATACAAGATATTTCAATTCTATGGGTGGAAGAGACTATATCAATGGGATGAACACGCATAAGAGACTATATTAGCGGGATCAACACACACAAGAGTATATCAGTGGGATCATTAAGTTTCATGCACAAGAGTTTAACTGTGTGAAGAATACTCCCCTAAAAAGGATATGATAATCTTTTAGAAACATATTTTTATTATATAACTTAGAATACATTCATTAAAAAGTGAACATAATAATTAATGTGAGAATGGCGGGTAAAGAATGCTAACCAAAGTCGTTGCACTTTCTGGTACGCATTTAATTAATCCTTAAACTATATTTAGAAAGTAGGTGAAGCTTGACAACAGAGATATTCTTATATTTTTTTACCATAAGGGTTCAAAAGTTTTCCCATATCATATAATCATTTCAATGCACAGTATGAATTTTGTAGGTAAAGTTTCTTAGGATAGGATTTGATGGATCACATTGAATTGTGACACAATCACATAATAAGCCAAAATAATTTAAATGATATGATAGAATGAGATAAATACTTGACATTTTTATCACCTCAATACCTAAAAAAGCATGTAGTCTGTGACATGAGTATTTTCCCTTTTATTTACTTATATAATAGTTTTATGGATACTATGAGGTCAAAATTTTAATTTTCCTACAAATTAAGGAATACATATTTGTGATATAAAATATTTCTTTAATTCAGGAAATGTGAATAAAAAGATAAGGGAAAAGTAAAGAAGGGCATGTATTTTAATAAGATGGCAAATATCATGAAAGAGTGTTTATATATTGAATTGAAAGTCATGTCTTTTTTTTTGGTGTAACAAGCATGTTATGTCTTACATTTAGATCTTACATTATTCATTATATTCCCTTGTTAACGAGTTTTTTTATAGATAATGCTTAAAACTCATGGTCATGTGACAAAATATTTTTGACTATTCACCTAATTATAATGATAGAAAAATACTATAATAAATATGCTAATAGAAAAATTATTTCAAAATGGAAAAGGAATTGAAATATCTAGTAAATTCAAGATTGAAAGGAGTATAAGAAAATCGACCATATGATTCAGTAGAAAACATTTTTAGAGTAACATCACACATACTAAGCAAAATACAAGAAAGAATGCATTGTATTCATATTCTAAAATATTTGTATGGAGTAATACAATTATACAAAATGAGTGGAAGTAAAGAAATTATTAAGACACAAAAATCCATAAAAATAATATCATTGACTAAATGTCTTGAACAAGCCAATGAATTAGACAATTAAAGAAGAACCTAGAAGTCATGATGATAAAAGGGAATAACTATTATAGGGTAAAATGATGTTTATGAAAATGGAGGTCGTCTGCTCTAGAGAAAAGAGGGGGTGATTAGGGCTTCCCCTTCCAGAGCGGCGACATCTTGGGGGAGAGGTCCCAATTGCAGTAGAGCATTAATCCACTCCCCTTAGGACTCTTCCCACTCGTTGTCTTGTTGGACTTGTGTGGGTTGTGCCCCTCTCTGTGGATCTCACTATTCTGTCATCTCTAGTTCTTGATCTTGTAGATCTAGATTGTGGCACCAGTAGTTGGGTTTCTGGGGTGGTGTCCACTGGAGAGGTATTGGTGTTTCAGGCTCCCTCCTCTATTCACAACATCCCTATAGATAGAGGAGATTCTCCTCTACTCTCCAGCAATGTTGAGCCTCCTTTCCTCCTTTTCACTTAACTATTCAGTGGCTTTCTTTCTAAGTTTTTCTCATTTTTCAGTAAATGACATCTTATTTTCTTTGTTAGTCATTATGTATTATCATTTGTCAGTACACTTTCTATTTTTGAACCTCTCTTTTAGGAGAGGGATGAGATTTATAATATGTGTTAGGTCTCAGTTTTTCCTTGGGTTTATATTTTTACTTGGTTTTATGGCTTCTTTTGAGGAGATTAACCATCATCAAAACACTAATCTTATCTAGTCTCGATACCATGATTCATGGTTAGGTTGAAGGAATTATCATGGAAAGATGCTCAAGTCATTCTTACAAGAGTAATCAATGCAAAATCTATTTATTCTCTTTTCAATATGAGTTGTTGTGATTTTGGGATATTGAACTTGCTCCTTGTTTGTTCGCCTGGTGTTGTACCCTCTTCTTGTAGATTTCATATGGCATTAAAGTAATGAATCAATACAAATGCTATCAAAAAAAGGAAATAACTAAGTATGATGTAAATTATAATATACATGAATGTACTTACAAAAGATATATCATGTTTTGATGATAAAACTTCTTAGGAGAGGGGTGATTTCTAATGAACAATTTCAAGGTGAAAACTAACCCTAGAATGGTATGTAGGAGTATTGCATAATCCCCTTCTTGTATATACTAATATGAAATACTACTTTGTGTAATGCAACATGTGTGAATAGATTAAAGTGATGAAACATTGAATTTCATAAAATCTTAAGTTAATAAGTAATTGTGATCAACAAATTATATTTTTATGTTCTTTTTAAGGAAGATAACTCATATTTTATAGGCTAATAAATGATGAATTAGTTGGTTGTTTTGTATTTAATAATAATGGATGATTAAACTTAAACAACATAGACTTCATGTGATAATTAAAAATGAACGTAGTCACTCTTTAACATTGTTAAAATGGGATATATAATAACTTTAAGGTTTAGAAAGAAACAATATGATTTGGGAATCAAACTTGGGTTTAGGTATCTTTGTGAATACGTTTTAAAATTCTTGGTTAAATGATGTAAAGTCTAGACCATATGATGACAAACTTATGCAATAGTTGGATCAAACTTTTAGGTGTGAGTGATAGCTTAAACTGAAGCAACGAACAACTAGTCAACTTAACCACAAGTCTAATCCAAAGGCCAAATTAAAATCCCATTAGTCATATTGACTTTCTATGAAACATCCATCTTCAATAATGACTATAATTGATTTGATACTTTTGACTTCTGAATCCAGATTGTAAGACCCTATTAGTTTCTTATGCTTTAATCATATTTTGTACTCTATATATAAAAATTATTCTGGATGATTTGGTATGGAAAAGAAAAAGATGATGAAAGAAAAAGATGAGCAACTATTCACACTCTTGTCTTATATATTGTGGTAACAATTTTATTGAGTGAAACTTAAACTTTAATTAGCATGGAATCCTTCACTTCCTCCAATTTTTTTGGGAGAAATAGAGAATCCACACTAGCAGAGCCAGTTTCCTTATAAGGGTGCATAGTTCTCAGAACACAAAGAATTTCCTACTCAACGGGAGGGTCACAGATGCTTCTGTATTGTTGTTGGTCTAATTACACAAAGGACACATGGAAAGAAATTTGAAATCCAGAATCAAATGTATTTGGGGTAGATTATCACTTCTTGAAATGGTCTCTCATCATAATTATAAGTTCATCATAATTAGTGACCCGATTCTTGAAACATTTTTCAATTTTAGGATTCCATTATTCTGTTATCATTGCTTAATGAGGGCCTAAGAAACTTTGTGTTGTTGTTTGTCTATATTCCTAAGCCAGTTGATATAACTTTGTTGTTTCCAATTGTCCTCCTCCTCCTTCAGGATTCCATTCAGTTGAGATTTCAAGTCCATACATAGCATATCAATATCTTCATCATAATTGTTGGCTAGACTACTTTTTAGCCTCTATGTTTTTTATTAACCAGTGTTTCTTCCTGCATTTATTCATAGTGAATTCTTTGTCCCATTGAGTAATGTCATGTTTAGCTTTATTTTAGGCCTCATTGAAGAAAATTTTGTTATCTCGAAATATTTAAAATACTGAAAGGAAACTATTCTCATTGTTCCAAGAATCTTTTGTCTTAAATATGTACTTCCTTTTTTGTTATTATGTAGATATGATGAACAAGGGACATTGGTCAGAGAATACTCTGGGCAAGTGCTCCACAATAGTATCCAAAAAGAGCTAAATGAAGTCTATATTTTCAATATCTCTATCTAGAATTACTTAAAGCATGTCTCTTATCAAGGTGAATTGAATTCCAAAGGATCCCAAGTTAGGTAGTTCAGCTTCCATTAATGTATCATTGAAAGTCTTGGCCTCTCTAAAATTATAACACTTATAGCTGATGTTTCAAATGGTAGAAGTGTGGTGTTGAAATCGCCTAATTCCAGCCAAGGTGCCTTGAATTTATTACCCATCTCGACAATGTTTTTCCAGATATTATCTCTTAATGTGAAATTAGGATGAGCATATACTAATGTCACATAGCATGAATTTTCAATTCTACATGCTATGAATTGTTTGTGACTACTGACCACTTCTACATTTCAATCCAAGGCATTCAACATGGAATCTGAAAACATCAATTTCATATGAAAAGTAAAGAAGAATAAACATGATAATCACCTCTTATCACCATCAATGAAAACTATAGTTTTCTTAGATTAATAGGGGTATACATGTATTAAGCATCATATTAGGGTTTTGGGATCCTTAGAGGGTGTTTTGCAGGTCTATGGTTTGACTATGTAGAGTGTTGGCTAAATTGGATATTAGATTATCCTCTATTTTGATGATGACATTTCATTCTTGTGGATTTAACTTTCTACTTAAGCATTTCAGGGTTAAAGGAGATCACACTAAATGGATAGATGAAGTTACCATACTAAAATGCTTGTATTTTCATATTTATACAACTTGTACTAGCTTGTACAAGTCTATAATGTACCAGTACCTAGAAGTCAAGTAAAACCAAGTGTTAGATTTTTAGGATCCCCCTTAGAGTCTAGATTCATTATTCTTTATTAGAAAAATCATTTCATAAGTTTTCCAAAATGTTGGACACCTATTAACAGGGAATGTTTTGGTCAAGGAAATTGTCGACTGAGACATCCTTAGTGGAGAAAGTTATCGACCAAGACATCCCTCTATCAAAGGCTCAGTGCACTGGAAAAATGTTTATAATCACTTACTATGAGTCATCCCCAGTCAAATACTCTGTGGACCGAGACACATCTGGTTGAATATTTTTTCAACCGAGAACAAATCGTTAAACTGGTTAGCTAATGAAGTTTAAATTACAGCTATCCATTAAAAATATTTTGAGCACTGAAACCACGCCTAGTCGAACAAATTGTTGACTGAGTCACTTCTGGTCAAGAAAATTTTCTATCGAGAAGGGTTCTAGAAACTTCACTTTTAACAAACATTTTAGTCGTTGCAACACGACTACTTTCTACATAATGGATAGTTAATCACTAAGAACATTCTAGAAACTCCCTACAATGTCCTTACTCACTTGTAAACCATTCCTATGAATAGGAGAGGTCTTAGAACACCCAAAAAAAACTTGCATACAACAACACCCAAGAAACACTTGAGCAATCATTCTAGATAGCAAATCAGCTAAGCTACACTTTCTATCTTCTCCCTTGAGCTATAAGTTAGTGACATATAGCTACAATCTTCTAGCCACCACCTAGAAACGTCCATCCTAAGTGGTTAGTAGGTCTAACGCTTGATATAGGATCAAAGTGATGTACTACGTTGGTGTAATCTTTCTTCTTCAAATCTAATTCTCTAAGTTGATGTAATATTGCTCCTTGACTATTCCAAGTGTGGGAGGTTGTCCAAGCAAGCTTACTCAGAGCTACTACAAGGTGTGAAGGCTTCTCCTAGGCAATTAGAGCTACTTCAAGGTGTGAAGGATGCTCCAAGGTGATTGACGCTACTTCAAGAAGGTGAAGACTGCATCAAAGTGGTGGAGGTGGATCGTCATCCACTCCTTGGGTTCTCTTACGTATCCCGGTAAAGAAGAGGTTGAGGTGAAGTGATTGTATTTCATTGTAATTCCTTGAGAGGTAATAAAATTGATCACTTGAAAATCCCAATTGGAAACAATTGTGTAGTGGACTAAAATTCTTCAATTTGAAGGGTGGAACCACTCTAAATTGTAAGTCTCTTCCTTGTGTCCCTCTCCTTATAGTTTAAGTTTTATAATTTTAAAATTATCAAAAGATTTCACCCCCTCTAGATCTTTTAATTGATATCAGAGAAGGTCTTCAAGGAACTCCCACGAGTCTTGAAGCATGGGGGAAAACTTTCTTATCAACCTCAACATTAAAGGGAATCCAACTACACCTATTGGAAAAGGAGGATGAAATTCTACTTCCAAAGAATAATCTTGGAGCAATGGAGAATGGTGACTCATCTATATGAGCTTCCAACTACAGAATATGATAAATGGGATCTGGAGACGGTAAAGAAGGTTCAACTCAATGCCATGGTTGTAAGCATTTTATATTGTTCAATATTTTTTGGTGAATTTAATCGCATCTCTTCTTGTAAAACCACTTATGAGATTTGGCATAAACTTTGGATCACACATGAAGGTACTCTTCAAGATAAGAATACTAAAATTAATATGATCAAGCAAAAGTTTGAACAATTTTGTATGTTTCCTAATGAATCTATAGGTGAGATTGCTAGGTTTTCTTCTATCATCAACAGCTTGAATGCTTTGGGCAAGTACATTAGTGAAGAATATCAAGTATCTAATATATTAAGATCTTTGCCTCCAAAGTACAAACCCAAGGTATCCATTGAAGAAGACAATGACCTTACCAAATTGATGATGGAGCAGCTCATTGGCAACCTTGAGATACATGAGGTCACTCTTGAAGAAAAATGAAGAGTGAAGGTCGAATTCCAAAAGGGGAGAAGGAAGGACATCACATTAAATACTACAACCAAAGATCAATCAAAAGTCATCAATCAAGAAAGTGATGTGACAAATGAAAGAGATGACGAAGAAGATGCACTCATTGTAAATGGTAGAAAATATAGAAGGTATAAATCTAAGAAAAAATCTAGTGCTTCTTCCTCTTCGTCCCTTAGGTGCTTTGAATGCAGCAAGAAGGGACATGTAAAGAATGAGTGTCCTAAAATCAATAAAGGAAAGAAATCATCTTTCAAGAATAAGGACAAGGGAGACAAATCCTACAAAGAAGTTTGGGATGAATCAAGTGATGATATCAAGAGTGGAGAGGAAGAAGTGGAGTGTCTCATGGCTAAGGAAAATCAAGATGAAGACTCAAATGAGGTAGATATTTTTGAATTATCTAAAACCAATTTAGTTAATAGTCTTAAAGAAACCCATACTAAATATTTTGATTGCAAAAGAAAGTTTAAAAAGCTCTCTAAAATTAATGATAAGTTGCATGTTAAACTATATGATCTTACTTCTGAAAATGAAAATCTTAATTCTGAAAATAATACGTTGAAAGCTTTTATTGATGACTACAATACCAAGTTGCTTGAAGATAATAATGATCTTCTTTCTCAATAAAAGGCTGAATTTCTTGCAAAGATAAATGACTACCAAACTCAACCCGTTCTATGCACTCATTCGGAATATGATATCATTGTTAGAGAAAGAGATACCTTACTTTCAAATTTAGCTCAGGCCAATCTAGATACTACAAAGAAACTTGCTAAAATTAAAACACAATGATATCCTTGATAAAATCTTAAAAAACACTTTCGGACAAGTTGGGAGAAGGGGCCTAGGCTATGTAACCAAAGAAAAATCTTATCAAAATCCTAGATCTAGAAAAACACAAGCCTCTAAAACCAAGACCATATATGTGCCCAAGAACAATATAGCACATACCCAAAGTGTTAAGAAGAGAAATCAAATGACTTTGTTTCTTGTTTCTACCGCCAACATCTTGGACATTATTCATTCTCTTGTGAATATAAGAAGAAGAAGGACATCGTTTGGGTTACAAGACCCCAAACTTAAAGATTTTGAGACACCTTGTTGAGATTTTACCTAAACTTCATTATGAAATTCATATGTGTCTTATATCAACTGAAATGAGGATTAAAATATTTTTTTACATATTTTATTGTGTCATTCATGATTAAAATACTTAAAAATGATATATCATGTTCACCCTACAAATGTGCACATTGTGAACTGCCTCTCAGTCGACTAAGATCTCTACTGCGGGGCGTCCTAGTCAAAGTCAAGGTTGAATGAAAATAAGCCTGACAGAACTGTTTTCTTGCAAATCAAATTATTTACTTGTGAATAACATTGATATTTTAAATATGTAAAATTATCATCATATTGATTCATATCAAGCACTAAAAATGATATAATCTTTAAGTCTTATATATGTTATTAACCGAAAAGGACCACCATATGGGTACCAAAAATCTTCATATCTTATAGTATTGGGTGGTTGATAGTGGTTTCTCCAAGCATATAATCGAAAACAAGGAATTCTTTCACACACTTGAATAAAAGAGGAGTGGAACGGTCACATTTGGAGATAATGCTAAAGGTAAAATCAATTGGATAGGTAATGTTGGTACAAATCTTCAAATAAAAAATGTGCTACATGTGGATGGATTACACCACAACCTAATTAGTGTTAGTCAATTGTGTGACAGTGGCTATGATTTTCATTTTAACAAATCTTGATGCAAGTTGATCATAGAAAATACTAATAATGTTGTTTATGAAGGAAAAAGAATAGGAAATCTTTACATAATTAGACCTAATTCTATACAATCTATTATTGGAAAATGCCTTCTTGCAAATGATGAATCTTTACAATTATGACATAGAAAGCTAGGTCATGCAAGCTCACATGTTATTATAAAATTTCTTATATATGATCTTGTTCGTGGTATACCTAAACTCTTTGATAAACCTAAAAATTGTGAACCATGTACTCTAGGAAAGAAACTTAAAACTTCTTTCAAAATTGAATCTTTGCTTAGTACTACTAAATCACTAGAACTTATTCACATGGATTTATTTGGACCCATGAGGACTCAATATATTGGTGGTAAACGTATTTCTTTGTTATTTTTTATGATTATAGTATATATACTTGGATGCATGATACTATTAGAATATTCATTTAATTTTTCTCTAAGATTGAAAATCAGTTACAAAATTAAATATGCACCATTAGGAGTGATCATGGGGGAGAGTTTGAAAAACATATCTTTGAAGACTTTTGTTATAACCTAAATTTTCACTTGTATTTTTGATAATGTAAATGCAATTATTTTAGTAAAAGAGACTTGATGTGGAATTTGTGTGCTTTGTTTTTAAAATAATGGTCTTCTTTGCAAATTTCCCTTGAATGATGGATTTTGTGACATCTACTATTTTATTAATCCAATGATGGATAAAAAGGAAAAGGGATAAAAGAAAATCCCATAATAAGAAAAAAGAAAAAGAAATAGATTATATTGTGGGTACATGAGAGAATGATGTAGCATTCTATATAAAGTGACATGCATGGCCACTATTAATTAGTTTTCAGTTGCATATGGTTTCTAATAGAAATAATAACAAAAAAATTAAAATTAAAATAGAAAAGAAATAAAAAGGAAAATATATGTATTAATGCATAATTTATGCCTTATAAGTGGATAACTTGGATGTTAAGAAAAGGTATTTTACTTTCCAAATTTGGTCCAAATCTTTGCACACATCTAGATAAAGTCATTAAAGACTTTCCCTTAGAATTTGGGATCAAAAGGACTAATATAATGAGATATGTGGATTTTACAAAAATCCTTAAAGTGTATGTATTAATGGGATGATGAGTTCAATGTCACAATTATAACCTTTCCTAGAAATATGTATAACCTGGCCCCTTTGATGTGTCATGAGGCTTGTTAGTATTTAGATTAAAGGTCTGATGACACTCAGTCATCTCCTACCCTAGGCAGAAAGGAAAACCAAGGCTAATAGTAATTGTGATTTTCCTTGGCTCTATTCTCACTCTCTTCTCCTTCTTTTCTGATGTTTTCTCTCCCATTGGATTCGGGAGAAGGAAATGAGTCAAAACTCCACTCAAGACTCTAGACACCCCCCCTTTTTCCTATAAGGCCACTTCAGACTGCGAATCAAGAGGCAAAACCATCTCCATGTTTCCTTTGCTCGTGGTTGGGATAGGCTGGCTAATTTCACCTTCTTTTCCACTTTCATTGCAGCTCGATTCTCCTTGTTCCAGGAGCAAGGGTGGGATGGTGGGAGGATCAACCCTGGATATCACTGACAGCAACGAAGGTGTAGTGGAGTCATCTGAGGACTAACAAAGCCCAAGGACCAATCACTAAAGGAATTTGAGTACTAGAGGCAGGATTCAATCCTCATGTTGACTGGTTGCAACACTGGTTCACGAGCAGGAGGCGATCGGAGGTGGAAGATGAGAAAGGAGAGAATTACCCTCCTAATGGGTCATGCACGGCTTCAAATGCTAGGAAATAGGGGCAAAGGCATCTTTCCACATTAAACCAATGTCATGCTCACGTGAAGCAAGCCACTCATGTGGCAGAAGCCCATTCACAGAGTGCATACCCACATGGAAAAATAGAGAAAAGGAATCAAAACAATGATGTGGAAAACCTTCATTGGATTAAGACAAACAATAAGTGTATTATTTGTAACTCAAATCATGACAAATAATATTTGTATTTTGCTCAGAAAAATATGAAGTATCTAATAAACATATAATCGATGCCTAAATATGCTTCTAGTTTGAAAAGTGCCTAATGCTAGCATCATTAAATGTGTTAAATGAACTAGAACCCTAATTTCTAAGATTTGATTATTCTAATATGTCCAATTGATATTGATGATAAAAGACTGATCTTTTATGAATAAAGGAGCAACTTGGAAGCTATATGAACTTAGCAACCCATGTTTTGGTTAATTAGGGTTACATTGGGTTAAAAGGTGTAATTTAATAATAAATTAGGGTTTGTGAACCCTAAAGTCATGAAAAGTAGAAACTAGGGTCTAGGAAGCCAAAACCCTACTGAAACCCTAAAGATGACTTACGAAATCCTAACTTGAGACCCAAGTTAGTATTAATGATGATTTGGGTAGAATAATGATACGTGGGTACATTGCTTTAACTGTTAGGATAGCTTTGCTTGGTTGATTGATTGATTTCTCTTGCTTGGACATCTCGAACACCGAGTCAAGGTATGTGATTACACCTATGACTAATCGCTTTAGTTTCCCGACATTTTTTGAGGTTTTATCAGATTTCTAGAAATTAAATGGTTGGATGATATTTATTTCCTAAAATCTATAAAGTCATTATGGCTATCACAATAATATGCTTATAACTTGCTATAACCCACATTCCAACTCTAGAAATTATTAATGAAAAGAAAAGTAAATTCATGGTGATGACTAAAGACCAAGCCCCTGATTGTGAAGTTCAGAATATGCCCCAGATTGGAAAGGTCATAAGACGTCATGCCCCATATTAGGAAGATCTACATGACACATAGCTCCAAATTAAGAGGTTTCCAATAAGGTACCTAGCTCCAGATTGAGAGGTAGCCTAAAGTTCGTTGTAGGGATAAAACCCTAAGAAGGGTATACCACAGATTGCGTAAAAAGGGTTGAGAAGTTATGAAGAAAATAATAAATTTTGTTTCTTGAACAGTAATTTCTTGGTTATGTTGTTACAAGTAGATGTGAATATTTTGGTTCCCCTACATACTAGTATAACTTGTTATACTGACCAACTATTTTTTTTGTCTGTGTTTTAGGATAATATGTTGTTATTGCTATAAGTTTAATAGAAAGTGAAAATTTGAGAAGACACCAAAAAACAAAGAGTAATGTAATCTTTAGAGGATATAGTGGGTTTTCTTTTCTTATTGCCATTTTAGAAAACATATTATGTAATTCCTTTGTGGAAATTCAATCATGTATAAACTCATTCCTATTTAGTAAAATTTATTAATTATTTTTTATTATTTGCTAAACCTTTGATCATGTATTAGAGTAATGACACTTGCCCTCTTGGTCTACCTGAATAGGGGATGATAGGGGGAGGGGGTCGTTACATTTGGCACCAGAATTGGTTTACCATTTATCCTCTAATAATTATTAAATTCTACAAATTATGTACGGCCCAAAGGGAATTATTAGAGTGTTTTCCAAAGACAGTGGTGTCTAGAAAGGACCACGATCTGTGAGATGGATAAAACCCTAAATCAGAAGGTTAGTTGTGACCAAAAAGTTTAAAATCCTCCAGTTAGTGACCCTAACAACTGTGTTCCCACTCAAATATGAGTAGGGGATAGGGATGCACCTATATGGAAGTGAGCGACATCAAGACTAGCAACGGGATTAGTTCTAAGCTAGAGGGGTAATGCATGTTGGATTGGAAGATAGGCATACTGGAGGAACTAAATGAGGAGTTTAGTGTTACATAATGAGATAATATTGTAACGACCCACACTTTTGAGTGTCTAAAAGACCTTAAAGTCGCAGATCGTTAATCATAACTTACATGATCAGATTCATGAAATAATACAAAATAGTAAACAATTTCCATTAATGAACAAATATTTACATGTTTACATGAAAAGCACATGTAAGGAGTTACATAACTTTTAAACAGAATTAACTTTTACAAGTGTGAAGAAAACCATTACAACTAAGCTGTCAGGAATAACTCTAGTGTTTTCAACATCTTTATCTGTACCCTCATGTCCACACTATCAAGTATATCTGATACCTAAAATGCTGACAAACAAATGCGCGGTCAGTATATTGCTATACTGGTACGTGGGTTCAAACAATAATCACAAGTACAGATATAAGCAAACATATTTATCTTGCATATAAGAAAATAAACTTGTTTTCATATTCTAACCCATATCTGGTCAACTACCTCAGGTGTAATCACTGTCCCTCCGGGGCTCGTGTGCATTACCCTTAAGATCAGTCTAACCCAGGGTTCAGAATACTATTATTTACTTTACATGATACTCATAGGAACTTTATAATTTGCAAGAACTAAATAAACAAGAAAGCAGTTTATTTGTCATTCAATCTCATCGAGAAACATCGACAACCTCGGAATTCGATACATGTATTCATAAGTGTAACCACATACCTTATGCCATCACATAAACCATGCAGATCTAACATGTACTTTAAGAGTGTATCCAAACATCCAAGCAACATGGCATTCAATCTGAAATATACATACTACATATGTGTCACCATATATTCACATTACCTTAATCAGATCTAGATGTTCTCCTAAACTAGGGTTTAGGGTTATCTTGTGTTTGGACTATAAGTTAGGATTAAAAACCCTAATCTGATCGTATTATGGTTTCTAAGATTACAAACTCAATTATGCATATTAGGTGAAACCCTAATCATCATCTTAAACATATAAGACTAGTCATGATACCTAAATCACATTACTAGCATTAAGATCATAGTAAGATGTCCACATTAGTTTTAAAACCCTAAAAAGCATGAATAAGATTACTAATCTAGAATCATCCATTATTCATCATTATCTGGGATTTCTTCATTATACATGTCTAGATCAGGCATTAGCTTAACATAAATGAATATGTCCAATTAAGCATCATATTAACCAAAACTAGGCTTTCCTTTTCATCGAACACCTTAGAACATGTATTGCATATACTTTTGGAATAGAAAGATTAATCAGACTCTGATTATATTTTATTTAGATTCCTCTCATTTTTCCTATCAATTTGATATATAATATCACTATTTTTGGACCATATTAGTAGCAAAATATCCATTATTACCTTAAGTTTGAGGCCACGTGGCACCCTTCTCATTAGTTGACGCCTTCATAATGCGGTGCCAGCTGGGTAAGTGAGTGGCGCGGGTCATGGTGGTTCAGGCACCCGATTTATTTCTGGACCAGTCACACCATCCGGTCTGCCACCTAAATCGGACCGGGAGTCTTTTCCCTGGTTCTCACTTGCGTGCGTCGACAATGTTTTCTCCGCAGCTGCTGCACAACACCGACCAGGAGTCTCATCTCCATCCTCACAATGTCGGTGACCATTAGAACCACTACGAGGTGTATCCACCGCCATCTCCTCCCCGATTCCTCTTCTAACATTGTCAGCAGCTAGCCTCCCTGGACCTGTGAACATGCAACACCTACTACTGCTTCCTCCTTCTCGCCATGGGGTCTTCTCCTGCCCTACTCGGCTATGTGTGGGAGAACTGGCACCTTCCTCCTTAACTCCTTGGCTCTGTGGGCTTTGAGGAGGATCTCCCTGCCACGCCAGATCTGGGGAAAGTCCTGGCTCCGTCGCCTCGTCCTTCCTCCTACCTGTGCCTAACTGCCCCCCCCCCGGCCTGGCTCATCCGTGATGAAGCCCCTCCACCCTGACACCGTCAGATGATGCCAGGTTGCTGGCACTACCGCGAGCACCCACCGGTCTCCTTCCATGGTGGCTTGTGATGGTGATTGTCAAAACTCGCGGAGAAGCAGTCTGTGGAGTTGCCAGTCCCCTGTCGGAGAAGTGGTGCTATGGTCTTAGGCTTTCCTCCTGGGACTGCTGGTGACGAGGAACCTCAGGTTGTGTGGGTAACTCTGTTTTCCATCCTGAGGTTATCGAGTTTCTGGAGGGTTCTCGTGCGATGATGAAAAGGGAGGTGTTGGGCATCATGGTAGGGATGAGCAAGATCTTAGAGCTTCCTGCAGGGGTTGTTTGTCTAGATCAAGGCACAATGTTGGGGTTCGGGATGGTGGCCAGCCTCCACAATCTGTCAACCCTCCATGAGCGATGTCCTAGGTCTATATGTAATCCAAGACATCCCCCAAACGAAGGAGGGATGGAGTTTCTTATATAGCATTGGGGTAGGGTTTGAGGAGTTGGGTTTCCATGCCCCTCCTATCATGCTAGCCACACAACTACGCAAGGAAGGAAGGTGATTACTTCCTTTTCTACTTCCTTAAAAAGAAACCATCCTTCTTATATAAAAAACTCTTGTCTTTTAATTGATTTAGGAAACCCTCTTTCTCTTTATAGCATTTAAACTCGTTAATATCTTTTTCCATGCAAAACATGCTCTTTTTAGGCATTATTTAGAACAATCCATTAACTCATGAATTGTTCTTTTTCGTCAATTTTCAAGAATATTCTTCTATTTGATTATCTTATGCCATGATCACCCTTTCTACCAAGGTGATTAACGCTATTATTCCACTAGCAATACTATTGGAAAAAAATACAAACAAATTCGTTTATATAATTCAATTGTTCCACAATTATAAAGCTATTAACATTTCTTTACACGATAATTCTCTTTTCTAGAGAATTCCACATAATTGGATATTTAACAATATCAATCGTTCATTACTTTAGGACTCCCTTCCTTATTGGATTATTGCAAACCACCAAACATTTAAAATCCCTTTTATTACTTTAACTCATGCTACAAGCACCCATACCATATGAATGATGCATATTATTATTCCATCAATAATACCATTGGGGAAGATTGTTTATCAAATTAATTCATGCATCATATTTTATAGTTCAATTTTACCACATCCTTAATTGCTTGTGAAGCACTAAAAGGATTGGTTCCTTGGTTATGTTAATAAAGAAAGAGTTTGGTGTAAATGGTTACACCGATGCAATCTTTCAAATTGACAAACTAATGATCACAATATAAATTTATGTTTGACATTAAACGATAACTGTAAGATAGAAAGGGTTCTGAGCTAATGACATTTGTTCAAATATACAAACGAAGTCGGGTATCTCTATTTTATGAGAACAACAGAGGATACTGTATGTATCAAGAAGTTCATATGGGTGAACTTATATGAGGTTCCAACTATTGATGGTACAATTGAAATAGTGATGACAACAGTGGAGCTACTAGATAGACTAGGAATATTAGATAGCATACTATGACACTTCCATCTCATACAAGATGTCATACAATGAAGAAATGTGAGATTTGCAAAATACTGTCTAGAAGCAAATGTTACCTGTTACAAAGGCTCTTGCACAACATAAACATTATGGACATGTTAAAGATCACTTGAAGTACAATTCGTGTGTGATACTCTAAGTGCAAGTGGGAGTCTATTGGTATGTATGCCCAGAGAGCTAATCATGTGATGATTGGGACATGGCATTAAATAACTGATTTGATAATAATAAAAGGTAACTCCATCTATTTTGTTTGTCTCAGTCATGAGATGATGACACATACATATGTAGATTTCTAAAGAATCATGTTAATCAATTTCACATGTCTTCAAGTACGTGACTTGAACAATGAGATCATACGAATGCTAATAGTACATACATTATTGTTATGTACCTAGTCATATATTACTATGGAAGAAAAATACGCAATAGTAATATATAAGACTAGAGTGTATGTTGACTGATGGCACAATCTTATTAGTCATGATATATGATATCAAGTCAATCACACATGTACATGTTATAGAACAGTGTATCAGACATACCCACCATGAGAGTGATACATAGAGACCTTGGAATGGTAGTCAGAATCATCTCTCATGGTGATAGTGGTGATTTTAGTTCTTAGACCTAAAGTCACTACACTCATCACATGTCATTGGGTATACTTTGACATCATCAAACATAATCCTAAAATACGAGTTGCCATAAAGATGATGATTGGGTAGCTTTGACACATGGGGTCTTGAGTGTGAGAAATGTAGATGTGATTTGTCCCTCCTATAGGAGTTTGATATCTAGGGCCTCTTAATAAGTGAGATTGAGAAATGTATGACCACACTCATGTGATTAAATATATGATATGTGAACTCATACAGATCTCAAACAGTCTTATCTAGTTCAACGAACAAGGATTGAAAGTTGAGAGGATGACGATTCCAAACCTCGAGTTCAAAACAGGATATCAGAGACAAAGGAGCTATACAATCATTGTAACACTAATCACATATTGTAGGTTTAAGTTTCTCTCCAACTTTCTGAATCACTTGGGTAGCAATGATGTGTGACTATGCACCTCTCTTTTCTTGTGATGTCAAAATTTGTTATGGGTATTTCACTGTCAACATAATTCTGGACCTATATTATCACACATATAGGATACACTTGGATTAAAGGAGTATATTCATGAATGATGTTCAGATTGAATGCTAAAAATGTTTAGGTATTCAATTAAACAATAGATCAACTGTCTGGATTCATAATCATCAAGTTCAAGGTTGGAATAACTATTTGGAGTGTCATGTTGATTAGAAATTTAATTGGGTGAGTTCTTCTAGAACTGGGGCACGAAACAGCTGTCTCACATGAGCTAGACGCCCGCTTGAGCGAGATGACCATCTCATGTAATGGTCATGAGGCGACCATATTGCATGAGTGAGATGACTGGTTTGTGGTCATGAGATGACCAACTCTCTTGCATGAGACAACCTATTTGTGGTCACGAGACGACTGACTTGCATGAGCAAGATGCCCAGTTAGTCGAGAAATTTGATTGCATCAAGGATTAGTGTTGATGTCATGTTTTGCATTAATTGAATTCATATTGTCAATTTGATACAGAATAGAAAACTATGCGAGATGACCGTATCGCTCATGAGACGAATGTTTTAGTGTGTGAGATGACTATCTCGTAGTTAGTAGGTTCTAGAACATTCACGATTCCATACCCTTCTACTCCCACACCGATTGAGAACCCTGACACTGGCCTCTAATATAAATAGATGGGTACTGAGGGTTTCTTAAGACACACAATTGAAAATCATTTTCTTTGATAATTGTTGTCCTCTCTGGTTGTGGTAACCAATAAAAAGCCCAACAAAGTCCTACCCTCAAAGGAGGGATAGCGAGGGAGACAACAACTGTGATTGGTTATTGTGGGAGAGCATGTCGGCGATTAGTACATCGACAGAAGGGAACAACTCCTTCCTGTTGGCTCTAGTAGCGCAACGTGGAGTTCTCGGTGGTCCGTGTGGACTACTCTAGAGGCGGGATGCTTCTGTCTGCCACTAGGAGGACAATGTCAACTAACAGTCTATGTAGAGACCGCATGAGCTGCTGTAAATGTTGTTCCAGTCTGTTGTCTGTAGTAAAGATCAGAAGCTATACAAACACCATCCAAGAGCATCTAGATGACAGTTGCACTTCAAAACTAAAATCAAATTCTCAAATCTGGCTGAGTTCATCATAAACTATATTTGTTATAACCTCAAATTTTGGTAAAATTGAACTATAAAATATGATGCATGAATTAATTTGATAAATAATCTTCCCCAATGGTATTATTGGTGGAATAATAATATGCATCATTCATATGGTATGGGTGCTTGTAGCATGAGTTAAAGTAATAAAAGGGATTTTAAATGTTTGGTGGTTTGCAATAATCCAATAAGGAAGGGAGTCCTAAAGTAATGAACGATTGATATTGTTAAATTTCCAATTATGTGGAATTCTCTAGAAAAGAGAATTATCGTGTAAAGAAATATTAATAGCTTTATAATTGTGGAACAGTTGAATTATATAAATGAATTTGTTTGTATTTTTTTCCAATAGCATTGCTGGTGGAATAATAGTGTTAATCACCTTGGTAGCAAGGGTGATCATGGCATAAGATAATCAAATAGAAGAATATTCTTGAAAATTGACGAAAAGGAACAATTCATGAGTTAATGGATTGTTCTAAATAATGCCTAAAAAGAGCATGTTTTTCATGGAAAAAGATATTAACGAGTTTAAATGATATAAAGAGAAAGAGGGTTTCCTAAATCAATTAAAAGACAAGAGTTTTATATAAGAAGGATGGTTTCTTTTTAAGGAAGTAGAAAAGGAAGTAATCACCTTCCTTCCTTGTGTAGTTGTGTGGCTAGCATGCTAGGAGGGGCATGGAAACCCGACTCCTCAAACCCTACCCCAATGCTATATAAGAAACTCCATCCCTCCTTCTTTTGGGGGATGTTTTGCATTACATATAGACCTAGGACATCGCTCATGGAGGGTTGACAGATCGTGGAGGCTGGCCACCATCCCGAGCCCCCACATTGTGCCTTGATCTAGACAGACAACCCCTACAGGAAGCTCTAAGATCTTGCTCATCCCTACCATGATGCCCAACACCTCCCTTTTCATCATCGCACAAGAACCCTCCAGAAACTCGATAACATCAGGACGGAAAATAGAGTTACCCACACAACCAGAGGTTCCTCGTCACCGGAAATCCCAGGAGGAAAGCCTAAGACCATAGTGTCGCTTCTCCGACAGGGGACTGGCAACTCCACGGACTGCTTCTCTGTGAGTTCTGACAATCACCATCACAAGCCACCACGGAAGGAGACGGGTGGGTGCTCACGGTAGTGCCGGCAAACTGGCGTCGTCTGATGGTGTTAGGGCGGAGGGGCTTCATCGCGGATGAGCCAGGCCGAAGGGGGGCGGTCAAGGATAGGTAGGAGGAGACGCGGCTGATGGCGGTCTGTAGTAGGAGGAGAGAACTTGCTCATAGACCAGGAATCTTGGTGGCAGAAGTGTCCGTTGGACGTTTGACGCATGATGCATCGACAGCAGCGCGACCTACGTACACCTGGGTTGCCGTCGCGTGAAAGACACGAGGGAGAGCAGAAGGACGAGGCGACAGATCCAGGACTTTCCCCGATCTGGCGGTGGCGGGGAGATCCTCCTCAAAGCCCACAGAGCCAAGGAGTTAAGGAGGAAGGTGCCACTCTCCCACACTCAGCCGAGTAGGGTAGGAGAAGACCCCATGGTGAGAAGGAGGAAGCAGTAGTAGGCGTTGCCTATTCACAGGTCCAGGGAGGCTAGCTGCTGACAGTGTTGGAAGAGGAATCGGGGAGGGGATGGTGGTGGATACACCTCGTAGTGGTGCTAATGGTCGCCAGCATTGTGAGGATGGAGATGAGACTCCGGGTCGGCGTTGCACAGTAGCTGCGGAGAAAACGTCGTCGACGCACGCAAGCGAGAACCAGGGAAAAGACTCTCGGTCCGGTTTAGGTGGCAGACCGGATGGTGTGACTGGTCCAAAAATAAACTGGGCACCTAAACCACCATGACCCGCGCCACTCACTTACCCAGCTGGCACCAAATTATGAAGGTGTCAACTAATGAGAAGGGTGCCACGTGGCCTTAGACTTAAGGTAATAATGGATATTTTGCTTAATTCATAGTAAATGCTAAGATGGTCCAAAAATAGTGATATTATATATCAATTTGATCGGAAAAATGAGAGGAATCTAAATAAAATATACTCAAAGTCTGATTAATCTTTCTATTCCAAAAGCATATGCAATACATGTTCTAAGGTGTTCGATGAAAAGGAAAGCCTAGTTTTGGTTAATATGATGCTTAATTGGACATATTCATTTATGTTAAGCTAATGCCTGATCTAGACATGTATAATGAAGAAATCCCGGATAATGATGAATAATGGATGATTCTAGATTAGTAATCTTATTCATGCTTTTTAGGGTTTTGAAACTAATGTGGACATCTTACTATGATCTTAATGCTAGTAATGTGATTTAGGTATCATGAGTAGTCTTATATGTTTAAGATGATGACTAGGGTTTCACCTAATATGCATAATTGAGTTTGTAATCTTAGAAACCATAATACGATCAGATTAGGGTTTGTAATCCTAACTTATAGTCCAAACACAAGATAACCCTAAACCCTAGTTTAGGAGCGCATCTAGATCTGATTAAGGTAATGTGAATATATGGTGACACATATGTAGTATGTATATTTCAGATTGAATGTCATGTTGCTTGGATGTTTGGATACACTCTTAAAGTACATGTTAGATCTGCATGGTTTATGTGATGGCATAAGGTACGTGGTTACGCTTATGAATACATGTATCGAATTCTGAGGTTGCCGATGTTTCTCGATGAGATTGAATGACAAATAAACTGCTTGCTTGTTTATTTAGTTCTTGCAAATTATAAAGTTCCTATGAGTATCATGTAAAGTAAATAATAGTATTCTGAACCCTGGGCCAGACTGATCTTAAGGGTAATGCACATGAGCCCCGGAGGGACAGTGATTACACCTGAGGTAGTTGACCAGATATGGGTTAGAATATGAAAACAAGTTTATTTTCTTATATGCAAGATAAAGATGTTTGCTTATATTTGTACTTGTGATTATTGTTTGAACCCACGTACCAGTATAGCAATATATTGACCGCGTATTTGTTTGTCGGCATTTTAGGTATCAGATATACTTGATAGCTTGGACATGAGGGTATAGATAAAGATGTTGAAGATACTAGAGTTATTCCTGACGGTTTAGTTGTAATAGTTTTCTTCACACTTGTAAAAGTTAATTCTATTTAAAAGTTATGTAACTCCTTACAGGAGCTTTTCATGTAAACATGTAAATATTTGTTCATTAATGGAAATTTTTTACTATTTTGTATTATTTTATGAATCTGATCTTGGAAGTTATGATTAACGATCTGCGACTTTAAGGTCTTTTAGACACTCAAAAGTGTGGGTCGTTACATTTGGTATCAGAGCACAGATTCATCAACTAATACTTAATAGTTTATAATTTCAAAATATCCTTAGAAATTTTAAGAGAAAAATTAAGTTCCTCATCTCACATTTTCATCTACTTTTCATCTCTTTGCTTAATAAGCCTTAAAAATAAAATATTAATAAGAGAAGTAAAATGTGAAAATATGTAACCTTTTGTGTAGGTCCCTCTAGAGAAGGTAGACACTAGAAAGATACAAGTATGGGTAAGCCCTTTCTTATAGGAAGGACTTGGTTTAGGGTATGGAAATCCTAGAGAGTCTAGGGATGTGGAAACTCTAAGAGGTAGAGTGTAGTCCCTAACCCTAACCCTAAAACCTTAATCCTAATTAATGAACATGGTGTGGTGGTATGGGACACTACCCATGTGAATCTTGAAATTGGTAATCAACATGGTGTGGTGGTATGGGACATTGCCCATGTGAAACTTGAAATCATGAATAAGAAAGATAAGGGATGGTCTAGGTAACCCAATCTCCCATGCATGTGGGCATGAGGAGCATAAAACTTATGTGATAAGTCTTAAGAGATATAAAAACCCAATAGTTATATATATACACATATAGAAAATGGAAGTTTGAATATAGCTTGCTCAAACCCCTAGTGTTATCTCTAGAAGTTTGGTGATGGTGGCCAAGCCCCTAGAGGGGAAGGTCGAGGTAGCACCAAGCCCTGGAGGGAAGGTGACCCAAGTTCATTGAATGGACAGAGACCATGAGGGGGTATTCCAGAGGTTGAGCAAACATGGGTTGATATGTTATAATGAAAATAAAGAAAAAAATGTTAGGCATAAAATAAAAGAAGATATCCATGAAACCTTTAGGGTTAGTGTGCTAACCTGGGGTGGGTCAACCCAAATAGTGGGAAGATGACCTACGAGGGAGGAAAAACTTAGATCTTGGGATCATGTTGTGGCTAGAGAGCCTAACCCCCTCCTATGAGCCAAGAAGGCACCCTAGGCTAGGACTTTCCCTTAAAAAAAGGTAAGTGAATAAATGTATTTAAGTATTGAGATAACCTTAACCTAGAGGAGTGAAGAGTTAAAGATATAAAAAGAAAAAATGAAAGTACATAAATTCTTTGAACCCAAGGATGCCGACTCTGAGTGACACAGTTGGTCAAGCCCAGGAGGGAAGGTCATGAAATGGTCAAGCCCAGGAGGGAAGACCAGACATGCACCAAGCCCAGGAGGGAAGGTGGCCTAAGTCCATAATGTAGTTGTTTAGGATCAAGCCCCTGGAGGGGAAGATCACATAGGTCAATCCCAGGAGGGAAGACCGACATGGCACCAAGCCCTGGAGGGAAGGTGGCCCGATCCCAATGATGGGATGACTCTTCATTATGTGTACTCAAAAGAGAGATATGAAGGCAATCCGGGTTAAAGAATTAAACAAGATAATAATGTGTGACATCTCAAAAGAAACCCTTAGGGAGGGTAGAGTCCTAATGTAGTCCTAGGGTCAAGTAGGGTGTATTAGAGGTACATAGGACCGATGGGTTGGGAGTTGATATGCCATGAATGCACATGACCATGTGGTCGGGAGGTAACAGCTAGGTTTATCGAAGGTACACGACTCAGGAGATTAGATACCTCCATGAGGATCATGTAGCCTAATGGGTGAATTTGAAAGGCACTCTCTTGATGCATAAGGATGAGATCACTCCAAAAGAGTACCTATACCCCTAGAGACCCCAAGGATTTGGCTAAGGCTCATAATGATACATGAGATGTAAATATAAAAGATATAAAGAAGTCATGAAAAAGTTAGAGAAGTTGTGTCTTAACTTAAGAGTAAGAAAAGGGACACTTGACTTCATGGAACATAAGAATACTATAAAATTAAGAACAAGTAAGTTTAGAATCATATCGGGTATGATTCAACCTAATATGTGAAATTGGAAGGTGATGTGTGGATGTACTATCTCCACTCTTGGAATGGGATGAACTTTGTGTTTGGTCTGCAGTCAAATGCTTATTTCATCTCATTATGAGGGAGGGAGATTGGATAGACATACATTATGCTTAAAATAAAGAGGATGAATATACTACTTTGAATGTGTAATGACATGAACTAGGATTAGAGGTGTCACCTCACCCTTTTGTGAAAATAATGAATAATAGGATGGAGACCTAAGTGAAAAGAGAAAGCACCAAGTAATAACAAATTCATCAAGTGATGATAAGATGTGTATATTATAGATGGGATATACTTGAATTTCAATTCCGGTGTCAATCTTAGTAATAAAATGAAAATCGATATACCATGGAAAAGTTGTTAAAAATATCTAAGTAGGGTGTTAACCCTAAGTTTTAAACATAAGATGAGTATCATTCACCTAGGCCTACTGATACATTATCATGATCTCTCATAAGGTTCTCAAACTCTTGGTTTAAAATATTTCAACATTGATCTCATCGAAGTATCTTAATAGTTTTACCAAGTTAGTTGCATACTTCATTTTTGTTCTCCTTGAACATTTCAAGAGATTCATACTTGTATTTCATTAAATACAAACTTCATATCTACTAATAGCATCAGTAAATATAATGAGGTACTAGTAACTACCTTTAGCATTTATTCTAATAGGTCTACATACATTAGTATGTGTGAACCCTAATAGAATAAATGCTCTCTGACTACATCTAGTGAAGATATTTTTTTCATATTGCACAATAAAGAAGATATGCATGTCTCTATTGGTTTAATAACTAAAAGATTCTTGATAATCATTGTATGGATTCTAGAAATGCATTTCTCCTTTATGTGCTCCAGATGACATTGTTATAAGTATTCAATGTTTGAGTCATCAAGTCATTCAATATATGTGTCATACACATATTTGTCTTTAGAACTATCATATATAGTTTTTGAGACATAGGGCATTGTCATAAAAGATCATATCTTTAAAATGAAACATAATGTTCTTGTCACACAAGACATATAATGGTTTCATCAATGGAAAGTAAAAAGTAGCAATTCACTAATTCTATTATGTACACATGAATGACAGCTTCCAACTGTATAGGAAACAACCCTTGCTCCATACAGTTCTAGTTTACTTCTTCTCATGTCTTGAAGTAAAGATCTTTATCTCTATCTACTTCCTAAGATCGTATATAAATAGGATAGTTCTTTACAATGTCCAGACAGGTGATAGTGGTGGAACTTTCTTTCCTTAATCCATTAAGTGAAAAATGATAGATTCCTTTTTTTCTTATCCTTCTTTATTGAGTGTAGAAGACTTGGACTTCATCTTAGCCTCAGAACTTTTCTTGGACTTTCCTTTGGCCTAGGACTCACTTCCGCTGATCACCATCACAAATTTGTCCTTCTTCTTTCATGCTTTTGGCATCAACATGCCAATCATCTGATGAACTGATTATATGATTCATGCAACCTTTTGTAGAATCATATCCATGGTACCTCTTGACCTAAGAGAAATCCTAGTTATTCCACATGACCAATCATATTGAGCACACGAGGCTCTAATGGACCTCCCTTTGTCAGTTTGCACTCAAAAAGCACTTTGGAGGCATTATACCTTATTTTCTTTACATGATTCTTAAGATGTGTTACCATCTAGAGAATGTACATGTTATCATGTTGTTCAACCAATTCATAGTTCATACGGCATAGCATAAGGTGCTTGGTGTTTATGGCATATTTGGTATGCTTAAAGTAAGCATCCATATTAGCCTTAGGTGGATTTGGAGCGGGTTCCTCTGACTTTGGTCTATCAAGGACATAGATCTTTTGCTCCTTGATGAGAACATTTATCAAAGTCCTTCACCAATTGTGGAATTTTATCTCATTTTGCCTTTCTTAAGGACTGGTTGCAATTTGAACATATTTGTATTTGACATTAGTTTCTACAAAGAATTATTGCAACCTTTTCAAATTCGTTTGATTTGATAAGTTAACGATATTAATTAGGTCTTCAATTAATTATCACACCCACTATTTTGTTCAAATTGATAACCCTCATGTATCAATTTGGAATATTGCATCGTACAATATTCTAGTGGGCTAAGATCCATGTTTCATCAAATCGTGAGTCTGCTTTTACTAATCTCCCACGACTTGACTATTTTTGGTAGGCAACTTTTGTGAACTACATCTATATGCAACTCTTAGATAGATGATATGTGCAATTCCTTGCCATAATCATGTGCATGTCATTGGGCTTAGACTCTCTAAGAGTCACCAGTTAAGCCAGACCCAAAATCCAACATGATAATAATGCCTCCCCCTTTTGTGGATCCTACATTAATACCATCACACTTCCATGAGATAGACGATACATTATGTATTTGTGTATCCTACACTTGGTCGATCAGGCTTTTCATGTGTGCTTCTATTAGAAAGCATCTAATACTTAATATTTAATTAAGGGAGTTTGTATTTATAAATACATATACTTTATCTAATCACCACATACATAGTACGTATCATATACATGTTATATCCCACAATAAAGACATGCAATAAAGAAAAAGAAATAGTTATGTCTAGCCTCATGTAATTCCTTGGAGCCACAAGGAATTACCAGAACATATGTCTACATCACATGCAAAAACTTGTTTATTGATGAAGATTTGTGCTTGCCAATCTGGGTTGATCGATTCAACCTTTGAACCGATCGGCTCGCCTTCTAGTCAGTCGTATGGTCGTCTCACCAGTCGCCTGGTCCTTCTGTCCACCATCTGATGGATCCTCTAACTATTTAGTTAGGTCCACTAGGTGATCAGTTCGGCTCATCCTTCTGGTCCTCCCCAATCCTTCAGCCAGTCGTCCCATCTCCAAGACGGTAGATCAGCATCTTCAGAACATCTTTCTTCTTCATCATAATAGGAAAGTAAATTATCCTACTATTACATGATTATAGAGAAACCTCAAGTTACATTTGAGGGGAGCAATGGTAGTAAAGAATTAACTTTACATTGGGAAGATAAGATGGAGGCTTGGTATTAAGATCGATATAAAACAATATTAACCATCACACAATCATGCACAACTAATAGGGGTTATTAGTCATAAACATGCTACACATACACCATCAAAACTCACTTTTAGGTGACTCGTGTAAATTGATATATATATGTATGTATGTATGTATGTATATATATATATATATATATATATATATATATATATATATATATATTAGTTTGAGATTATTGAGGTGTTTGATTGGATAAAAATTATTCCAATCGCATGCAATAATCAAACGATAAAACCAAAAATCATATTAATATCAATTATCAAAATATAGTAGATTGATGTGGCTCCGATACCACTCTAGAGAAATAGGGTGATAGAATGAGCAACAGGAACAAAACTTTTGTAGCCATATACCCATAAACTAGCAGATTGCATCAACAAGTGTATAATGGAAAGAATGGCTTCAAAGATATACCTGGTCCTGGAGAAAATCTAGTGACATATTCCTTGTCATTGTAGATGCACAACTATCATCTAGTTGCTCTTAGACGTTGTTTGCGTAGCTCCTGATCTTCACCATAGACAAGAACAGCTCCTGCGGTCTTGCCATGAATTGCTGGTTGATGTTGTCCTCCTAGAGGCAGACAAAGGCCCTCCACCTCTAGAGTAGTCCACACAAACCACTAGGCACTCCACATTGTGCTACTAGACCCAATAGGAAGGAGGTATCCCCTCCTGTCAACGTACTAGTCACCAACATGCTCTCCCACAACAAATAATCTCAGTTGTTCTCCCCCTCGCTATCCCTCCCTTTAACGGGTAGGACTTGCTTGGGCTCTCTATTGGTTATCACAACCAGAGAGGACAACAATTGTCAGAGCAACTGATTCTCAATTACGTGTCTTGGTAAGCCCCCAACACCCCTCTATTTTTAGTAAAGGTCAGGGTTAGGCTTCTCAATTAGTGTGGGAGTAGAAGGTTCCAGAATCATGAATGTCCTAGAACATGCAAACTATGAGACAGTCATCTCGCATAGTGAAATGGTCATCTCATGAGAAAGGCAGTCATCTTTTATAGAAAGACGGTCGTCTCATGCAGTTTCCTTTTCTAAATCAAATTGGAAATTCAAATCCAATTAATTCACAACATTACATCAACATAATTCATGATGCAATCGAATTTCTTGATGAACTGGGCATCACACTCCTACGAGTCGGTCGTCTCATGACCACAAACTGGTCATCTCATGACCACAAACTGGTCATCTCATGCAAGAGAGATAGTCATCTCATTACCACAAATTGGTCATTTTGCTCATGCAAGATGGTCATCTAATGACCATTACATGAGACGGTCATCTCGCTCACATGAGATGGTTGTCTTGTGCCCCAGTACTGGTAGAACTCAGCCAATTCAATTTCTAATCAACCTAACACTCCAAAAAGTCAGTCCAACGTTTTAACTTGATGATTTTGAGTCCAGTCAGTTGATCTATTTTTTAATTAAATAACTAAACATCTTTAGCAATCAATCTAAACATCATTCATGAATATACTCCTTTAATCCAAGTGTAACCTATGTGTGTGACCATATAGGTCCAGAATTATGTTGGCAGTGAAATGTGCATAACAAATTATGACATCATAAGCAAAGAGCGATGCCTAGTCACACATCACTGCTATCCAAGTGATTCAAAAAGTTGGAGAAAAACTTCAACCTAAATTATGTGATTAGTGTTACGATGATCATATAGTTCCTTTGTCTCTGATATCTGGATTTGAACTTGAAGCATGGAATTGTCATCCTCTCAACATTCAATCCATGTTCCTTGAACTAGAGCAGATTGTCTGAGATGTGTATGAATTCAAATATGATATATTAAATCACATGAGTAAGGTTGTACATTTCTCAATCTCACTTATCAAGAGGTCCTAGATATCAAACTTTTGAAGGAGGGACAAATCTCATTTACACCACTCACACTCAAGACCACATATGTCAAAGCTACCAAATCATTAGCTTTATGGCAACCCATATTTTCTTGATTATGTTTGATGATGTCAAAGCATACCCAATGACATGTGATGAGTGTAGTGAGTTCAAGTTTAAGAACCACAATCACCACTATCACTATGAGAGATGATTGTAACTATCATTCCATGGCCTCCATGTATCACTCTCATAGTGGGTCTGACCACTACATTATTCTATAACATGTACCTGTGTGAGTGAATTGATATCACATGTCATGACTAATGAGATTATGTCATCAGTAAACACACACTCTAGTCTTATGTATTATTGTTGTCTATTTTTCTTGCACACTAATATTTGACTAGGTACATAATAAGAACGTATGTACTCTTAGCATCCATATGATCTCATTGTTCAAGTCACATACTTGAAGACATGCGCCATCAAGTAACATCACTCTTTAGACATCTACTTACGTATGTGTCATCATCTCATGACTGAGACAAACATAATAGATGGAATTATCTTTTATTATTATCAAATTATTTATTTAATGCCATATCCCAATCATCATATGATTGGGTCTCTGGGCCTATATACCAACAATATGTACTAAACCATATTGTCCCTTAGTGAATGAGTTGAGTTGCTATAATCTTGTTGTACACTAGATGTCCTTGAAACGACCAAACCCTAGAGACAGATAAGGAGGCTTCTTATACAAATGTGTAGATGATATGAGTACCTACCATATATGTGAGGGAAAGAGAGTCCCAAGATCTTGGAGAGGTAATGAATGGTAATATTATGTTAAACCTCGGACTCAGATTGATAGTCCTTATGTTGGACTCTAAGGGTTGTTTATGTGAAAGAGAAAGTTGGGAAGAAAATGCCACATCATGTTTTGGTTTGGTATGTACTTGAGTGGCTAAGTCATACAGTTTAGATGACCAATGTTAAGAATGAAAACCTAAAGTTCCTAGACCAAATAGGGGAAGTGGTGGTATCTGATGCATTTAATGCTCACAAGGTTGAGTGAGTTCCTAGAAGTTAAGCATGACGCCTCCCTCTCAAGTTTTGGGTGAAAGGCATTCCCACTTAGACTGTGATGTATGATTGATGAGCCACTCACACAAGTTGGTTTAGCACTACCATGCTATCATGTGTATGTATGAAACTAGTCCAACCTTGAGAGATGATGAATGGATATGACATAACAAAAACTTAGAAATGGTTTAACAAGTTCTCTACTTGTTATTGGTTAGCCACATGCATGAAATATGATAGAGGAAAGTGACTAGCTAACTTTGGGATGAACATGTAATAAGGAACACAACCTATGACGAGGAAGTGGAAATAGGATAGTTCCTAAGGGACGTCTCCTCTAAATAATAAGAAAACTCTGGATTTGTGTGTGTTTTTGAACCTTGGTATTCCCAAGTAGTAGTTTTATCTTGTCTTGGGAAAGGACCCTTCCTAAAAGAGTGAGTTCCAAAATTAGTTTAAAGAACTAATGTAACATTAAAGGTCGCTTAAAAACTTGAGAGATTAAGTGAATGAAGTGCAAAAGCATATAGATTGAGTATGATTCGTTAGACCCATGTATGACCATCTCTAAGGGACATGAGAAAAAGTCACTATTACGTGACTGGTTAATGGGACCAGGCCCGGATAGGAAGGTCACCATGATCCCCATGAAGGGACATAAGGAATTACTATGTGTGCCCTAAGAGATGAAGGAAATTTGAGTGGAAGAATTCTCAGGGATATAATGTGCTTGGTTATTATTAGAGAAATTGCAAGCAAATCATCGATTGAAATAAAGTTATGACATCTCAATAAAACCCTAACTCAATCCTATGATTAGGTAGGGATGAGACCGAGGGAAGTAGGAGTTAATTGTTCCCTGAATGAACAAGATCATGTGTTTGGGAGGTAACAATTGTGTTTTCCAGAGGCCCAAGAGTGAGGAGATTGGCAACCTTCTTGAGTTCATGGGGCTCGAGAGGTAAATGTGAGGGGCACTCCCTAGATGCATAAGGGTGAGATTACCCTAAAAGTATAGGCATCCTAGAGACCTTGATGAAATGACTAAGGGTCATAAGTAGGAGTATGCTAGGACTCAAAAGGTTATGAGAATGTTTTTCCTATAGGTGTTCATAGAATCAAGGGAATGGTGGTATGTGGAGAATGACTCAACCTAAATATAAAGTTAAGATGCTAATGTATGATACACCGTCTCTACTCTTGGAGTGGGATGAGCTTTGTATTTGTACTATATCCAAATGCTTATTTCAGCTTGGTATGAGTGTGAGAGATGAGACAAACACATGCCATATTAGGAATGGAAGTGATATGAGGAATAGATACTTAAGTAGAAACCCTTTCCTTACTATTTGTTGTTGATAAAAGTAAATTATTTTGAATTAATTTTGGTGTTTTTTTCCCCACAAGGATATTGAATATAGGGAACCATTTTGAATTCCACTATAATTTTTTAAATGAACATGGAAATATCCCTCAAAAGTAAGTAAATACATAGAGAGATCTTTTTGGGATAATTGAGAATTTCAAGAACTACCACACCCCTAGGAGAGAATATTAGATAAATAGTTTGGAAAGTAGGTGTGCAAGGTAAGCAACCATATAAAGATTATAAATGAGGATACATTCACCTAGTAGAATTTGAATTCTATAGGTATATTGATGAATCTGGTTATCAAAATAATGGATAAAAACATTGAAGTACTCAATAAAAGTAAATCCAACTTGACTTGTTGATCAAGCTTGTAACAACCCAGTTAGATGAACCAGAGTTATTTGAGATGAGGGGTTTAATGGAGAATCCTTAGACACATTTGTTAAATGTAAATGGTGGAATCCAACATGAAAATTTCATTTGAGTTCCTGATGATTCCCCCTTGAATATTCATGTCTTGCAAGAAGCTCATGTTTCTATGTAAACATACACCCTAGTGTTTTAAGACTTACATAGATTTTTTTTGGAAACCTATAATGAAGAATGACATAGTATTATATGTAGCCAGTTGTCTCACATGCTAGATGGTAAAGGTTGAACACCAATGACCAGTGGGTTACTACAATCCATTGAAATTCCTATGGGGAAATAGGACCAGATCACTATGGATTTCATGATGGGTCTCCCCAAGATAAAGAAAGAACATGGTGCGACATGGGTTGTGGTGGACCGCCTAACCAAGTCATCATATTTCCTTAAAATTACTATATAAAGGTGACAAACCTAGCTGAACTATATATTATAGAGATAATTCGACTGCATGGTGTTCTGAGTTCAATTTATTTCTGATCGTGACCCTAGTTTAGCACAACTTATCACCCCCAAACTGATGGACAGTCAAAAATAACAATATAGACTTTAGAGGATCTGTTGAGAGCATGTGTGCTCAATTGAGTGGATAATGGGACTAGTATTTTCTCTTAGTTGAGTTTGCTTACAATAATAGTTACCAAGCCAGTATCAGGACGCCTCTGTATGAAGATTATTATGGGAGGTCGCGTCAGTCACCACTTCATTGGGATGATGTCAGTGAGAGGATCTTGTTGAGATAAAAAGAATTATAGTTATATGTTGATAAAGTCTCTTTGATCAAGAAAAGGCTAATGAGAGCCCAGGATTGACAGAAGTCATATGCTGATGCGAAGCAGACTGACTTGCACTTCACTATGGTTGAACATGTGTTTCTTAAAATTCGACCCCTCCGAGCTATAGCTATGAATATAGGAAGGTTGAGTCCCTGATAAGTGGGTTCGTTTGAGATTTTACAGTGGATTGGTGAAGCTACTTCTCATTTACCTTACCCCCTCAATATAGTAAGATGCATGACATGTTCCATGTATCCAATCTAAAGCGACATGTGAAGGACCCGAGCCATGTGTTGAGTATTGAACCTATTGAACTCTAAGGGAGGTTGACATACCCTGAGTCACCTGTGATGGTACTGGATACCAAGGTGAAAGAGCTCCGGAATAAGAAGATAAATATGGTCAAGGTTCTTTGGAAGCACCATGGAGAGGATGAAGCCACATGGGAGCCAAAGATAGACATGGAGAAGTCTTATCCTAAGTTATTTGTTTGATGAGTCGAATTTTGAGGGAAAAAAATCCTATAAGAGGGGAAGGATGTTACAACCTCAATTTTCACTTGTATTTTAGATAATTGAAATGCAATTATTTTAGTATAGGAGACTTGATTGGAAATCTACGTTCTTTGTTTTTAGAATAATGGTTTTCTATGCAAATTTCCCTTCACTGATGGACTTTCTGAGCTCTACTATTTTATTAATCTAATGATGGATAAAAGGGAAAAAGGATAAAAGAAAATCTCATAATAAGAAAAAAGAAAAATAAATAGATGATATTGTGGGTACATGAGATAATGGTGTAGAATTCTCTAAAAAGTGGCATGGACGGCCATTATTCATTAGTTTTTGGTTTCACATTGTTTCTAATAGAAATGATAGACAAAATAAAGAAAATAGAAAAGAAATAAAAAAGAAAATATGTTTTTTGACACATAATATATGCCTTATAAGTGGATAATGTGGATGTTAAGAAAAGATATTTTACTTTTTGAATTTTGGTTCAAATCTTTACACAAATCTAGACAAAGTTGTTAAAGATTTTCCTTTAAAATTTGGAACCAAAATTATTAATAGAATGAGTGATATGAATTTTACAAAAATCCATAAAGAGTATGTATTAATGAGATAATGCATTAAGAACCATGATGTTATCCTTTCCTGGATATATGTATAACCCATCCCCTTTTATGTGTCATGAGGCTTGATAGTCATTAGATTCAAGATCTGATGACACTCAGTCATCTCCTACCACAGGTAGAAATGGAAACCAAGGCTAAGTAATTGTGATTTTCCTTGGCTCCGTTCTCACTCTCTTCTCCTTCATTTTCGATGTTTTCTCTCCCATTGGATTTGGGAGAAGAAAATGAGTTAGAGAAACCATAAAACAACTATTATCTTGTTATATAAGGAAAATACCCAATTTCCGTTGAGTCATAACTCCTTTCAAGACTCTACACACACCCCTTTTGCCTATATAAGGCTACACAGGCTTGTGAATCAAGAGGCAAAACTATATCCATGTTTCCTTTCCTCGTGCTTGGGATGAGATGGCTAGTTCGATTCACCATGTTCCATGTGTGGGGTAGGTTGGCAGGATGATCATCCTCAACCACTATTGACATCAGCGGAGGTGTAGTGGAGTCGCCTGAGGACCAACGAAGCACAGGGACCAATCACCGAAGGAATCTAAGTACTGGAGGCAGGATTCAACCCTCCCATTGATTGGCCACAACACTGGTTCATGAGTAGGAGGTGATGAGAGGAGGAAGACAAGAAAGGGGAGAATTACTCTCCTGCCCCAGGTCGCACAAGGCTTCAAAGCTAGGAAATAGGGGTAAATGTGTCTTTCTGCATCAAACTAGCATTGTGATCGTGTGGAGTGAGTACTCATATGGAAGAATCCCATTCATTAAGTGCTAACCCGTGTGGAAAAAAAGGGATCAAAATAATGGTGTGGCAACCCTTGAATGGCCAAAGGTAATTTATCTTGTGAAATTCGTAGTAAATTATTGGTAACTCATATCAAGACCAATAATATATGCATTTTTCTTAGAAAATATGAAGATTCTAATAAAAACATAATCAAGGCCTAAATATGCTTTTAGTTTGAAAAGTGCCTCAAGTTAACATCTTTAAATGTGATAAATGAATTAGAACCCTAATTTCTAAGATTTGATGATCTAATATGTCCAATTGATATTAATGATAAAATATTGGTCTTTTATGAATAAAAGAGAAATGTGGAAGTTATATGAACTTAGAAACCCATGTCTTGGATGACTAGGGTTTCATTGAGATAAAATGTGTAATTTAATAATAAATTAGGGTTTATGAACCCAAAGGTCATGAAAAGTGGACACTTGGGTTTAGGAACCTAAAACCCTAATGAAATCATAAAGTTGACCTAGAAAGCCCTAGCTTGAGACTCAAGTCAGTCTTAATGATGATTTGGGTAGAATAACAATACATTGGTACATTGCTTAAACTTTCAAGATGACTTTGCTTGGTTGATTGATTGATTACTCTTTCTTTGACATCTAGAACACCGAATCAAGGTATGTGGTTATGCCTATGACTAATCGCTTTAGTTTCCCAGCATTTTTCGAGGTTTTATTGGATTGCTTGAAAGTAAACGATCGGATGATATTTATTTCCTGCAATCTATAAAGTCAATATGGATATCACAATATTATGCTTATAACTTCTTGAACTCACATTCCAACTCAGGAAATTTTGAATGAAAGTAAAGCCATGGTGATGACTAAAGACCAAGCCCCAGATTGTGAAGGTTAGACCATGCCCCAGATTGGGAAGGTCATAAGACATCATGCCCCAGATTGGGAAGACCTATATGGAACCTATCTCTAGATTAAGAGGTGGCCAATAAGGTACCTAGCTCCAGATTGAGAGGTAGCCTAAAGTCCGCTGTAGGGACAAAACCCTAAGAGGGTATACTAGAGGTTCAGTAAAAATGGTTGAGAAGTTATGAATAAAATGATAAATTTTGTTTCTGTAACAATAATTGCTTGGTTATGTTGTTACAAGTAGATACGAACCTTTTTGTTCCCCCAAATACCAGTATAACTTGTTATACTGACCAACTATTTTGTTTTTTTGGCGCTTTAGGATAATATAATGTTATTGCTACAAGTTTAATGGAAAGCGGACATTCAAGAAGAAGGCACCAAACAAACAAAGAGTAATGTAATCTTTGAAGGACATAGTTAGTTTTCTTTTCTTGTTGCCAGTTTAGAAAATATACTATGTAATTCATATGTGGAAATTCAATCTTGTATGAACTTATTCATATATAGTGAAATTTGTTAATTATTTTTGGTTATTTGCTAAACCTTTGATTAGTAACGACCCTTGCCCTCTCGATCTTCCTGAATAGGGGATGACATGGGGAGGGGTTCATTACAAAACTTGTATATCTAAAGGGTATACACATAATTTTTTTGCTTCACGCACCCCACAACAAAATGGGATAGTTGAGAGGAAAAACCAGTCCTTACAAGAAATGGCTAGAATAATGTTACTTGAACATAGTACACCTAAAACCTTTTGGGATGAAGTAGTAAGTACATCATGTTATGTCCTAAACCATGTTTCAATTCACTCCCATCTAAAGAAAACTCCTTATGAACTCATGTTTAACAAGAAATCTAGAGTTGACTACTTTCATACTTTTGGTGCACTTTGCTATATCTTGAACACAAAGGATGATAGAGACAAATTCGACCCTAAATTACAAAAAGGATTTTTCTTGGGATATTAAACATCTAGTAAGGCATTTAGGATTTACAAAAACTCTTCTAAGAAAGTTGAGGAATCAATTAATATCACATTTCATGAAATGACAACACAAAGTGTTGAAAATGAAATTAAAATTGAAAACTTGAATGATATTACATATCAAAGTGAGGACTTAACCATATCAACAAAATATGATAAAAAAAATCAAATTGAACAAAATAATGAGTCACAACATCCTATTCCTAAAATAATCAAAGATCATCCTCAAGACATGTGATTGGAAATCCTTTTGATAAAGTAAAAACTCGGTCATCATTTAGAGATGTTATAAATATGGCATTTGTATCAATTGTTGAATCTAAAAAGATAAATGAAGCTCTAAAAGATTATTATTGGATAATTTCTATGCAAGAAGAGCCAAATCAATTCACTGAGAATAATTTATGGGATTTATTTCCAAGACCTCAAGGCAAAACCACTATTGGAACTAAGTGGGTTTTTTTAAATAAACTTAATGAAGTTGGGGAAGTGGTCAGAAACAAAGCTAGGTTGGTTGCTCAAGGGTACAATCAACAAGAAGGATTAGATTTTTATGAGACATATGCACCTGTAGATATAACTGATGTCATTTGTATGTTATTATCTCTAGTTGCCCGTGACGATATCAAACTTTTTCAAATGGATGTAAGAAGTGTTTTCTTAAATTGAATCATAGAAGAAGAAGTTTATGTTGCCCAACCACCTGATTTTGAAATTTCTAACAAGCTTGATCATGTCTATAAACATAAGAAATCTCTTTATGGTCTAAAACAAGCACCCCGAAATTAGTATGAAAGACTTAAGAACTGTCTTTTTTATAGTGGTTTCTCTATTGGAAAGTCATATTCCACATTATTTTTCAAATCATATGAGTCAAATTTTCTAGTTGTTCAAACATATGTTGATGGCATCATTTTTGGTGATTCATTCCTTATGTACTCAATACAGTGGCATCATGCAAAAAGAATTTCAAATGAGTCTCATGGGAGCATTGACGTTTTTCCTTGGTTTCCAAATAAAACAAACGCATGTTGGAATTTTTCTAAGCTAAGAGAAATATACTAAGGAACTCTTAAATCATTATAACATGGAGAATTGCAAACATGCTACCACTCCTATGGATACTTTCGCTAAAATTGACAAAGATGAAGATGGTGAACCCATTGACGGTTCCTTATATAGAGCCATGATTGGTAGATTGCTATACTTAACCGCATCTAGACTGGATATTATGTTTGCCGTTGGACTTTGTTCTAGATTTCAATTGAATCCTATGGGTTCTCATTTTCAAGACGTAAAGAGAATTTTGAGATATCTTGCTGGCACTATAAATTTTAGATTGTGGTATCCCAAGGTTCAATCATTGGATTTGAAAGCTTATATCAATGTCGACTATGTTGGTTGTCATCTTGATCAAAAGAGCACAAGTGGTGATTGTTTCTTGCTAGGAAGAGCTTTGGTTTCTTAGTATAGTAAGAAAATAAATATGGTTGTTTTATCTACCACTGAAGCTGAATACATGGTTGCAAAGTCATGTTGTGCTCAAGTTCTTTATATGCAACACGTCTTAAATGATTATGGTTTTAGATTTTCTTCTATTCTAATTTTCTTATATAATACTAGTGCAATAAACTTGGCTCATAATCCTAAATTACACAGTTGTGCCAAGCACATTAAGATTAGGCATTACTTTTTGAGAGATCATATTGCCAAGAATATTATCTCTCTTCATCATGTTGATACGGAGGAACAATTGGCTGATATTTTTACTAAACTGCTTCCTTTGGATCAATTTTGATATATTAGAAGGAATTTAGTTATTTTTCTGTTAGAAGATGTTTTCTTTGATATATTTTCTCTAGATTCTTGATTATATTTTCTTGACATTGTGTCTTTCATTGGACATCATGTACTTTATTTTTTATACTTTGAAACATGGTATTGTATTAAGGGAGAGTATCCCATTCAGGGGGAACTATTTTAATATTTAGATATCTTTTGAGATGACAAAGGGGGAGAAATAAACATCATTCCTTAAGCTTCACGACTGTTTCATGATGTTACTCTCTTAGAAAAATAAATTTGATGCTAAATTGCTTTACGAGATGGATATCATGTTCCATATATCTCTAAGCATACTAGCACACATTTATATGCTACTCAAGGATTTTTTTCTTCTCAAGTATGAAATTCATCTTTATAATATTTTTCTTATATTTTAGAAATATTTTCCATCTTCAAAAAGGGGGAGATTGTTGGCTAAATTGGACATTAGATTATCCTCTATTTTTATGATGACAAACATTTAATTCTTGTGGATTGAACTTGCTACTTAACCATCTCAAGGTTTAAGGAGATCACACTAAATGGATAGATGAAGTTAACATACTAAAATGCTTGTATTTTCATGTTCGTACAACTTGTAATAGCTTGTACAAGTGTATAATGTACAAGTAACTAAAATTCATGTAAATTCAAGTGTTAGATTTTCTGTATTCACTCAGAACCCTTAATTATGAACCTCGTTAGAGTCTAGAGTCATTATCCTTTATTAGAAAAATCATTTGATAAGTTTTCCAAAATCTTGCACACCTATTAACATGGAATTTTTCAGTTAAGGGAAACTATCGAGCGAGACATCCTCGTTCGAGAAAATTGTCTACACAGACATCCCTCGATCAAAGACTCAGTGATTCGAAAAAATGTTTAGAATCACTTACTATGAGTCATTCCTAGTCGAATGCTTTGTGGACCAAGATACATCCGGTTGAATATTTTTTTGACCGAGAATAGACTGTTAAACTGATTAGCTAATGAAGCTTAAATTACAATTAGCCATTAGAAATAATTTGAGCACTCAAACCACACCTGAAAAAAAAATTGACTGAGTCACTTTCGGTTGAGAAAATTGTTGACCGAGAAGGGTTCTGGAAACTTTGCTTTTAACAAACATTTTAGCCACTGCAACCCAACTACTTTCTACCTAATGGCTAGTTAAGTACTAAGAGCACTCTAGTCACTCCCTACAATGTCTCTAATCACTTGTAAACCATTCCTATAAATAGGAGAGGCCTTAGAACACCCAAAACACACTTGCATATAACAACACACAAGCAACACTTGAGCAATCATTCTAGAGAGAAAATCAGCTAAGCTACATTTGGTATCCCTTGATCTCTAAGTTAGTGTCCTATAGCTACAATCTCCTACCCACCACCTAGAAACATCCATCCTAAGTTGTTAGGAGGTCTAGCTCTTGATATAGGTTCAAAGTGTTGTAAAAAAATAGTGTAATCTTCTTTCTTCTAATCTACTTCTTTAAGTTGAAGTAATCTTGCTCCTTGACTACTCCAAGTGTGGGAGTCTGTCCAAGGGAGCTTGCTCGGAGCTACTTTAAGGCATGAAGGATGCTCCTAGGTGATTGGAGCTGCTTCAACGTGTGAAGGCTTCTCCAAGGTGATTGACTCTACTTCAATAAGGTGAAGGATGTGTCAAGGTGGTGGAGGTGGATTGTCACCCTCTCTTTGGGTTCTCTTTCATGTCCTGGTAAAGAAGAGGTTGAGGTGAAGTGATTGTATTTTATTGTAATTCTTTAAGAGGTAATAAATTTGATCGCTTGCAAATCCCAATTGGAAACAATTGGGTAATTGACTAACATCCTTTGATTTGAAGGGTGGAACCACTCTAAATTGTGAGTCTCTTCCTTGTCTCCCTCTCCTTCTTGCAATTTAAGTTCTAAATTAAATTTAAAATTATCAAAATCTCCATTCAACCCCCTCTAGATCTTTCATAGAGTTTGGGCCAAAAGTTGGATAGCTTCCACAAAGGTCGGATCGGCCTTTATGGTTAAATTGACTACAACGATGGAGGTGCAAAAAGAAAGGGGTGTCCATTATTCATACCAATCCTTGGGAAGCTAGTGGAACCTTTTTCAACTTGAACCTTGAATTTTACCAAAGTGACACCTTTGATCTAGGAAGTCAAATAAACTTCCTTGAAGGTCGATAGATTTGTATTTCTAGGAGAATAAGATATTAAAATATATAACTAAATAACATGAGAAGGTAAACATATACCCATATATTTATTTTTATCCACCCCAAAACCCTCACTACTACAGAAATGGCTTATAACGTCACATTTATAGGTGTCATTTGTATACAACAAACCAACGCCTAAACCCGACAACGTCGGTTGAAAAAATAAACTGACATCTATCTGTGAAGAGTGGCCAGACACGGGTATCACTTTTTATTTAGTTTCGGATCCTTAATAAGCAACTGACGCCTAAAATCGGTCGCCTAAACCAATTTTTCCAGTGAAAAAAAAATTACGTCCAAAATTTAACATACAGTGTCAGTTGTTGACAAAATAACCGACGAATAAAGGTTTTTTACGAGATAGAAATTGGGCCCATTTTTATCGTCAGTTTTCTTGCAATAACTGACGTCGGTGTGTTTTCGTGCGCTATCCCCGCAACAATTTTCACCCCCCTTTGGCGTCGGTTTTCAACGACAATCGACGAATCTGGTCATAATTCCAGAACAAATTTTTTTTGTCGGCATATGTAGATAGATGTCGGTTTTTCTAGTTGTTCTGACCGACACCTTTTATTTTAAGTGTCAGTTTTCTTTAATAATTGACATCTATTGTTAACTTAATAGCACCCGCACGAATCAGACTCTTCCCCTTTCTCTGTTTCATTCCCGATTGAGCTCAGGTCTCGCGATTCTGTCGCTCCCTACTCCTTACTCACCTACACCCTGCTCCCTGCTCACTCCTATCGCTCCCTACTCCCTGCTTGCCACCGCCACCGATCCCTTCTCCCTACTCTCCTACTCACCGTCGTTGGTCCCTGCTCACCACCGATGCCACTCCCTACTCCCTGCTCACCTACTCGTCATTGCCGCTCATCTTCTTCCTCAAAAGGTACCCTTCTTCCTCCTCTTCTGCTTCTCTGCCTATTATCTGCTTCATACTTATTAACACTCCCCCACACATCCTGAGCCCCAAATCTGAACGGTTGATGTAGATTACTGGACTATATGTTCATCATGTGTTGTTGACTCCAAATATGATGACAATGCTTGACCTAATTCAGCTCATAATTCTTAATCTAACCCTAATGCAAGTAAGAGAGGATGGTACATAGCTTCTTGTGTGATTATTATAATGATAGAGTACTTTCTCTCTCTATGTTGTTGTAACCCTAAGTTGATGTCACATGAACATCATGTCTTTTAAATAATTTTGTATTAAGCTTATGTATCACACATATGATGACAAGCCTGGATGAGGTATGGGGAGATCATGATGTTCTTGCAGGAAACAATGTAAATGGTCTTCCTAATGAGTTTTGTTACAAATATTTGTATATTAGGTTAAGGACATGTTTTTGTTGTGACATTGAGTTTTTTGCTATGTTGTTATGGATGTCCACAAGTGTTTTTATAAGAAAATTGTGTGTTGAATGGGGTTGTGAAACAAGGGAATGGTGTTATATTTTGTTGGCCTAGAAACCCACCCAAGATTTACTCATTAGGAGTAAATCTTGGATAGTCCCCAGTTTGGGACTTTTCTTGAACACCTAATCTCATTTAGGATGTAAGTGTATAATGTGTATTGGGTTTTCAATAAAATTTCGGTAGCATTTCCCCGTTTGTTCTCTAAGTACATATGTACTTGGAGAACAGCGGGGAAATGCTGCCGAAATTTTCTTGAAAACCCAATACACATTATACACTTACTAGTGAGATTAGGTGTTCAAGAATGGGATAGATGGTACACATTTATTAATTATAAGACCTTAAACCCTAAAGTTTTAACCATCAACTCTAATCTTTTAACCCTAGACCCTAATCTTGTTCTAATATATACTTGTTTTCTCTTTGATTATAGAATGGATAGATCATGGATGTCCATTCCAAATCACTGCACCCCAAAGTTTATTTTTGGTCTTGATCAGTTTATTAGATTTGTCGAGGAACATAGGAAACAACCTGGAGATAGGTTCTACTGTCCATGTAGGCATTGCGGTAACAACTTCAAAGTCAGCACTAGTGACAAAATTAAAAGTCATGTCATGTGCAATGGGATTGTACAAGGCTATACAGAATGGCACTGGCATGGAGAGATTTCAAACCTAAAATCAATAGATGTTGATAGCAGTGCTTGTGTGGAAGAATAAATTGCCTCTGATGACGTAGATGTGAACGAACCAGGTCCAGTAGACATCGTTGATGCGATGCTGGATAGTTGTGGGGTAGAGCACACCGATCCACCTCCCATGTTTAGAAACATTGTGCATGATACTGAGATACCGTTATACACAGGTTGTAAGTTTACAAAGCTTAGCACTGTGTTGAGATTGTATAAGCTGAAAGATAACAATAGATGGAGCGACAAAAGCTTCACGTCATTGTTGTCTTTGTTGAAAGAAATTCTTCCTGAAAGAAATGAGTTGTCAATCTCAACATACTGGTTAAAAAAATTGTTGTGCCCAATGGGAATGGAGGCCAAGAAGATACATGCATGTCTGAATGATTGTGTATTATTTTAAAAGGACTATGTGGATTTGAAAGATTGTCCCAAATGTGGTGCGTCAAGGTATAAATTGACGACTTTGGGGGAGTCCAAAACTAGTTCTCCTGCCAAGGTGATGTGGTATCTACCTATAGTACTACGCTTTCAACGCTTGTTTGTCAATCCGATAGATGTGAAGAATTTGAGGTGGCATGTCGATGTTAAGAAAAATAATGATGGGATCCTACGACATGCGTCTGATTCCCCACAATGGAAGAAGATTGATTTATTGTACCCTAAAGTTGGTGAAGAAGTCAGGAATCTAAGACTTGGGCTTTGTACAGATGGGATGAATCCGTACGGGACATTGAGCAGCTAACATAGCACTTGGCCAGTTATACTTGTTATATACAATCTTTCTCCCCGGTTGTGTATGAAAAATAAGTATGTTATGTTGTCGTTGTTGATATCGGGCCCTAAACAACCTAGAAATGATATCGACATTTATCTTGAACCTCTGATTGATGACTTGAAGAAACTATGGGGTGAAGGTGTGATGACCTATGATGCTTCATGAAGAGAGACATTTCGTTTGCATGCTATGAGTTTTGCATTGTGAATGACTTTCCAGCATATGGGAATTTGTCTGGATATAGTGTCAAAGGATCTAAAGCATGTCCTATATGTGAAGAGAACATTGATTCATTACGACTAAAACACGGTGGCAAGACTGTATATCTTAGTCATCGAAGGTTTCTTCTAAAATTCCATATGTATCGTAGGTTGTGAAAAGCATTCAATGGACAGAATGAGGAATGGAGTGCACCTAAACCTATACCAGGGGAGGATGTTTATGAAAGAGTAAAAGACTTTGCCAATGAATTTGGTAAGAGATCACAATGTACGATGGCCACATAGAGCGACAAATCTTTATTCAAGAAGAAGTCAATATTTTGGGATCTTCCTTATTGGAGTTCTTTGGCAGTCAGGCATTGTATCGATGTCATGCATGTTGAGAAAAATGTCAGTGATAACGTCATTGGTACTATGTTGAATATACCAGGTAAGACTAAAGATGGGATAAAATCCAGAATGGACCTACGTGAAATGGGAATAAGGATAAAATTAACAGAATTAGTTAGTAGTGATCGGAGAACATACTTACCTCCCACTTGTTACACATTGTCGAGAAAGGAGAAGAAAGCTTTTTGTGAATGCTTGGTAAATGTTAAGGTGCCACAGGATTACTCATCCAACATTTGTACATTGGTATCAATGAAATTTATGAAGTTGATAGGTCTTAAATCTCATGATTGTCACACTCTAATGCAAAAAATATCGTCTGTGGCAATTTGAACTATATTGTCGAAGCATGTAAGGTTTGCAATCACCAGACTTTGTTTCTTTTTCAATAGTCTATGTAGCAAAGTTATTGACCCTGATACTCTCAATAAATTTCAAAGAGAAGTGGTTGTTACCCTATGTCATCTTGAGATGTATTTTCCTCCTTCGTTCTTTGATATCATGGTACATCTTATTGTCCACTTGACTAGGGAAGTGAAAATGTTGGAACCAGTTTTCCTGCATTGGATGTATCCCTTTGAACGATACATGAGCATTTTTAAAGGTGATGTTCGAAACTATTATCGGCCTGATGGGAGTATTATTGAGGGTAATGTGGCGAGAGAGGTTATGGATTTTTTCAATGAATTTCTAAGTGGTAATGGCGCTCCTGTTAATGACAAGAATATTGAGGAGCATTTTGGCAAAGGAATTTTGGGATCATGGATGAAAGTAATCAGCTGTGAGCAGTTGGAACAAGGTCACTTGTCTATTTTACACAATATCGACGAAGTGAGTGTTTATATCGAGGAACATACCAATTTCATCAAGAGACAATATCCTCGAGCCAATTCAATGTGGCTTACTAGAGAGCATAACAAGACATTTATTAAGTGGTTTGAAGATAAAGTCTTACATCAACTATCTCAAACACCAGATAATCTTACTGAAACTATCAAATGCCTCACCTTTAAATCAAAATTGAATGTTATGTCTTATGAAGGGTTTGACATAAATGGATTCTCATATTACACAAAGCATCAAGATGATAAGAGTGTAGTCCAAAATAGTGGGTTCACCCTTCAAGTGTCTTCATTATTTTTTGCAAGTGCAAAGGATAAGAGTCCACATGAAGCTAAAATTTCATATTACAGTGTCATTGAAGACATATGGGAGTTTGACTGCGTAGATTTCAGAATTCCGCTCTTTAAATGTAATTGGGTTGATAACACCAAAGGAGTTATAGTGGATGAATTGGGTTTCACATTAGTGAACTTTGAAAAGATTGGCGAGAAGGGTGAACCATTTATATTGGCATCACAAGCGAAATAAGTATTTTATATCGATGATCCTACAAATGATAAATTGTCAGTTGTTCTTCATGGTAAAAGATAGTTCATTGAAGATCCTATAGATGAAGAACAGTACTATGATAAGTATGATGACTCCAGTACATTCTCAGTTGGGTTGCCGACACCACCAAATATTGAAGCTAATGATGACTTGTATGTGCGCGGAGATCACAATGAAGGATTGTTAATTGATAAAAGATCGCAATATTAGAGGTATGCATGTTTATATTTTTTTATATGTTTTATTTTTCTAAATGTGAACTTTATAATGTGAACTTTACAATGTGAATTACTTTACAATGTGAATGTGAACTTTACAATGTGAAATTTACAATGTGAATTACTTTACAATGTGAACTTTACAATGTGAAAGTGAACTTTCAGATGGTTGAGCATTCTCCTGATGATCATACTGACGATTACCGTGAGGGTGAGGACGTCAATGCGCCACCTCACAATGTAAGTTTTAAAAATATATCCCTGAGGGTTCTATCTATATGTTCTTTTATAGTTATATCCTATAATTTTTTGTCAAATTTTAGGTTGGTGATGTACCCCCTGAAGAAATTGGGGCACTTGATGAGTAGCGAAAAAATTGAGAAAGTGAGGGGCATCACAATGATGAACAAGTTACTATAGCATAGGGGCAATGGACCCAAACTGGCTGTGGATTTCGATCATGTACGAAATCTAGTTGGAGTGAACCGCAACTCATTTATTTCATATCTTGGGGTTCTTACTCGCAACCATTGTAGTCCTCTTTTTGAATCCTGGCATAAAGTTCCTAAGGGGAAGAAAGACTTAGTATGGAAGGAACTATGCATGGGTTATTATTATTTGAAATTCTATTTTTGTAGATTACTAGTTTTTAGGATACTAGTTAATAGAAATTCTTTTTGCAGAGTATATTTGATCTGGATGAAAAGTTGTATTATAAATGTGTAATGCAATGTTGTGGGAGGGTCCTAAGGAACTATAGGACAAATCTCACCTGAGATTACATATGCGATGCTGAGAAGAGGTTCTTGATTGATTTCCAATTCTAGACATTGATCACTTTTTGACTAACTCTACACTAATAATTTTTGTTTGTATTCTCTTTAAAAAATAAATTTAGGCAGAAGGTAGCCACTGAGCAATGGAACTACCTAGATACCAAAGACTGGGAGGAGTTTGTTACCCCAAGAAAAATGGATGAATTCAAGGTATTAAGTGCCACTCTCAATTTAATTAGTATACATTCTTATGTATTCACCTATTCAAGATTAACCTTTACTGTTACTAACCAAATCAATGTGCTTACTAACAAGGCTATCAGTGATGCTCAAAGAGCAGGGCGTGCACTGAATGTGCATGACCACACAATGGGTCCAAGAGGCTATGCAGGCGTTCGCCAAAGACTACAGGCTGAATCTACTGCTCATTCTGTTGCTACTCAGGAGTCCTCTACTATTGGTCCCGCACATCTGCCTTGCCATGCTATGTGGACAGTTGGGAGGCAAAATAAGAAGGGAGATATAAAGAAGTCTGTAACTGCTGAGGTGGCTGCAAAAATGGTGAAATTCGACTCTTAGATCAATCGATTGATATTAATTATTGTTATGTTTACTTACCAATTTTTGTTGATGGCGATTAGTGGGAGTTGTACGAGCAGAGGAAGGAAGGAAAGTTCATCCCTAAGGGCACAAGGGATGAATTGACAGTTACTCTGGGTAACCCAGAGCATCCTAAACGTGTTAGGGGTGCAGGTGCTGGTGTGGGCATCAAAACATTCTTTGGGCCATCACAGAGCAAACCAGTCCCAAGAGCGGGACTTTCACAAGTTGAGGTAACTTATTCTTTTTTTAGAATGTTATTGCGAAAAAGAATTCAATAATCAGAAGCTAACATTTCTTTTGTCCATATATAGGTAGATCAGTTAATTGATAGGAGAGTCGAGGAAGCACTTGATAGGAGAGTCAAGGAAACACTTGACAAGAGAGTCAATGAAGCAATTAGCAAGTGGCAGACGTCTCAAACTACCACTCAGACAGTACCTGTGGTGGGCTGCTCTTCTCTTACTGCAGAGGTTGGGAGTAATCATGTAGACCCACCACCTAGCATGTCCGCTGTAAGTATTTTTATGACATATATAGTAGCTAGTTTTTTCAAGATGATATATTTATATATATAACATTCTTTACGTAAATTTATAGGGTTTGAAGCCATGCGGTCTAAAAAGTCAAGAATATATCATTACAGAGGCACATGCTTACCCAAACCTTCCAGGGGAGATGTTTCATGGGACTCCAGTAACAGCTGGTGTGGTTCATGTGAGCCTGATACATATACTTCCCGATTAGAGGGATCGTCCACTACCATATGCCCACCCAGATTCTGAAACGCTTGGTGAGACAGAAGGCAGAGTGATAATGTGGCCCAAAGCGGATGTTGTCTATACTAATATTGTATGGTAAATTTACAATACGTTAATTTGTTAGTGTGTATATATGAGTTAATTGATCTGAAATTATATATATAGGTCAAAAGGAAGACACCCGCTACATCTCGGCCTCCATCTCCACCTCTTAAAGTACCAAGTTGGCTTCCAAGGGACCTACACGCCTTGTTAGGTCCTAATACATATGGATAGGTGAACATGATTCAAATTTCCCTATAAATGTTACTATTCCAGATGATGTTGCAAGTCAATCATACGATAACAATCTATTTATACAAGTTTTGCATACGTATTAATGCATATGTAATACAAGTTTTACATACGCATTAATGCATATGTATTAATTCAGGTCAATCATACAATAACAAGCTATTTACACATGATATTTTGGAGTTGTTTCGTTATGATTGACTGACCACATCTATGATAGAGTTGTGGATATGGTGAGATCTTATTTATACATCCATATACCTTATTTTATATACAGTGATCTGGTTTCTTATATATTAATGCATACATAAATCATGTTTTGCGGCCACTTACACACGATATGTACAGATTTTGCATTTTCCCATGTGGGATTTTTGGTTCCATCTTTGATTAGTCTTATAGATACAGACCCTTCTTCAATTATTTCATATTGTTTTTCTGCTTTTTAATATTTTGGTAAAATAAAAAAACGGTGATAATAGCTCCATTCAATGTCGAGTAAGTTTAGTTTGCTTATAATTTAGACTTAAGAAAATTACATTTTTATTGTGGATTTTGAGTTATTAATTTTTAACTTTCTTACCTCTAGTGGTAGGCATTGGGAGTTACTAGTTATTGTCCCCAAGTCGTTCACTATATATTATCTAGATCCTGCGGGGAAGGAATTGAATACATTATATGGATACACGATGAAAAGGACATTATTCATGTGAGAAATATTTCATATTTTTATAACCGTTATCATATGTTATTACATTACTATTTAATTATGCAATTTAATGTGTTACATTAACATGTAGGGCTTTACAAGAGTTCGAAAAGCTAGAGGAAAGGTCCCCAAGAAAAAGAATCAACCACTAATTTGGGAGAATGTGAAAGTAATTTCTTGACTCCAATGTATATATTATTTATGTGAACTGTACTTATTTGTATTTTTGAATATTTTGTATGTTTTAATTTATAGTGTGCTACACAAGACAACGGTTGGGCATGTGCCTACTAAGTGATGTGATTTATGGACCTAATCATCAAACATTCCGCAATGGAAATTGATACTATACATAAGGTATTATATATAGTCTCATTAGATAATATAAAATATATCAATCTTATTATATATTATTAATTATATATATACGTCATTCTCTTTGCAGGTGTTTAAAATTGACTTCAATACAGGTGGAAAGTTATTAGATGTACATACTTCCTATACAAGGGAGGAATTAGATGATGTAAGAGAAGAATGGGAAAAAACACTACAAGTAGTTGGAATTTTTAAATATAATTGGGATACTGATGGCGATAATGACGATGATGAATAAAGAATGATATTTCTAAACTTTGTTCTCATAATTATTTTTGTGTGAATGTGAATGACTTTTTTTGATCAATTACATGAATGTTTCTACATGTGTCTGAATGTGAAAAGAGATGAAATGAATGGAATTGAATGTGAATGTAAATGACTTTGCAGGTTTCTACATGTATATGATCAATACATGTGTCTGAATGTGAATGACTTTGTAGGTTTGTGGCCTGTTATTGGCTGATATCAATGGATGTTGTAAACCTACGGTTTAGAACTGAACTGTAGGTTTTACATCCTGCTGACCAGCCATACAGTAGGCCTGCAAACTGATAAGAAAAAAAATCAAAACATAGGTGTCGGTTATTTGTATAAAACTGACACCAAAGACATACGGCGTAAACCGACATCTTTTCCTTTACTGGAGCCAGTTATCTGCAAGAACTGACGCCTATTGTGGCCAGGTACCACGGCCGTATTGGGAAGCACGGCCGTGCTGGCAGGGTAATGGTGTCAGTTTTTGTTTAATAACTGACATGTTTAACCATGATATATTGTCAGTTTTCTTTACTAACCGATGCTTATAGTTCCCTTGCTGGTGTGTTTTCGGTGGCGGGAAGGGTTATGGAGTCGATATTTGTTTAATAACCGACGTCTTTGATCATGATATAGTGTCGATTTTTGTTAAGAACCGACGCTTATAGTTCCCTTGCTAGCACGTTTTTCGGTGGCAGGAAGGGTTATGGTGTCGGTTAGAAACTGACGCTGAAGGTGTCAACTTTTAGAGACGCCCACTTGGGTGTCGCTTGGAAACTGATGCTAAAGGCTCTAAATAACCGACGCCAAAGGCCTTTTCTGTAGTAGTGCCTATTTTAAACTATTCACAATCATGGAGTGCAAATACTTAGGAGATCAAGTGCATAGATGTGATTTTGATTCTTTACAAGGTATTCAAGCAACAAATCATGTTTCCAATCAACTAGGTTTGAATCTTGGTAAGTTTTCTCTCTTCTTACCATTTCATCACGTTTTTTCTCACTTTCTATCCTTCTGGTCAGATTCCTATAGATCCAATAGTAGAAAACTATCTTTCTTCTAAAATCTTCTCATTTATCTGACCTTGACTAGATGGAAGTGTTGCATGCAAGAATGGGGATTGAACCTTCTTAGTGTAGATTTGGGAGATAGAATCTCTTCTCCTTAATTTCTTTAACAGTTGAAGATCTACTCTCTAGAGATTGAACTATTCCCTTTAGAGATCTACACATGCTAAGGCTTAAATAAATGCAAGAATTAGTTTAGTCATTTTGTTTCTAGTAGCTCTAGGTTTTTTGATAAAATTTGTGTTAAATTTGAAATTACAATTGTTGGAGTTTCACATGCAGGTTTTCTTGTTCTAAATATCCTAATTTTTTCCTAAGATAGATTTTGTAGTTTTTTGCATACCTAATCATTTCTTACTAGAAGTTACCCTAGGTGACTCTTACTTGCACATATGAAGTTTTGAGAAATGAATGAGCTATTATTCTTCCCTCTTACTAAAATTACATTTTACAAAAATATTGGGACTCAAAATGGTGTTGGTGATTTGTAACATAATCATCTTTGTTTAATTAAAAAGGCATCAATTGGATAATTACGTTGAATTGTCGATAAAAAGGGATCTACAATTTCATATTCTATGGTGATGATAAGAAGGTGTTACTATAGAGTCATGAATTAGGGTTATACATAAGCTTGATTCCATGAAGTCGTACTACAAGGTAGGTGTCATGATGTTGATGACATTGGATTGGTTCCATGAGGTAGATGATATGATGGTCGTAATAAATTGTTAGTATATAATAAAATGTGATGGAGATAGATCATTTTCATAAAGATCTCAGGTTTAACCAATAGTAATATTCTAATATGTTTTGTGTACTCCAAATGTTCATAATATTATAATATCATGTTATCATTCACAAAACTTTGCAAATTTTAATATATTATTGCTAAATGTTTTAATGACTAATGATTCTTGAGTGGTAGCATGAAATTCTATTCTGTGAGTATTGTATTATACTATTAATAGAGTTTATTATTACTATTCTAACACATTTTGCTAATCTAAGAGATAATTACTTTGAAATGTGAGTAAGTGATACTATCATGTTTGATCCTCACATGGGTTAAATTTATGTATTTTTTTGAGAAATATAATGTTGATGTATGTTTAAGGACAAAATTTGAGCAATATATAGAAAAAAAAGACATATGGACCAAATGATAATCCTTGGTCAGAGAAGCTCCAAGTGGGCATTGTGAAGTTAAAGCATGTTATCTATTTTTCATGATTTAAATATAATTGGGAAATATACGGTATCGTGTGTCCATAATATGTGCCTCTTTCTACTACATGTCATATTGTATACTACTTAGTTTTCACTTTTCTTTATTATTTTCTATACATATAATGTTGTCCTAAAAATTCATAAATAATTCAAAAATATGTCCTCAAAGTGTTGTAGTTTGTTGAAAATATTTATCATAAATTTGTAGAAAATATCATATTATTGGTATAAAATATCATGTAGTTTTGTCATGTTGATATGGAATGGTGTTATGTAAAGGTTTTTTTGTCTGGGTTTGTTTGAAGATATGAATTTTGGTCTTAGCTTTAGATCTATTACATTGGTTTCCTGGTCTTAGCAGTGAGACATCCATGTATATGTATGTTGTTGAATTTATCTTTCGAATTAAATTTTTGACATGTATTTTTCACCAAAAAGGATTAATTAGGTTTCCTATAAACTTTTCTATCGAGTTTTTCTACATGCTAGTTCAGTGGAATTTTATTAAAGGAATTATTCTAAATATTCTTTATAGTTTTAGATTAGAAGATGGTCCTCACAGTGTGGCACTGTAACAAATATTAGATGACCCTATAGGGATAATTGAAATTGGTATTATATGATAACTCAACTAATGAACGTGACACGCACGATTCTTACTAATTTAACTTGGCATTTGAGTGCCTACATTGTTATCTAAGTTCTTAGGGAGACTTAACATGGAACTTTTTTGTTGTATTCCCTTACGTTGTTGTGAACAGGCCTTCATTTGCATGCATAATAATATACAAAATTGTGTTTTAAATAGTGAAATAAAGATGATGACAAGTATGTAACATGCATTGAGTCTAAAAATGTTGAATACAAATAAGCACCATCATTAATTATATGTATGATGGAATTATGGAAATAATTTCTTGATAAAAATAAGTATCTAATCATAAACTCATCATACTAGGAAGCTAAATAACTAAAAGAAAAGATAAATAAGATTATTTTTTAATGAAAACAATTGATAAAAAGGGATTCATAAAAGTTAAAGAGTGTCTTTCAATGGATAAAGTTCCAAAACTTGAAGTTGAAATTATATGGAAAGAACAAACTAAGGATAAATTGTTAATGTTAGAAGTTCTCAATTACATTCAATTATAACAAGAAACCTAAAAGAATTATCAAAATGGATAAAATATAATGTAAAATTTGATATAAAATACAAATTATGATAAATGTATTAGGTATAAACCACAAATAAGAAGATACCAAATAGCAAAATAAGGAGAATTTAGGTTTATGGAATGCAAAATGATGAGTGAGAAGTGTATAAATGTGATATTTTCTCAAATTAGAAGAAAATTTTAACAAAATAATATTAATTAAAATTTGGATGTATGGAAGTGGTGATTATTAGAAATGAAGAAATTGAGTTTTTAAGGAGATTAATATGGTTGAATAAAGGAAGTCTTAGTCCGTCGTGATAAAATATTAGGACTAAAAGTGAGTTCAAATCGAATTGACAAGGAGACATTCCAAATTTTAGACTAGTTGATTTCCAACTAAGTCTATATGATAATTTTGAAAAGAATATTAAATTTTGGATGTGATGTAATTATATGTACGGACAAGAGCTTCCTATTGTTGATGAAACTGGAGTGAAGACAGTACGGGGGACAAAAACATTGAAAATCTATGAGATATTTGTGATAAAAGGAGAAAGTATACAAATGATCAAATCAAGGTAAGGTTTATAGCATCATATGTAATGATGACATGGTTATGGAAGAAGGCCTTATTAGTAAGTATAGGATCAATCCACAAAAATTGTAAATATGATCATAAGAAAGAGAGAGATTGTAGACATAAAAACTATTTTTCTAATGATGAGAATATAAATCATGAGAAAGACATGGTTTCTAGTAGGATAATAGGAAAAAAATGTACAAATAAGAATAGTTGAATAAGATTCAAAAACAAGAAAAAAAAACCTTTTTGGTAACAAAAGTCTAAGCATATTACTTGATAAGAAGGATATAGGCATGAAAGATTAATATATGTAACCTTGATGATGGGTGATTATAAGTATGTTAGGGAAGAAAGTAACTTGAGAAATAAAAAGAACATATGGAAACAAAAACCAAGAATAAAGTTATAGCTTCATATGATGATGGGATACAAAATCCAAAATATCTCTTTAAGAAAATACATGTGACTCTAAAACATGGAATTAAGCATAAAGGATGTATCAACTGAAGCTAAATATGAAAAATTCATGAGCAATACATTTTATGGGTGGTAGCTCAAAATAAAAGCTTCTAGATAGTTATAACCTAGTTTGTTGTGCATCTTTACCCTTGCATTGGGATTTTGGGTAAAATCACTTAAAGGAGGGCAAAGTTGTGAGTCCATGTTCCTTTCTTAGTCTCTAAATTTGTTTTGTTCTTTAATTATATGATTATTTCATTATTAATTTTAATGGAAAATTAATTACGTGTAATAATCGCACTCCTAGCTTATATATTATGGTTATGTGTTACTTGATTTGCACCTAAATGTTTGTATATGATATTGGGTGTGTATGAAAAGTAAAGAAGAATGAATATGGAAATCACCTCTTGTATCCAGTACTAACATAAAACATGTGATATACATTTATTAAGAATCATTTTAGAGTTTAGGGGGGTCCTTACACAATATATTAAGGTCTAGTTTTTACTTTTCGTAGGCCAGGCCACATGTCTTCCAACTTTTGTAAAGGTTGGACAAAAGATTGGAGTACAATGATCAAAGAGAAGAAAAGGTGGGATCAATAAGAGGGACCGACTTGCACACTACAACCTGATAATTTTCCATCTTTGATCTTATCTTCGATTAGGGTAACCCCTTTTACCTAGGAAGTCATATCAACTTCCTAGAAGGGCAAATGACTTGTGCTTTTGGTTGAATAAAAGATAAAAGTATGTAATGAAACAATGTGAGAAGGTATATATAAACCCAAGTTGATTCCTTTTGACCCCAAACCATGTTTTACACCAATCTAGAGTTGTGGTGGACAAAATAGTAAGGGATCAAGTGCATGTAGATTTTTTGGATTATTTTCAAGGATTAAAGATGGGAATCATGTTTTGAACCACCTAGTGTTCCAACCTTGGTATGTTTTTATACTATTATCATATAATTGCCTTATTTCTCTCTTCTCTCCCCTTTTCCTAGTAGTTATATAGAACTTATGGTAGAATCCTAACTTGCCTTTTGAATACTATATTTTCTCCTTCCTTGATCTGGATGAAGGTGTTTCATGCAAGAATGGTGGTGTAAGCTTTTTAATGGAACTTTTAGATCTAGGCATGTTTCTTGTTTGTCCATGAATCTGTAGGATATCTTTTTTTATGTGAGTGGACTAATTCCTATTAGATATGTATGCATCATAACGCTTAAATCAACTATAGCTAATATATAAATACATATCATGACAAAGCTATACATTGGGCTAAAGTTTCATGTATACTTTGGGATTCGGAATTGTTATTGTTATAAAATCAAGTTTCCATGCTCTATGTATGTTCCAAATGTCCTAAACTTCTTGAATCATTTTTTTCATTGATGCAGGATCATATTTGGATAAAAGACACCTAATCAAGAATTCATTATAAAAAGCAAGTGTTTGATAAATGAAATATATATTATAATTCCTTTTTACTGAACTTACAGTTTATAAAAATATTGAAATGAAAATGGTGTTTCATGTTTTGAAGCCAAATCACCTTGTTTAAGTTAAGCATGACATGAAATTGAATGATTACATCAAAATCAAAATAAAATATTGGTCTTGGCTATCAAATGGTGTGAGTTTAAAGCAAATTTCTATCAAATAATCATGTATCATTGTTATAAATGAGGTCAAATACATAGAGTAGATGGTATGTTATCGATGTTTGGTGTTTATCTACAGTGATAATGTTATGATTCTTATACTCTAATATTCATAATATTGCATACATCATATGATAATTCGGAACTTTTTTTTTAATTTGATACACGCTTGCTAATTGTTTTCAAGATTGAATCATGTATGAGAGGTTTTAAGTGAGATTCTCTTCACTAAGTATCCTCTTATACTACTAATGGAAATTATTATTCTATAAAGTTGCATATTTTTTATGAGATAATCAATATTAGAAAGTGGTAATGTCATACCTAAATCATACACTTAATTTTATGAAAGATGGTTAGAGCAATATGAAATCAATGCATTGTTTAAGGCTATCCTTTGAGAATATATGGCTTAAAGGACATATGATCCAATTACAATCCATTGTGAGGGCATACACAAGAATTCATGGTGATGGATACATTGATGTGAACTATGAATAATTATTTGAATAAAAATATAGAAATATATGAGATTGTATGTGTAAAATATGTGTCTCTTTGTACTTCATGTTCATTTTGTTTACTGATAACTTTTATATATTTTCTTATATTGTCCCCAACTTAATTATTAGAAAGAAACCCCTAATAAAATAGTGTGTTATTGTTTCTTTTTTTAAGGTTCCAAAAGATGAATAATTGGACTAAGTAATTAGCTAAATCTTGATTGTATTGTGTATGCATTTACCATTGTTTAGGAGTTGAGGAAGGGAAATGGACATTCTTATAATGATCCTAGGATCATGAGAAGGTAGTATGATGTGTATATTGTTGAATATGACAAAGGTTATTGAGAATCTATATAAGGTATAGTCCCATAGGAGCTCTGGAATCACCTATTATATGAGCATGGTTGAGGTTGTAACTTCCACTGTTATATGTAATTCCTTCCAATATGGTTGATATGAATGTGATATGTTATTGTACACTAGTCCTTCCAATGTCATAGGATTTTGTCATGAGATTTGTACCTAGGAAATACATGATATTTATGTAAGGTGTATGATGTTGATCCCCTACTTTTTATACTAAGAACGAGCGAGGTGTGGCGTGCTCTTAGTGAGACAAGATATCATAGAATTCTCTATGGTGGGTTTACATTCTTTGTAACCATAAGCTAGTAATTTGTATGGAATTCTACCAAATACCAAGGTAGGAATATAACATGTAATACATCTGAGTGGGATATAAGTATTATACTTAATTTATTTCTAGCAAGATATTCACATGTGAGCTTCTAATCATTGTAAGAAATATGCATGTATTTATACATGATTTATATTATGGGTTAACTATTATAGTGGAAGGGGGGTTAGTAGATCATGATAAATATAGCTTGATGCTCATTAAAAAATTGACTTGTTAACAGATATTGAGTAGGTCATTCATAAACTTTACATACTATTTCAGTTCACAAATTAATGTTTATATATCTTGGTGGAAGTTCTCCTCTCATTGCAAATTTTATGAGTCTCACATGGTTGTTACACATGTTTGTAGGTATAATGGAAGTAGAAAAATGGCAAAGAAAATAAAGGATTAGTGAAGGATAACATAATTCAGTAAATAGTGTCCATGTACTTACAATACTAGAATATTGGTTGAGTAGTTGATACTGTGTGATGTATTATACTTTCCTCTTTGCTTCTAGTAATTGTAAAGTATGAAGTGGATTAATTTATATCTAATTTTTTAGTTGTTTATAGCTTGATCTCCTAGAAATACAAATGTTGAGATAAACAAATATTACTTTAGTTCTTTTTCTTTACTTTGAAGTATCATGTTTTTTTCTCCTTTAGATCATCCATGGTGTTTTGTGGAGCATTCCATCAAATTGTCAAGATTGAATATATGGCATGGCATCTCATCTTCAAGGAAGTAGGGCATGTTCCTATTCTAGTTGGTCTCGATGGTTGACAACATGTTTTGACTCGTAGTTTTGAGATGTTTGCTTCTTAGAGAAAAGAAAAGTTGTATTCATGTTTTCATTCCACCTTACTATTGAGTTTCAACTTATGCTAGTTAAGTTATGTGTTCCAGCCACTTTTCTATCATGTTTCACTTTATGCTAGTTCAGTTGTTAGGATTTATCCCACTGACTGTATAGAGTTTTACATAATACATATGGTCCTTGTTTACTTCCTGGAAGGTTGACTGACTTGTTTACTAGTAGAATAATAAATAAAAACATGTTAATAAGTGAAATTAGAAAGTACGTATATACCCAAAGTTGATTCCTTTCAACCCAAGGACATTATTAGTTTTGTTCTTCACCACCTCAAACCATCTTCAAACAATTTCACTGTAGATAGTGAAACCAAGGTGTAATTCCAGAAAAGATTGGAGAATCTCTATCATAGATTTTTCTTTGATAATTGGTGACAAAGAATACCTTATTAGTTTCTTGTCTTTTCATTTTTCATTTTTTATTCCCATTTTTCCTCTCTACTACCCTACATTACTTTCTCCACTAAACATGGAGAGAGAACTCATGATTCTTCCTTGTTATCTTCCCCAATCTCCTTCTTTGGGATAGTTTGATATCCTAATTGTAGAATATATCAAAAACTTGGTGTATTGTAGAGCTTCTATCAAACCCTAAGATATATGCATGAAAAGTCATCCTTCTAACTTTAACAAGGTGGGTACATATCAGACATAGAAACATTAAGAAAAAAGGGAAGAATCACACTTTCCCATTTTCTAACTAAAGCAATGGTGAGTATATAATCACAAATAGAAGAAATTAAGCATAATTCACCTTCCTGTATTGTAATTATGTAGGCATGAGAATTCTATACATAAAAGAAAATATAATTATAGATTTAGCATACCTCTCTTGCTCTAATTTGTACTATTGTGAATGGATGTAGACATATGTAAATGAATCTAATTACTATATAATTTTCATCTTATCTTGTTACACGTTGATTGACAAATTTACTTAAAATGCTAAAAGTTGATGTAAATTGTGAATAATGGAAGGAATGGGAACATTTATTGAACTAGTATGGAATCAAGAATTTTTTTGAATATATTTGATAATATAATTCATAATATAATAATTGAACAATTAATTTTGACCTAGACCATTGGGATTGGAGCTATATATATGAAAAAGAAACTAGAGGAGGATTTTGGTGTGAATTATTGTTATGACTTTACTTATTGATTTGTATGTCAATAAGTTTTAAGAAACATAATTTCATTTTATTAAATATTTATTGATTTTTTTTGTGTTAAATGCTTAACTTATCGTAAGCTGGAAACAATTGATGGAATTCATGGAACTTGCATGATGGATAGAAATGGAGATGAAAATATATTTTTTATGACACATCAAAAACATAATCCTAACGAGTATACTAAATACTTCAAAATATTACCAATGATTTGAACACATGACAATTGCTATTGACCTTTGTAAATGGTATAGATATGTGATGATATCAAACTTTTGGATGTGCTTCCCTAAATAGGAATGATTATACAAAAGTAAATATCTGGAATTAATGGTTATGTCAGGAAAGCATGTCATATCGTGTGCAACAAAAAGTATATAGTTGTTATGTTGTTATGAAGTATATCCTGAAATATAAAATATGTCTTTAATATTATAATTTCCTATAATACACTAAATGGAAAAGAACTCAAACTTATTATCTAAAGATAGGCCCAATGGGACTTTATCTGAAATACATGAATTAATTAATTAAGTATTCAAGTGATAACTTATTATATATAGGGTATAGATTCACTGCCCACACTGGTAACTAACTTTTTTTACCCATGGATCTAATTTGTAACCATAAGGGACATAATCATGATGAAACAAC